>CM065809.1:98191643-98791643 GCA_033398695.1 Orobanche coerulescens
TGAAAACTCGAGTTTAAATAGAAAAATCCCGAAAAAACACCAAAATTGCCAAAATACCTTGAATTCGGGCGAAACAGGATGATTAGGATGCTGGTAATTCATTCAGAATACTACAATCAATAAACTAAGGAACTCCATGGATTAATCTTTACAAATCACCCAAAATCGCCGGAAATCACACAAGGGATGTGAAGAGGTGAAAAATGACGAAAAGTGTACTGCTGAGTCCTATTTATACTAGGTATGATTAGCGTGCGCTAATTATTGAAAATAACGCGCGCTAACAGGGTCTCCTGCAGTCCAATAGCATCTGCCCAGTGTCGATAGCGTGTGCTACTACAGCTTAAAGCGCGCTACCCGCTAGACGTTAGTGTGCGCTACGAAAGCTTAGCATGCGCTACCAGTTAGTATGAATACAGAATCTCGAGTCCAGAACCAACCGTCCCCTGCAATACCCGGATGTTGACGTGTGCTACTTAGATGCTAGCGGTCACTATTGAATTACATCTAGCGTGCGCTAGGAATCATGAATAGTGTATGCTATTCATGCAGCAGTTCAGTACTGCTGAGTGCAGACCACTACTGAGGAAGGCGCGAAACCGACCATAACTAAAAGTAGGAGTTCAAAGGCACAATTACGAAGTATTCGTAATGACGAATTAAAAAGCTAAAAGAAGGCAAGATTCCGACCACTCGACGGTTCGGGATACCGAAATGGAAGTAAGTTCCCTAAACTTTTAAGAAACTACAAAACGGACCAAAACGTCCGAAAATCAAGATACGACGTCGGATTATAAAACCAAAACTCACAACATGAATAACTCAATCATACGAACTCAAGGGAACAAAGAAACAACGAAATCGAGCGAGTTTTACAAGAATCGAACATACTTGCGACAAAAACATAACATAAAGCAAATCATGTAAAAACACTTCTGAAACTCGTCCAAATGGAAAAATACCAAAAACAAAATAGATTCAAAACGTCGAAACAGTTACAAGCAAGTCATTAAAATATACATGCACCCAAAAGTAGAAACTGCTAAAAATAAAAAGTACGGACATTACAGATACAACAAGCTAATCCAGCTCCAACAGACTCTTCTTTACCATTGGTGTCACATGACGGTTCTTGAAAATGTCATTTAGACTATGAGAGTCAAGATGGAGAACAAAACCTCGATTAAAGTTGTGGATGATTATTTGGAATTTACAGGGAAAATGCTCCAGAAGGTCATCATCTTCCTAGTAATCACAGTAAAATGAGACGTATCCAAAAAGGTCTTGGGCTCCCATACATCAAGATTCATGTGCATATATGATTGTGCTTTATTTTGGAAAAAGCCTAATGAAGACCTAAAGAGATGTCTGGTATATGACACAGAGAAGTATAAGTTCACTCCTTCTGGTAAAGAGAAAGCTATGAAGGTTCTTTGGTATTTCCCTCTAAAGGATAGATTGGAGAGGCTTTTCATGTCTCCTCACACAGCCAAGGCGATGAGATGGCATGCCGAGCCTCGCGTCACTGATGAGGATACTATGATACACACTTCTGATGGAGAGGCTTGAAAGCATATAGATAGGGAGTTTCCAGAGTTTGCATCAAATGTCAGAAATATAAGACTCAGACTTGCATCTGATGGATTCAAACCTTTTCGAAACATGAGTCTTTCGTATAGTATATGGCCGGTGGTAATGGTTCCTTACAACCTTCCTCCATGGATGTGCATGAAGAAGGTGTATAATATGTTGACTCTCTTAGTACCTGGCCCTGGGTATCTAGGAAAGTGTATTGATGTTTATTTGAGACCTTTGATAGAGGAGCTGAAGTTGTTGTGGGAGCAAGGTCATCCGACGTACGACAGTTACTCACATGAGATATTCCACTTACATACTATGTGTATCGGTACCATCAGTGATTTTCCTACATACGGGATGTTGTCCGTGTAATATCCTGAATTTCTACTATGGTTGTTTAATGTTATTTTATCCGAGTTATATTGTACAGTGTGGAATCTGTACAGTATGGATAAAATAATGGAAGGACTAACATAGTTGTATTGGTATAATTGTCGCACTTGGTCGACAATTGCATGTGAGGATATCGTGTATCAGGTTATCGTACTTTTGATATCAAGTGTATCGTATGAGAATATTATTGGAACGAGTATATGTATTCATTATGTCATGTATATGTATCCAGTGTGCCGATACGACGGAAAGGAACAGTTGGAATTGGCTAAGTATAGCCTGCTTAATGTATGCTAGTATGAGGACTTAGCGCACGCTAACGTGTAGAGCTTATGTACGGTAAGAAGGACCGTTAACGTACGTAAGATCATATTGGACAGGATCAGGCTATGTCCGGCAGGTAGGTCCTGACCTGAGTCATCAGCATTTAGTGCACGCTAATGCATAAAGTTAACGCATGCTAGTGCAGAACAGACTAGAGGGAATCTACGTGTGGACCCGTCTACATTCAGCGCATGTCCCAATAAGGTCAATGGATGTTTGCTCTGGAAGATTAGCGCATGATAAGTGTAGGGTTTAACGCATGCTAATATTAGAACAGTAAAAGGGAATCCCAGCTTTGTCTTTTGCTTTCAGCGTGTGGACCCAGGCATCTCCGGAGTAAGCGCAGATTATCGAGTCAACAAAGAGTAGCGCACGGTATGTTTGGAAAATTACATATGCTAATGAGTATATTACTGTAGCAAGTCAATGTCGATATTACGTACGCTATGACATGAGTTTTGCATACGTAAACCATTGTGTGAAGCAATGCAGTAGCCTCTGGGCCATGATAGCGCAGGCTATCAAAGTCAGTTAGCGCATGCTATGGCAGGTAATGCACACTATCTAGTGAGAGTAGCGCATGCTAGTAATGTGCAGTATAAATATGTGCAGTTGGATTATTGCCCATTTCAGCCATTTCTTCCCTTCATCCGATAGAGAGAGTTCTTGGAGGATATTTTGAGGTTCCAAACACTTGAGTAACTATGGAATTGATCATCTTTAACAATACTGAGCTTGGAATTGATTGGAAATGGATTTGAACCTTGAGAATCAACCCATTTGTTCGAAGAGGTAATTACTCTTCACTTTGGTATTTCATCTTGGGTTAAATATTGGTGTTCTTGAGTTGTTGATCATCATAGAAACGAGTTGATAAGTATGATAAAGATATGGATTACCGAATTATGATGATGTTGTTGTTGATATAAGGATATTGATATGATTCTTGTGGTTTTAAATTGTGTTGTTTATCTTCAAGAGATATGTTGATTGATCTCTCCTTTCATTTTCGGATTCTTGATGTTCTGTTGTGGTTTACTTCATATAATGATAAATATAGAAGTGATGTTATGATTCTTGGTGTTCCACGGAGTTTGTATTGAGGAAGAAGATGGTATGATGATATATATCTTGGATTATGAGTTAGACGATGGTTTAGATGTTAGAACATATTGGATTATGTTGTTTTGTTGGTTATGAACATGGTTATGGATTACTTGGCGTTCTTGAAGAAGTTCTTGGTGAATATAACATATCAAGATGATTATATGTTGAAGTATTGATGTTTTTTGGATATGAACATGGAATGTTCATATCTAGAATTGAGTTATGTTGATTGATGATAATACGAGCATGATAATGAGATTAAATTATAAAGATTATGATTGGTCTTGGGATATGATTATTCATGATATTAGATATTTGGATAATTCGGATTGGTGATTATACCGGTATTAGTTTACTAAGAGTTTACAATATGAACAAGGAGGAATCTTGTTAATTCGTATACGAGATTGATTTCGAAATTGAGTATGTTATAATCCTTGTTATCAGGTTGGATTAATTGTTGATATGATTATCAGATTTAGGAATCGTATTACGGTTATGAGTTCATAGTTGTTTGAGTTGGAATTGTTCGTAGTTTGTGTTTAATCGAGATATTGTGGAACCATTGAGTTTGTTGATCGGTTATATCGATTGTTGATTGTTATCAAACTTGTTGTTAACGGTTATTACAATAGGTTGTGAGGATTGATCATTGATTAGAATAATATGTTGCGGTCGAGTTCGAGGATGTTCGTTGAGTAGCTTTGGTTGAGGCCGGGGAGCTAGTAGATGAAGACAAGGAAATTGGTAATGGCTTCACTATCATCGTATCGGTATCGAGACAAGTTTATACTTGTTCAGTTTATAATATTTAATGAATGGTTTCATTTTCATTCGTTTATAATTCATATAGCAACGAATATAATTGTGAATTCTGAGATTTGGATTGTATGTTGTTTTCCTATTTTTGGGAGTTAAATCATAATGTATATGATTTACATTCGTTATTGGTATACTTGGGTATCGAGGATACACTGTGGTAAAGACGAGGATATGAGTATTCCTGGATAGCTCTGGGGGTATTACAGAATATGGTATCAGAGCTTAGGTTGTGGAAACCTAGGCTGTCAGGTCGAGTCGAGTCATGTTTCTGTCGCGTCATTCGAGTTGTCGGTTGAGAAGTATTAGAGCTTTGGGGTTTTTATTGATTACCCAGGCTTGTGTGTTATGTGGTTTACCAGTGTGACATTGTGGTTGTTTTAAATTTATCTAAATGGTACTAACGTGTTTCTTCGGATATAGATGTATTGTGTTCTTGAGTCAAACTGATTTTGCAAAGTGAATGTTTTGAAAAATATCCGTATCGTGTATACTTCTAAAGTTGAGACATGTGCCAGTATCACGGGGAATCGTTAGCTTCACGATCTGTAAGTATTTGGATTTTTGGATAGCATTGAGGTTATTTGCAGTTATAAGTTGATGTACTTTGAGAAACATTCGGAAAAATATTACGTGTTACAGTATGAGGTAGCAAAATATAATAGTTGGGACCGAATCGATGATCTTGAGAAACTATGATTACGGAAAATCAATAGGTCGGGTAAACTTGGAAAACGGAGTTATGTATTTGGGAGAAATCTTGTGGATTGTTGAGAGGAACATGTAGTCATGCTTGTTCATTTTGAGATACACGAAACTATTTATGAACATCTGAAAATGATACTTTTCAAAATGATATATTTTGAATAAACTATTTTGCTCGCTAGTACAAAGAATGTATCTTCAAAAATTTATTTTGAGAGACAGTATTGTTGTCTTTAAAAACATGTTTTATCATGGCATAGTTGAAGTGTTGCGGAATGGAATAATGGTCGATATAGCAAGTCATCTGTGGAAAAGATCAATTTTAACAAAGTCTATACAATGAGATTTTGGATTCTATCGTCTGGTTTTCCGACCGAATGTCGGTAGAATTGGTGACGAGACGAATTGATATACAGGAGTATGGATGTAGTCGATCATTTTCATAATTTCATTTTATTTAATCATGTGTTGTCAAAATGAATTGTCATCGGGTACTTGACATAAGTGAGCCGGTTTAACTTTTTGAAATTGAGTTTTGTAGTCTTATATATATATATATATATATATATATATATATATATGTTTTGAGTTTGGAAATTTTTGAAAGAACTTTCAAAATGGGTTTTATTGACAAGATTATATGATTTCAAAGATGTTTTAAAAATGTTAGTGGTATGCGTACAAACGTAGTGCATATCATGGTGGAGTTCAATATGGTAGGTTGGAGTATCCAGGGATAACTGGTTGGTTGAACAAATAAGAGAAATATGCTGCGTGTTGTAGATTCATGTACAAAATATGATTTTAAACTTTGGGTTTTGTGAAATCGGGGCATATGTGCTATGTGGCTCTATTGGTGTGGTGGTAGCGTGATTTTGGTATAGTGACTTTGAATTTTGAGTCAATTGATTTTTCTTCGCATGTGTAATTTTGAGTGATTCCTTAGTAAGTGTAGCTTTGGGGATGGAATGTGCGTCCGATGTGGATGAAGACGAAGAAAGTGTACGCCAGTGTTGTATGCGTGTTCAATGAGCGGCTTCTTGTAAGAAGTGTACGCCGGTGATACGGGCATGTGTCAAGGTGCGGCTTTTGTCGGTCTTCTAAGCAAAGGAGACATAAAATCCTAAATTCTATATTGGACTGACAATCACACTAACTGATTCTGGAGTTATCAACTTTTGAGATGTTACCCAAAATTGTTATAATTGCAGCGTTGGCATTTTGATGTATTTTGTTGAAATTTGTGAAATCATGATTGTAACTTGTAAGTGTGTTAAGGCTTTGAAGAGGAGTCATTTTCTAGTATCATGGGAGATCATTGACTTAACGCACGTGTAAGTATACTGTTTTGGTTATTCGTTAATGATGATGATTGATCGATTTCGTGATGATTCTGAATATTGCGGTTGAACTTTTGATTGTTACCGGATTGCAAGTTTCGAGGATGAAACTTATTTTAAGTGGGGTAGAATGTAATATCCTGAATTTCTACTATGGTTGTTTAATATTATTTTATCCGAGTTATATTGTATAGTGTGGAATCTGTACTGTATGGATAAAAATAATTGAAGGACTAAGACAATTGTATTGGTATAATTATCGTACTTGGTCGACAATTGCATGTGAGGATATCATGTATCAGGTTATCGTACTTGTTCAGTTTATATTATTTAATGAATGGTTTTAGTTTCATTCGTTTATAATTTATATAGCAATTAATATAATTGTGAATTATTGAGATTTGGATTGTATGTTGTTTTTCTATTTTTGGGAGTTAAATCATAATATATATGATTTACATTCGTTATTGGTATACTTGGGTATCGAGGATACACTGTGGTAAAGACGAGGATATGAGTTATCTACAGTCCGTGATATTTTGGATCGTCGAATATCGAGGATAATCGTTGGTGATGGTTTTTGACATCGAGACTTCTCTCGAAGGATTCAGGGCAAGTACTCTAATCATTTCTATTGTTTAGTGTTGATCACGTCGAGATGCATTTATGTATAGTTGTTGTCATGTATTTGTGTATTGTTGTTATCATGCATTTGTGCATCGTAGTTGTTTGTCCACCAAGTGTTGGTCCGACGGGATCATCTTGGGAATATATGCTATGTGCGCTGGATCATTGGACGGGTTATCCACCATGTGTTGCTCCAATGGGATCATCGTGGGCATCTATCTTGTGTGCACTAGATCGTTGGATTATAATGAGTATGTTGAGGTCGACATGTTGTGTCATGCATTGTTAGTCTTCTCTTAGGAGAGGCTTGTGGTTGTTGTCTTCTTGAGCATGTTGATGTTGTCATAGGAGTATGCATTGTAGGTCTTGTGTTAGGATCATGTTCGTATGTTTTTTTAATCTGATCTCAGGTTAGACTGGCGTGAGTCATCGTGGTATTGCATATCTCGAAGTTTGTTCCATATTTCCATCTTGGTACTTGTATTTTGATTGACAATCAATTATCATATTGAGATTTGATGATATTATCCGATAGATTGGATTAGTCAGAACTAGTATATTTTGTATTGGTGAGTTATGATGATGCTTTGAGAAATATCGGGTGTTGTTCGGGATACAATACAGATGTTTGTATATTAGTTCATTGTGTTATTGGGAATATGAGATGTGGAATATAGTAAGGATTGTTTTGATGAAGATTACCACGAGTTGGTAAGGTTATGGCGGTAAGATTATGTTTGTAGTATTCTTACTTTGTAATTTCATTGGTATGTAATTATTGACGTGATGTGATCATTATCATTGTTGAGTATTATGGCTGACCCCATCGTAGGCCTAATTTTTAGGTACTCGGAGATAGAGCTTGTAGCGGTCGTGAAGAGATGAGCTTCCCGGAAGATACTGGTTATGGCGTGTGTTTATGAATCGAGTACTTTGACTAGTTGTTATTTTTCGCTGCAAAAGTATTTTTAATTATTTGTTATATCCACTGCGAGTGTGTTTTAAAATGGATTGCTAGTATTTTACAAACTTGGGTTATTTTGGAAAATCATTTTCTAAACTATTTTGTCGGTACATGTAAGTGATGGCTTGACGTATACCTTTAGATTGATGAGTTTTGGCATTTTAGCCTTGTACTTTCAAATGAGATTTTACGACGGTATTGATAAATGGATTTCATAGTCTTTGAATATTTTTAAAAAGATATTACCTTCATCGCCACTTAGGCGTATTTGAAATGTCTGTAAAAATGTCTTTCAGCCTTGTGGGTTCCTGTGCGGGGCCCACGGTGCTGTATTATTCCCAGATAGCTTTGGGAGTGTTACAGTCCGAATTTGTTATTAGTAGATATAGAGGATGTCCGGTGTGCTTGAATGCAGACTGCGCAAGGTATCATTGTCGGAAGTTTATCAGAATGTGTCACCGTCTATGGCTTGAGAGGATGCATGTCTGGCGTACGGATGCTGCAGCATTTGATGGACTGAAGAGGTTCGTGATCCACCACGAGAGTGGACTGGTGAGGAAATTTTGGCCGTGCTGAATGAGTATGATTATGGGCAATTGAGCAACCATCCTTATATAGTAGCGGCAACTCCTGAAAGACCGGATAGGTATAAGTATTGGTCCCACAAAGGCATTTTCTGGGATCTACCTTATTAGAGTAAGTTGTTGATTAGGAACTACCTAGATGTGATGCACATAGAAAAAAAATATTT
Source organism: Orobanche coerulescens (assembly GCA_033398695.1). Lineage (NCBI taxonomy): Eukaryota > Viridiplantae > Streptophyta > Magnoliopsida > Lamiales > Orobanchaceae > Orobanche > Orobanche coerulescens. The sequence continues at coordinate 98,200,252 of CM065809.1, forward strand.
GTGAAAGTGTTGTCGGTACAGTATTATGTTGGGAAGGGAAGACTAAAGACGGACCTAAGGCACGCATTGGTTTAAAAGAAATGAATATTAGAAAACATTTAAGGTTGAAGGAAGGGAATGGGAAACACAAAATGCCGAAAGCATCTTTCACCGTCACCCCTTAGCAAAAGACTGAGATTTTTCCGTGGATGAAGGCTGCTAGGTATCACACAGGATATGCTGGATATATAGGGAGGTGTGTTAACTTCAAGGAGAACAAGTTAACTGGAGTGGAGAGCTATGATTTCAATATCCTCTTACAACGCTGGTTTCCTGTGTTTATTCGACCATACTTGTCCAAAAAGGTGTTCGAGCCTTGTGTACCGTTATCCGGGTTCTTTCAAAAGTTATGAACTAGAGAAGTAAGGAAGTCAGATCTCCGGCTCATGCAAAAGGAGATCGTTTATATCTTATGCAAATTTGAGAGGATCTTCCCACCAATTTTTTTTTGATCTCATGCCTAACCTCATGATCCATCTTCCTCGCCAACTTTTACTAACAGGCCTGGTCTACTACACGTGGATGTTTCCAATAGAAAGGCAACTTGGTGAGTACAAGGAACCTGCGACTAATAAGTCTACACCTGAAGGATGTATAGCCAAAGCATATCTTTCATGGGAGTGTGTAACATATACCAAGTTCTATTTGGGCGCGATGGATCCCACACCTGAGCCTATGTCAACCATTTCAGTGCAATTTAATCTCTCCACCATCACCAATGAAGTCGAAGTTCAAGGAAGATTACCCGACAGTTATTTACAACCTTACGAGCTAGGAATTGCACATTGGTGGATATTGCTTAACTGTCCAGAAGTTCAATATTAGAAATACATTCACCTTCCATGTGATGCTGTGAATGGAGACACTAAATTCTACAATGAAACATTTGCTGATTATTTCAGACAATGGGTAAGTGTTTAATTACCGTTTACTTAATTTTCTTACATAATTTACTTAATTATGACATTCACCTTAATTAATATCCACATGATGCACATACAAAGTGATGGCCACCCGATGTGGTCACGTAAGTTAATGCTTCTTTCAATGAATCCTGTTATATAGGGTTTATTCAATAGCGAAGGTAAATGGTGTGACATTTGTATGTATCGACAGAGATCAAAGAAGGAGGTACCAAAATTATAGGGTTATGATTGATGGTGGATATTACGGTGTTTTTCTCAAAGTAGGGGAACTAATTTATGGAGAAGGCTTGACAGTGTACTTGTTCAAGTGTAGGTGGTTTGATACAAATCCTCAAATCGAAAAGGAGGATAATTATGTACTTTTATCTGTTGATACTTCTATAAGTTGATATGAAGGTGATCCTTTTATTTTTGCAACATCTACTTAACCAGTTACTACCTGTAATACCCGAGATTTCTGATGTGTATTTGAACCTTGTGATATTGTATTTGTTGCATTTTGATCTGAGTATTATTCTCCGTATTTCATGATCTGGTGTTGTTAAGCATATGATTGCATCAATGTGTTCTAAATTGTGATTTGTGCACATGTAGCGCACGCTATCGACTAGGCGTAGCGCACGCTAAATTGGGTTCGTAGCGCACGCTATGTATGAACCTTAGCGCACGTTATACGTAGTCAACATGATTAAGACAGGGTGGTAGGTGAGATCAGCCGCGGATCTTGGTCGGATCATGTCGGGATGAACCTGGACGGCTTTTGGGAAAAGACGAGTCAATGCTGTAGCGCACGCTACTGGTATGAGGATAGCGCATGCTAAATGTTGAGTACAGTGAGAACAGTAGACTGCATGGTCGTTAGCGCACGCTATGGATATGTACTAGCGCGCGCTAATAACCATTTTCTATATATAGGACAGCACCCTTTTTCATTTTTTCAGACATTTTCACTTACCAAATCCGAATTCTTAGACTTAGAGAGTTACTTCCTCCATCCTCAACCTCTCGTATCACATCCTAGCACGAGTTTGAAGATTGTAGATCATTGGAGATTGGTGTTCAAGCCCTCGGTGTTGGATTTTCTTCAAGTTCCTCCTTGTTCTTCACCACTTTGAGGTAGGTGATTCTTCACCAATTTAAGTAGTATTCTTAAGGATGTTTTGATCATGATTTGGGATTATCTAGTCAGTTAAATTCGTTCGTAGTCGAACATCATGTTGTTAGAAGGATATTTTCGATGTTTCGGTACTTCTTCATCGTATAAACCATTGAACCTTTTAGTGTTTGAACTCCTAGCACATTCATGAAGCTTCAAAACCGATTATGACCAGTTTATGGAGATTATCAAGTTCTTATGTTTTTACATAATGGAATTATACATTTTGGGACATAGAATGGATGGAACTTAGGCTATTTTCTTGAAGATCAAGATGAATTATGTTATTGTGATCATTATACGTATCCTTGTATCTCGAAGTCGTTTAATCCGTAAAGATCATTCATAAACCATATGAGCATGATATGCATGGAGATGACATGTATTAACACTGAAGATTTCATGAGTTTCATCACCATTAGATCAAGTCTGCTGCCCAGTAGTGAACTGCCATGCACGGTTAGCGCACGCTAAGATATGTATATTAACGTGCGCTATCGGGAATGAGTTAACGTACGCTACGATTGGTATGTAACGTACATTATGTCATCAGGCGAGTCAGTCGGCCTATCATAGAGGACTGTCAATACATAGTTAGCATACGCTAGACTTCATCGTTTATGTACGCTAACGAGCAGGCTTAACGCACGTTACGTAGAATAGGTAGCGTATGCTAAGTAGTTCAGGCAGATTGCATTTTAAGAACTTTCGGCCATAGATCAGATTGCTAGACATTCGTACGACATGAGATGAATTCTATATTATTTATTTTGTTAAGGTTCGAGCTTGCTACGTTGATCGAAGGAGGCGGCCTTCAAGTGTGTTGAGATCATTGGAGTGATTAGTTCTTGCCATCTTTGAGGCAAGTATCGTAATTTGTTAATATTGGTATTTTGAGCATGCATGTGATTTATTCATGTTGTTGAACATGGGATTTATGTCGTTGAATTGTCATGATATTCATTATCTAGTTTTTATATGTTCATGTTGATGGACATAGTGATTTTTGCATATATGTATGCATGAGTTGTGTTTGTGTATGTTGTGCGATCTATGCTGAGGGCGCTGGATCGGATGTCCACCTCGTGTTGGTCCGACGGGATCATCTTGGGATCTAGGCTGAGGGCGCTGGATCATTGGACGGGTTTTTCCACCTCGTGTTGGTCCGACGGGATCATCTTGGGATCTATGCTGAGGGCGCTGGATCATTGGAATACCCATACTGTGTTAATGGAATCTTATGGATTCGCATTGTTGGATTCCGGTAGCGGAAGTCTGTGTGGTGTATCATGTTATGTATTGTTGATGCATATTCGATTTGTTTAATATGATACTTGTACTAGCATCGTTTTTCTAACCCCTTCGGGGGTGGACATTTGTTTTGATGTTCAGGTAGCCGAGGAGCGGGGAAACAGCCACAGTTCCGACGTGATGACGAAGGGGCTCAGTGATGTTTATTGTTATTGTGATTTGTCTTCTTGGTTCACTTTCAGTACTCGAGTACGTGTGTTTTTAATAATATCATTTCGATATGGTTGTATTAATTAACTCATTGGATCAGTTGAAACCGGTTTTGTATTTTGAACTTCCGTGGTACTGTTGTATTATATTTACATTTCTTTTATTCAGCCTTGTAAATCCTTACTTAAAGGGTTTACGGCGCTGTAACTATTCCGAATATCTCGGGGTATTACAGAATATAGTATCGGAGCTAAGATTCATGGATATCTTGGCAGTCGGGTTTTAGTTGGGTCTGTTTACGTTATTTGATTTACGGGTCGTTCGTAACATCACTGTTCAGCTAAAGTCGTGATGTGGACCGTGGTTGTGAGTCTCCTAATCTCTTATACTACCGTTTTACATAATTTCTGTTTTGTGAATATTGACGGGCTTTATTTTTTAAAATTTTATCCTGGATATTGAGTAATTGTCTTTACAGTATGCTGAGGGGAGGACGTGGACGCGGACGCGGTCGTGGATGCGGACATGGTAACATGAGAGAAGAGGATTCCGCAACTACCCCAGAATTATTGGCTAGTCGAACCGATTCCCATTTTGGAGGACAGCAGGGATCAGCGAATGACAACGCGAATCCTAACATGCCGGGAGTGCTTCAACAGGTGGTGGCTCAGATAAACTAGTTCGCTCAGGTAGTTGACCGCATGCAGACGGCGATGGGATAGCAGCACCACGAGGATAACCGGGGAGACAGATGGCTTGCTGAGGTGGTCAAATTGCACCCGCCAAAATTTGACGGATCTGCTGAGGCACTTACTTGGGATCATTGGCTAAAGGAGTTAGAGAAGATATTTGCGAGGATTGACCGTCCCGAGGACCGGAAAGTTCCTATTGCCCAGTATTTTCTGACTGGGGAGGCTTTTGACTGGTGGAAAGCTATTCGACCTGAGAATCATAATGCTGATTGGACGGAATTCAAATGAATGATGGAAGCACAATATTGTCCTCGTCCAGTTAGAGAGGCAAAAATCCGAGAGTTTTTCTCACCACATAGTTCGGAAGCATCTGTGACAGACTTAATCAAAACTTTTAATCATCAGCTGACTTGTGTGCGACACTTGGTCAGAACGGAGGCAGAAAAGATTTTTCATTTCGATATGCGGATGAAGCCGGAGATTCAGCAGTACATGTCCGGATTCGAGTGTACTACATTGCGACAGTATCAAGACAAAGCGCTGGCCTACGACATGAAAGAGGCGGCGGTGGAGAAATCGATGGAGGCAAAGAAGCAGAAAGTGTCCGGCAACTTCTCGGAAAACAAGAGTGGTGGGCCCCGCAAGGGCCAGTCTTCATTTTATTCATCTAGGAAACCTCCACATCCTTCTCGAGGTGGAAAGAAGTTCCGGACAACATCAGCAATTTCGGACGCATCAAAGAAGTGCTATAATTGTGGTCGATCAGGGCATATTCAACGTGATTGTCCCGCATCTTCTGTGACTTGCTTCGATTGTGGGCAAGAAGGGCACTGTGCGGCTTTCTGCGGAGTTGCGACTAGATTTTTTGGTACTCGCACTCCAGCACCAATTCCGAAAGAGATAAGTGTGAACCAGACACAGCAGATGGTTTCCAGCAGCGGAATATTGGGAAGAGAGAGGCATCCAGTGCTGGGTCTGTTCCTCCGCGCCTGTACAAGATGAGGAAATCTGATGATCAGAACACTGTTGTTGCATCAGGTACGATTCAGATCCTTTTGCAACCAGTTAGTGTCTTGTTCGATTCAGGAGCTACACATTCTTTCATATCATTAAATTGTGTTAATCGTTTGAAAATCTCGTGTTTATTTGATTGTGAACCTTATGTTGTGGGTTTGCCGAGCGGAGAGAAAATTGTGGGAACCCTAGAAACTAGATATTTTCCAGTGTCTATAGGAGGGAGAGATTGGCCATCGAATCTTATTGTAGTCGACATCCATGGTGACGATTTAATTCTCGGAGACGATCGGCTCAACCGTTATGGAGCTATTTTGAATTACCGAAAGAGAGTCATTTCTATCATTGTTGATGACGGATCTGAACAATTATTCAAAGGATGGAGACTGGGAAGCTCGGAAATATTGATCAAAGCGATGAAAGTAGTGAAATTACTGAAGCAGGGTTGTCACGGATTTTGGTGCTACGCCATGAAAAAGGAAGAAGGAGTAGAGCTCTCATCTATTCCAGTTGTGAATGAATTCTCAGATGTATTCCCTGACGAACTACCTGGGTTACCTTCACAGAGAGAAGTGGAGTTCACTATCGAATTAGAGCCTGGAGCCGCTCCTATTTCCAGAGCACCATACCGTATGGCGCCAACCGAGATGTATGAACTAAAGAAGCAACTGGAGGAATTATTGCAGAATGGTTACATTCAACCTAGCATTTCTCCTTGGGGAGCACCCGTTCTTTTTGTCCGCAAGAAAGATGGATCCCTCCGATTATGTATTGATTACAGGGAAATAAACAAGGTGACAATCAAGAATAAGTATCCTATACCTCGGATCGATGACTTGTTTGATCAACTGCAAGGGGCAAGGGTATTCTCGAAGATTGACTTGCAATCAGGATACCATCAGTTGAGAATTAAGGAATCGGATATACTGAAATCTGCTTTCAGATCCCAGTACGGGCACTATGAATTCGTGGTGATGCCATTCGGACTTACCAATGCTCCTGCGGTATTTATGCAATTGATGAATCAGGTATTCTTAGAATACCTAGATAAGTTTGTGGTCATTTTCATTGATGACATCTTGATCTATTCGAAAGACACGGAGGAGCATGCCGAGCATTTGCGTGTGGTTTTGAGCACCTTGAGGAATGAACAGCTTTATGCGAAGCTTTCCAAATGCGAGTTCTGGCTTAGGGAAGTAACCTTCCTTGGGCATGTGATATCAGCTGACGGAGTTCAGGTGGACCCAAAGAAAGTCGAAGCAATCTTGGAATGGGAAGCTCCTAATAACATGAAAGAAGTTCGAAGCTTCTTAGGACTTGCTGGATATTATCTCCGTTTTGTAGAGGGATTTTCCAAAATTGCTCGTCCGCTAACTCAACTGTTACATAAAACTCAAAAGTTCACGTGGGATGAGAAATGCCAGGCTAGTTTTGATGAACTTAAGAGGAGACTGACGACAACACCTATATTAGCGTTACCAGATGGAACTGATGGATTCATGGTATACAGCGATGCTTCAAATCAGGGTCTGGGATGTGTGTTGATGCAAAAGGATAAGGTGATTGCCTATGCTTCTCGACAGTTGAAACCGTACGAAGTTAATTACCCGACTCATGATCTGGAGTTAGCAGCTGTGGTCTTTGCTTGAAAATTTGGCGACATTATTTATACGGCACTCATTGTCAGATCTTTACAGATCATAAAAGCCTCAAGTACATTTTCAGTCAGAAAGAATTAAACATGAGGTAGAGAAGATGGCTGGAATTGATCAAGGATTACGACTTGGAAATCCTCTATCATCCGGGTAAAGCAAACGTAGTAGCTGATGAACTGAGCCGTAAACCTGTTTCTCTTCGAGTGTTGGAAGCACTTACATACCAAACCACCATTCAACGAGAACTGATCCACAAAGGGATTGAAGTATGTTCACCAGGAATCCAAGGGCAACTATATGTGATGGAACTAACTTCGTCATTAGTGGAAGAAATCAAATCTAAGCAGTTGAACGATTCTCTGATTCTTCGGTTATGTGACGAAGTAAAGAAAGGAAAGGACCCAGGATTCGTAATACAAGATGATGGAGTTCTGAGATTTCAAGGTCGACTTTGCGTTCCCGATGATGATGTTTTGAAACAGACAATTCTGAAGGAAGCTCACATCGCTCCCTATTCTATTCACCCGGGCAGCAGTAAGATGTATAAGGATATAAAACAAAACTTCTGGTGGGGAAATATGAAGAAGAACGTAGCAGAATACGTTTCGAAGTGTTTGAATTGTCAACAGGTTAAGATTGAACATCAGCGACCTGCCGGAATGTTAAAACCACATCCGACCCCTGAGTGGAAGTGGGAAGATATCTCGATAGATTTCATCACCAATATGCCAAGGACCAAGACGGGAATGAACATGATTTGGGTTATAGTTGATCGACTAACCAAGTCGGCGCATTTCCTAGGTATTAAAGACACGTGTGGACCCGAGAAATTAGCACGAGTATTTATTGCAGAGATAGTCAGATTACATGGGACGCCGAAGACCATTATTTCAGATCGAGATGGTCGCTTCGTGTCACACTTCTGGAAGGCAGTTCACAGGGCTTTGGGGACCGATCTGAACTTTAGCACGGCTTATCATCCTCAAACGGACGGTCAGTCCGAAAGGACTATACAAACAGTAGAAGACATGCTTAGAGCTTGTGCTTTGGATTGGTCAACTAATTGGGAAGTTCACTTGCCGTTGATTGAATTCACCTACAATAATAGTTAGCATGCTTCTGTTAAGATGGCACCATTTGAAGCTTTGTACGGGAGAAGATGCCGATCACCCCTGTGCTGGGATGATTCTTCGGACTTGATCGGGACGGAACCGAAATTGATAGTTCAGACTCAAGAGAAGATAGCTCTGATTCGAGAAAGACTGTTGACTGCCCAGAGTCGACAGAAGTCTTATGCAGATGTGTGTGGTCGCCCGCTAGAGTTCGACATTGGGGTTCATGTACTATTGAAGGTGTCTCCTACATGAGGAATTTTCCGTTTTGGGAGGAAAGGTAAGCTAAGTTCAAGATATATCGGACCATTTGAGATCCTCGAGAGAGTTGGGGATTTAGCATACAGGGTGGCCTTACTGCCATCGCTGAGTCACGTTCACAATGTGTTTCACGTATCCCAATTGCGGAAGTATGTACCAGATCCCAGTCATGTCATTGAGTTCGATGAGATCGAGATAGCTAATGACGGCACCTTCGAAAAGAGACCAATCAAGATACTTGAGAGTCGGATCAAACAATTGAGGAATAAACCAATACCCTTGGTTAAAGTACAATGGTCACGACACGGGGTTGAAGAGGCCACTTGGGAAACGGAGGACAATATGAAGACTAGGTATCCGGAGTTATTTTCATCTTAAGTTTCGGGACGAAACTTCTGATGTGTATTTGAACCTTATGATATTGTATTTGTTGCATTTTGATCTGAGTATTATTCTCCGTATTTCATGATCCGGTGTTGTTCAGCGTATGATCGCATGAATGTGTTCTAAATTATGATTTCTGCACATGTAGTGCACGCTATCGACTAGGCGTAGCGCATGCTAAATTGGGTTCGTAGCGCACGCTATGTATGAACCTTAGCGCACGCTATACATAGTCAACATGATTAAGACAGGGTGGTAGGTTAGATCAGCCGCGGATCTTGGTCGGATCATGTCGGGATGAACCTGGACGGCTTTTCGGAAAAGCCGAGTCAACGCTGTAGCGCACGCTACTGGTATGGGGATAGCGCACGCTAAATGTTGAGTACAGTGAGAACAGTAGACTGCATGGTCGTTAGCGCACGCTATGGATATGGACTAGCGCGCGCTAATAACAATTTTCTATATATAGGACAGCACCCTTTTTCATTTTTTCAGACTTTTTCACTTCCCAAATCCGAATTCTTAGACTTAGAGAGTTACTTACTCCATCCTCAACTTCTCATATCATCATCCTAGCACGAGTTTGAATATTGTAGATCATTGGATATTGGTGTTCAAGCCCTCGGTGTTGGATTTTCTTCAAGTTCTTCCTTGTTCTTCACCACTTTGAGGTAGGTGATTCTTCACCAATTTAAGTAGTATTCTTAAGGATGTTTTGATCATGATTTGGTATTGTCTAGTCAGTTAAATTCGTACGTAGTCGAACATCATGTTGTTAGAAGTATATTTTCGATGTTTTGGTACTTCTTCATCGTATAGACCATTGAACCTTTTAGTGTTTGAACTCCTAGCACATTCAGGAAGCTTCAAAACCGATTATGACCAGTTTATGGAGATTATCAAGTTCTTATGTTTTTACATAATGGAATTATACGTTTTTGGACATAGAATGGATGGAACTTAGGATATTTTCTTGAAGATCAAGATGAATTATGGTGTTGTGATGATTATACGTATCCTTGTATCTCGAAGTCATTTAATCCGTAAAGATCATTCATAAACCGTATGAGCATGATATGCATGGAGATGACATGTATTAACACTGAAGATTTCATGAGTTTCAAATCAAGTCTACTGCCCAGTAGTGAACTGCCATGCACGGTTAGCGCACGCTAAGATATGTATATTAACGTGCGCTATCGGGAATGAGTTAACGTACGCTACGTTTGGTACGTAACGTACGTTATGTCATCAGGCGAGTCAGTCAGCTGATCAGAGAGGACTGTCAGTACATAGTTAACGTACGCTAGACTTCTTCGTTTATGTACGCTAACGAGTAGGCTTAACGCACGTTACGTAGAATACATAGCGTACGCTAAGTAGTTTAGGCAGATTGCATTTTAAGAACTTTCGGCCGTAGATCGGATTGCTAGATATTCGTACGACATGAGATGAATTCTATATTATTTCTTTTGTTAAGGTTCGAGCTTGCTACGTTGATCGAAAGAGGCGGCCTTCGAGTGTGTTGAGATCATTGGAGTGATTAGTTCTTGCCATCTTTGAGGCAAGTATCGTAATTTGTTAATATTGGTATTTTGAGCATGCATGTGGTTTATTCATGTTGTTGAACATGGGATTTATGTTGTTGAATTGTCATGATATTCGTTATCTAGTGTTTATATGTTCATGTTGATGGACATAGTGATTTTTGCATATATGTATGCATGAGTTGTGTTTATGTATGTTGTACGATCTATGCTGAGGGCGCTGGATCGGATGTCCACCTCGTGTTGGTCCAAAGGGATCATCTTGGGATCTAGGATGAGGGCGCTGGATCATTGGACAGGTTTTTCCACCTCATGTTGGTCCGACGGGATCATCTTGGGATCTATGCTGAGGGTGCTGTTGTAATACCCAGTTGTAATTCAGTCATTATCATTCAGTAATTTCATTTGGTAATTGTCACTATGTAAATTTTTCACTCGTTATAATCATTCATCCGTGTTCACCGTTCGTAATAACTTCGAGTTGTGTATCGATATTGTTCATTGTTTCAACCTTACTTGGGAATCGAGATAAGAGTATTATTGATTCATTAGTCGTTGTTGACGTTGGAATTCATGTCATTTCAAATCTCTTCATTGTTCAAATCGTGTTCTTGTTGGACGAACCCTTGTAATCATTACTTGGAACCACCGTTTTGGGGTTTCCGTACTTCCATTTCATGTTATAGGTTCCCAAATATCAATTCCTATTGCTTTTATTCCCTTACCGGGTCATTTTTCATCATTTTAGGACCCAAGGGGGTGTGGGCCGCGGCACAAGGAGTGTGCGCCGCGGCACACACATTTTCCAGTTTTTGACCGAGCACTCTGTACCTTGTGCCGCGGCACATTCCGGCAGGGCCGCGGCACACTGCTGATCACTGGGGGCAGATTTGGCCCTGTGCCGCGGCACACTTCGGCTGGGCCGCGGCACATAGTGCAGTCAACTCTATAATTGCATTTTTTTCATCGAGTTCAGCTCATTTCTTACCTTTTCTTCAACCATACGAGAGAGAGAGGCTTGAAGGGGGGATTTTCCTTCATCTATCACTTGAGTGTATGATTTTCTTCATCTCCTTTCGATCGTGAAGCCCGGATAATCGATCTAACGCGTGTTCTTCGGATTATTAGTGCTTGGATCTTCAAGAGGTAATTTCTTCAACATCTTGGATTTTGATTTTGTATTGAGATATGATGTTTTGGATGTTAAGATCATGTTGTATGAAGTGATATACGCATGATTATGGATATGTTTGATAATTCATTGGATTATTGAAGGATTATTCAAGAAAACTTTGAATATTGAGATGGATTTGGGGGTTTTTGATTAATCGTTGTTGTAATCACGATTTTGGATATTCATAATGGATTATTGATCGTATTGAAGATGTTTTATTGGTTTAAAACACTTCTTGGGGATTTGATATTTGTATTATTGAGGTTTGGTTGTTAACAATTGAAGTTTGGCCACAAAGTGTTCGATATAATGCCCCAATGAACTTGGTTTAGTCGTATCGGCGTTTTGAGTTCGTTATTTTCGTGTTTGATTCGTATGTTGAACGGATTGTTGGTAATTGTGTTATTCAAGGTTGTTCGAGCGACCGATATCTCAATTAGGACGTTGTTCGTGGAAGGATAATTGTCACCGGTGTTGTGTAAGTTAATTCTTACTCGGTTAAAAGGATATTCATTCCTTTTGTTGTTGTTCATTCATAATCATAACTCATTCATCATTGTATTAACCGTATTGAGACTTGTAATTGTCGAATAATCATTTCATTCACGAGGAACGATGGTTCCAATCATTTCATTGGGTTATCAATCACTTCACTATTATTTCCATCTGGGTGAGTCATTCTTGACCTTGTCGAATTATTATCCATTCATATTCATTGTGGTCATTCTCGTTCATATGACCTTCTGGGTTCATATTGCGTGGCCGGGTGCGGATGTGTGGAATTTTTAGTCGGGCACGTGATGGCCATGTATTGGGAGTGATACATTGGACTGTGCACACGATAAAGATTAACTCCGTGAGACTAATTAGGTACAAAGACGGGTGTGTCCGGTCATCCGTCTTGTACACTTGCACAGAACACTATGGGCGTACTACGATACTCCTCTTCAGCGTAATTCATAACTAAGGATATTTCATAACTTCAGATATATCATGATTGTGTATTTTCAACCCTTGAAGATTGTTGTTCTGTGTAGCTGACCCCGTTGGGGAATTTTGTTTTCAGGTCACGGCAAGGCAAAGGCACGGGAAGAGCATGTTGACGGCGAAGAGTCCCAGTGATACTAGTATGGGGGCCCAGTCATTCCGGTTATTTCAGTCATTTCAGTTATTTCAGTCATTCCGTCATTTGTATTTCTGCTGCAAATTCCGTTTGAGATGTTTATTTATTCAGGGTGGTGTATTTTATCTTCATATAAAATATACTAGCATTCTGTATTGTCCTGGTGTATTGTACTTAAGCTCCTTATCGGAGTATTTGGTAATACAATGTGGTTCGATACTACAATTATATTATTTAATTCATCAGTTTTCATTCGCCTGGTGGGTCCTAGTCAGGGCTCCACGGCACTGCAATATCCGCCTAGTTTGGGGTGTTACAGCTGGATCATTGGAATACCCATACTGTGTTAATGGAATCTTGTGAATTCGCATTGTTGGATTCCGGTAGCGGAAGTCCATGTGGTGTATCATGTTATGTATTGTTGATGCATATTCGATTTGTTTAATATGATACTTGTACTAGCATCATTTTGCTAACCCCTTCGGGGTGGATATTTGTTTTGATGTTCAGGTAGCCGAGGAGCGGGGAAACAGCCACAGTTCCGACGTGATGATGAAGGGGCTCAGTGATGTTTATTGTTATTGTGATTTGTCTTCTTGGTTCACTTTCAGTACTCGAGTACGTGTGTTTTTAATAATATCATTTGGATATGGTTGTATTAATTAACTCATTAGATCAGTTGAAACCAGTTTTGTATTTTGAACTTCCGTGGTACTGTTGTATTATATTTACATTTCTTTTAATCAGCCTTGTAAATCCTTACTTAAAGGGTTTACGGCGCTGTAACTATTCCGAATATCTCGGGGTGTTACACTACCTGGATGACTTGGTAAAAAAGGAGCATGGAAGATCGTAAATCATGTGGATACGAGAAATATATATAGTGCGGCTACACTTGGACAAGCAGTAGATAAGGATGACGATGAAGCATATCAAGACCCGGATACAGCTAATATTCCACCATCCTCCACAATACTACTTAATAATGTTGTAGAAAGTCGAGTGGTTCGACTATATGGTGAAGAACATGGGTTCATAGATGTAGGTACAGATAAATTACGTGCAAACTCTGATGAAGATGATGATGAAAAGTTCAGACATATGCTGCCAGTTATCAACTCTGACACAGAGACAGACTCAAGTGGTGATTCTAACTATGAACCTTAGAAGGACATATCTTTTGTAAAAGTTCCTTAGATATTCATTGTTGTGTGCCACTTGAACGAATCGAAAAAGTGATATTTTTCACCATTTTAATTTTATTATATTCATTATTCCATTAACGATTTTTTCAAATATAAAATATTATATATATATATATATTTATAATTAAATTCAAATATATCGAATATTATTATATAAAAACATATATAAATATATAAAATATTATTATATAAAAACTGTATAAATTAATATACAATTATATAATCATATTATATATATAATTAAATTCAAATATATAAAATATTATTATATAAAAACATGTAAAAATATATAAAATATTATATATAAAAACTGTATTAATATAGATATATATAATCATATTATATATATATATATAATTAAACTCGAATATATAAAATATTATAATATAAAAATATGTATAAATAAAAACTGTTTTCAAATGTATGAATTATAAACATGATTCAGTGGAAAAATGTCATATTACCTATACAAATGGCCCGGGTTTGAACCCCGTCAGCCACTGCGTCATGTTATTTTTTTGATTTAAGTATAACCGACGACAACCGTCGGCTAAAGTCCTGGGTATAGCTGACAGCTTTGTTGTCGTGGGCTAAAGTCCCGGTCGAGAACACGCGGAAGTCTTGTCCGCCGACTTGGCCATGTCATAGTTGACACAGTCGACAAGGCTTTAGCCGACGACAGCTGTCGGCTAAAGTGTAATTATCGATAAGAATCGAGTTACCCGTAACAAAATCGAGTTACCCGAAATAGAATTCAAGTTACCAATCTGAATTCGAGTTACCTGAATCTGATTTGAGTTACCCGAATTAGAAATTCGAGTAACATGTTTTGTAATTTCGGGTAACCCGAATCCGACTCGGGTAACTCGAATTCCTATTCGTGTAACTCGAGATATTATCTTAATTTTTTATTAAATATATTTATAATTAAATTTAAATATATAAAATATCATTATGTAAAAACTGTATAAATATATAAAATATTAAAATTTGTATAAATATATACAAATATATATTTATAAATATATATTTATAATTAGATTCAAAGAATTAAAAATATCAGTATATGTATAAATATAAAAACTATGTTTAAATATACGAATTTGTTTAAAACATGACTCAGTGGCAAAATTCCATAATCTATACAAATGGCCCGGGTTCGAACCCCTGCTGCCACTGAGCATGTTTTTTTTTTAATTAAGTTTAGCCGGCGACAGCAGTCGGCTAAAGTCCTGGGACACACGGACGGACGTCGAACCTCGTAACATTTATAAGGTTAAGCCAACGGCCCCGGTTGGCATCGGCTAAAGTGCAATTATATATAAAAAAAAATGGGCTTTTGTTATTTTTTTTCTTTCGTCAGTTCTGTCCTCCTTTTTCCTGGAACCCTCATCCGCAGCTTCCGTCGTCAGTCTGCCTTCTGCCTTATGTCGTCCGCCACGTTCCTGCCGAGACAAGTGGTTTCGCCATCCGCCACCCTCATCTGCTACTTCCTTCGTCCGCCCGCCGCTTCCGCCACCGTCCGACGCCGCCTACGACTCGCGTCATCCGGTCCTGCTATTTTTGTAATGCGATTTTATGATGTTTTACTGGTTTAGGATTGGTTTAACGATTTCTGATTTCTTAGTTCTTTTAGTTTTTAGGGTTATTTTAGTTTTTTAGAATTGTATTTTTAATCTTTTAGGGGGTTTTAGGATTTTTTCAGTCATCATTCAATTTTTTTCAACTTTTAGGTTCTATCTTTTAGTAATTTATTTTTTTAGTTAGTTTTCTACCATTTTTTTTAAACATTCACTTCAGTGTTACTACATCTGAACCTTCTAAAGCTGACATGTTCAACATGTTCTTGGGAGGAAATAGCAATCTTTCATGTCATTATTTCGTGTCGTTATTCTTGATGCAGTCGTATTCTTTCAATTTGAATTCATGTACTACTTTGAATTGGAATTGGAAGAATTTTCAATTTGATTTTGGAATTGGTTTAGTTTTGATTTGTATAATTCAAAAATATTCAACTGGATGTTAATGTGTACTGCTCTGAATTCGTATACTGCTTTGAATTCGTGCACTGCTTTGAATTTGATTTGTTTAGTTAATGTGATAGTTTTTTATTTGTACAGGTTAAATGGATAAAATTAAGAAACTAGCGGGTATTAAGAAAAAGTCGAAGCCTCCCGAGTCGGGGGAGAGTTCCGCGGCTTCCAATCATACGGATCTTGTGGGTAAGTATTTGGATGAGAGTAACCCTCGCAATACGTGGGCTAGTAGAGAATAGTGGAGTGAAGTTTAAGGATGGAAACTTGTATCTGGTGGATGACGCACACACTATTACGAGGCGCTTATCGTATCATACTCCGAGATCGAGGACGACCCCCACTAATGTCGAGACGACCAAACCTCGTATGCCTCCTATACACCGCATTCCCTCCCCTCCTCTTACATCTGGGAGTAGCCTAGCTACACCGAGCACGTCATCCGAGATGCCTTCGACTCTATTTATGCCCCTGTGGTACCATCGATTACAGGGGTCGATGATAAAGGAGTCCGCCAGCCATACAACTTGGTTAACCCAGTGGAGGCGTATGTGTTCCCAGTGTGGCCTGAGAAAATGATTTGGCGGACATGTCTGATATCTAAGACGAAGTTGTACGCGGAGCTTGCAAAATAGAATGGGAAGGGTCGTACCGAAGTCGAACCGAAAAAGAAGAAGAAGACTCGTGGCCCATCGAAGGGTCTATCACTTGATGCTTATGTTAAAAAACATGGCCGTCACAAGATAGAAGTAGATGAAAAGTATCGACGATCCATTTTGGCTTCTGATGCTTGTACAGCATATGTCCTAATGTTGGGTTTGTCATACGCGATAGGGTTCTGGTACTGTGGTCTGAGTGGAAGGATATGCCACAATGTGTGAAGGATGCATTGATCAATGCTATGCCGGTAAGTTTACATCTCAATTCCGAAAGCTGCTTTTTGTATTTAAATTCGGAAAAAAATTTAGTAATATATATTATATGCTAATTGTAGGTTTGGTTTGATGTTCCTTCTTTCATACTACATACTTGGTGTGATGAGGTGCAAATAATCAAGTAAGTAATTCTCACAATACGTAGTTGAGTAATTACTCAAGAATCTTTGCATCATTTTAGTTATTGTTAAAATATGTATTTGTTAATTGTTTTAATAATTTATTTATCAATATAAAATAATATATAATATATTTCACAACTTGTAAACATAAAAGGTAATTTGATTGATAATTTTAAACATGGTAGACATTCTAATTTACTTATAATTATGAGTATTATAACATACACTTTTAGAAATACATAAAATATTATAATATTAATTTTACATAAAAATAATAAAACTAACACATTAACATTAACATGATATAATCATACACAAACACAAATATAAAATGACTTTTAACATTTTCACTAAACTTAAATCTTAACATTCAATTGCATAATAACAACTGTACACACACACAACAAATTATTTATGAATAACATAATAAACAAATAACATGCAATAGTGAGGGTTGGACTGTGTCAAAGGTGGTACCGGCATTAATTTGGAAAGTTGATGGATTCGATGTGCAAGTTACATCTGAATTCTTCATGTACGTTCATTAAAAGATGTTTTTCATCCCTTAAATCTGACTGTTCAGTATAACCTAGCTTTCTTGCATACTATAAAAGGGCCAGTATGTTGATCCACAGACTTTTTATGCTTTATGCATATTAAATGAGGCTACAACATACAACTTACATATCTTTCAATCTATCGATCTAATCTCTCTCTACAAAAATGTCGTTCTTCACAAACTTCATCTTTGTCTCTGAAAAAAAGACATGATAATCGATGGACGTATCTTTGCTCGGTTCGTTCTTCAAGAGCACAGTGGGGTAGTATAAACTAGTCTGGGATGAACTTGGTCATCTCTCACGTCAAGAAAAACAGGTCTGTACAAGTTGGGTAGTCTTCACCCAGAGAACTATGATGAACAGATCGTCGAAGAATTTTTCCTTGATGCTGAATTTATTTATGCATGTGAGAAGAAGGGCTCTGCCCTTACGGCCATTGTTGGCACTGTACAAGAGAAGGAGATCTTAATTAATCGGGACTCCTTGAAAAATTATACAAGTTGCCCTCTGATGGACTATCTTTGGAGGAATTAGAAACCTTTGGCTCTGAAGATCTGCTGGAGGCCTACTGGAATCTGTTCACTGATAACTCTCTGCCATGTCAAGTGCATTTATCTTGCCACAAGATGAACTTCATCCTCCCTTATCTTTATCTTCATGATTTCTGCTGCAGAGTTGTGGAGAATCACACTGGAGCTTTCGAGATGTGCACCAACTTGGGATTCCATATGATGGTCGCTATCATGTCCGGAGACAAAGTTAACTGGTGTTAGGTGATCTTGAAATGTCTTCAGGATGAGGCTTCCAAACCAGATTATGCAAGGAAGTCTTTTGGACTGATTTTGAACTATCTGATTTGATGTGGCATATAGTAGTCACCTGTTGCTGAGAAGATCCTTGCTGGAAAGTTCTTAGTAGCTCCAATCCGATCGTCCTTAATAAGGCGACTCTTCTAGACAAAAGTCCCAGCCCCTTTTATGTACCAACATCGAGTGATCCTTGTGATGGTACCCATCACTCTGTGAAGTCCAAGGGTGGTGACAACAAGAAGAAGCTCGTTAGTAAAAAGGGATTTGTTCCCGACAACATCTCACCTACAGTTGTCGACAACAAGAAGAAGATAAAGACTTAGAAGTTTTTCAAGTCAGAAGCTATTCCTACAGCACCTCAAATGACTACAGCGGTCACTGAGGCAGTTCTGTCGACCACACCATCTGCCGCAGTAGCTGACCCAAAGGGCGCAACCCCTATGTAAGAAACACTAGATGCTCCTACAGCAGTTCTTGAGCCTATGAGGGCTATGATCGATGACCAGTCATTTACCAAGTTAGAAGGCACTGCTGAATCGGTTTCCCTTTTGGATACCACAGCCACCACTCCTAACAGGGCCCCTACATTTTGTAAGGAGTCTCTCTCCCAATAAGGAGTCCCACCCTGGTTAGGGATCCCTCTCTTCAACAGGCTCTCAAACCTGTAGAGGATCCCAACCGGACAGTAGAACCCTCTAGTGTTCAAACTACCTCCCTCACTGACATAATTAATCAGACTGTTAGGGAAAGCATACATGGTCACCCCATACGACTGTTAGGGATATGCCATTAAATGCCACTCAGAGGATGGATGAATGAGGTCATTGTACTTATTGTTATGTAAAAACTTATCAAAAAGGAAACTGTATGTTTCTTTATTTACTGGTAGGGTGTTCCTGACTCGTAAAAAATATATTACAGAAACTAGTCCATGTATTTGAGAGCAAACATCCCACTCCTTATTGGATAAGAGGATTGGCGTTGGAAGTGTTTATGGCTCAAATACTTAATCATTCGCAAGCCCATGAAACTTGACTGAGCGTTCAGTTTATGTGAAAACTTGTATGACGTGTTCTTGACTTGGAGAGTGCCTGTCATCACTAATGGTTAGTGGGAGCACACGTTGTAGGTATGCTGATGGGATTAGTACATTTGAACCGACTCCGATTCCTCGCACGAATTTCACTCTGGGATAGTCAATGATGGAATCAAAAGGTTGTAATAGGTATTTGGGAACCTTAGACTTGAGAATTTAGTAGGAATGTGCTTGTGACATTAAGATTTTTACTAGAGTAGTTTGACTCAGAAAACCGAAAGGTGGGAAATCTCTACATGCCTCTTAACGGGCAATTACCAGGTTCTACTGAATACCAATATAGGATTCTTTCTCCTGTAAATGAACAAGTGTATGTCCTATGCGGTTATTGGTAAATGAGATCATAAGTCTTTCGCCAAAGCATTTGAGATAGTTGTATTATATACACAAGGCGCAGTGATCTCGATTTGCATTAACTCAGGCATAACATCAAGTACAGATAGGGTTTGACTTATTGTGACCCTACAACTTGATCGGGACATATGAAAAGAAGGGTTTATGCGTATATTGGTATTCATGATAGAATGGTTCCTGAATGATCCCTATCGTTTGTTCTCAGTAAGGTTACAGTGTAGGCCGTGGGACTAGCTATGTTGTGCTATAACTCTCTGGTTCTTCCCATTGCTTACTGAGACGACCTACCGAGTTGCGCATTAGGGAGACGATGGATAAATTTGATCTTATTCTCTCTTAATGAATTTTGGACATTTGTTGTCTAATTTATTTTTTTGGATAAATTAAATCGGTCTGGTGAATTAAATAAATTACTGGATAATTAATTTTAATTTATAAGTACTTTCATGGGGAAATAGTATTTTAAAATAATTAATTAATGAGATTAATTAATCGTACTAATTTTATTTGAGATGTACCCTAAACCCTAAACTCGGTTCATAATTGAACGAGTCACCTAATCAATCTGGTATACTCTATGCAGACAAACAAAATAATCAACTCTCAGCAGTGACAATCAACCAACATGCAATACTACTTGAAAAGAACAACATAATTGGATCAAACTTTGTGGACTGGTCCACAATTTTATGATTGTCCTCAGTATGGATGCATTGGGATATGTCTTGGAGGCGAACATTCCGGTGGCTCCGGTGCGGACCAGGGCCACTCAGGAAGATGTTGAAATCTACAAAAAGTGGGTTAAGGATGACATTTGAGTCCGTGGCTATATGATGGGCTCTATGTCTAATGAGCTTTAAAGAGATCATGAGAAAATGATTTCTATCAGGCAGATCTTATCTCACTTAACCTAGCTTTATGGTGAGCATAGTCGAACTGCTAGATATGAGATATCAAAGAAACTCTTCGGTGCCAGGATGAAGGAATGTGAGAAATACGGGGACCATGTCCTCGAAATGATCGCTATGATTTGGAGGCTCCTGATTTTGGGATGCATGCTTCTCTGCAGACCGACCTTATCCTGCAATCTCTTCCTAATTCTTTCTCTCAGTTTGTTATAAACTTCAACTGCAATGAGATTGCTTGCAATTTAGCAAAGTTGATGAACAAATTTGTAACCGCTCAATCTTGTATAAAGACTCTGCATGTGAAGGAGTCTGCCCTTGTGAGTTCTTCTGGGTCTCGGAGGTCCAAAAAGAAGAAGAAAAAGACCAAGAAGTATATGGTCTCACAAGGTAAGGATTTTAAGGGTAAGGGCAAGGCCCCGATGGTTCCAAAGAGCAAGAAGGCGAATTTGGACAAATATCTCATATGCATTGAGCTGGGCCACTAGGCAAGAGACTGTCTTGATCTTCATGGCACTTCAGGTACAGAAGTTTTAGTTATGAAAATGAATTGTTCTGCTACCATATATTATACTTCTTAGATACTGGATGCAGGTGCTAGTTCTCACATTTGTACCATGAATCAGGATCTGGATCAAAGTAGAAAGCTTGGAGCTGGGAAAGTGATGATTACCATCGGAAGTGGGCTTAGTGTCGAGGCAACTCATGAATCCGGCTTTATTTTAACCTTAGATGATGTACTTATGTTTCCCAAGGCAATAAGAATATTGTATCCATTCCGGTCATGTATGGGAAATGCTTTTAATTTTTCACTGGTAATAGTAAATGCAAAATGTATTTTGGAAATAAATTAATAGGCATTGCTACATTGTTAATGGATTATATCATCTAAAATTGAGCAACAAAGTCGTTGTAAACACTATGGCTAGGAAGCGTGGTAGGGATGAGTCAAGTTTTGAAATGGCATCTTAGACTTGGTCATGTTGGTCAAACCAAATTTTACAAGATGGAAAAATATGGACTTACGGTCCCATTGGGATCGGATCTCTTTCAAACTTGTGAATCTTGCCTTAAGGGCAAAATGACCAAGTCCCCTTTGCAGGGATTCTTGAAAGAGCCACTGATAAACTTGGATTAGTCCATACCAACGTGTGTGGTGCTTCGGGAGCAGCATGTGACGGATATCAGTATTTTATCACGTTCACGGATGATCATTAGGTATGGTTATGTGTACTTAATGAAACATAAATCTAAGGCCTTTGTGAAATTCCAGGAATTTAAGGCCCCAATCGAAAAGCAAATTGGTAATCATATCAAAGCACTTTGGTCGGACCAAGGTGAAGAGTATATGAGTACAGAGTTTGACAGTTCCTAAAAGAGGAAGGAATAGTGTTGCAACTTATACCTCCAGGGATTCCTCAGTTAAATAGTGTGTCAGGAAGAAGAAATCAAACTTTGTTGGACATGGTTCATTCCATGCTTAGTTACACCAACTTACCGATTTACCTATGGGATATGCGCTACTTACTGCTACTTATATCTTGAATAGATGTCCTTCCAATTCCATTACTAATACTCCACATGAGATGTAAGAGGGTAGAAAACTAAGTCTTAGTCATATTAAGATTTGGAGATGATCCGCCAATGTCAATAAGACTAAGGTGGAAAAATTGGAAGCTAGGTCCGTGAAGGGATGTTTCATTAGATTCTTATCTGGAGGGATGGATTATCTATTCTACATTCCCGAAGACCGAGGATCATCGTTGATTTGCAGGCACACTTCCTGGGAGATGAGTTCATTCAGGAAGGTGGAGCATGTAGAAGTATTTCCTTGGAAGAATACAATAAAAATCTTCAGGAGACAACTGTGCAAGAAGATGGAACCGAACCTTTTTAAACACAAGAACAACCACCTACATGAGGTTCTAGGTGATAGCCAAGAGACCGACCCCGAAACCTATGACCAAGTGACAGTGGACGTGGACTCCGCAAAATAATGGGAATCTATGGAAGCTGAGATTGACACAATGCATGACAATAAAGTGTGGACTCTAGTAGACCGCCCGAAGGACATAGTACCCATTGGGAAAAAGTGGATCTATAAGACAAAGACTGATGGAGATGGCAATGTTGAGATCTATAAGGCCATACTTGTGGCAAAGGGTTATATCCAAATAGAATGGATCAATTACCACGATACCTTCTCGCCCGTAGCCATTATCAAGTCAATTCACATGATGCTTGCTATAATTGCCTACTACGATTATGAGATATGATAGATGGAGGTGAAGACGGATTTCCTTAATGGATTCCTCGAGGAGGAGATATATATGGTGCAACACCCTGAGATATTCAGGATTATTACAGCGCCGTAAATCCTTGATGTAAAGATTTACTAGGCTAAGATTTTTAAAAACAACATTATTAAATACTAATCATAGAAATAATTATTACATCACCAGTTTAAAACATACAAATCCGTCCACATCGGAATACAAACTTCAAAGATGATAAAACAACATTGTACTCGAGTACTTTATTAAAACAAAACAAACATCTGACAAATCATCTCGGCCATAACATCACTCCGCACCCTCGTCATCATGCATCTCAATTGGTTGCTTCCCCGTCCTCCTGTATCCTGAGCATAAAACAAATGTCCACCCCCGAAGGGGTTAGCACAACGATGCTAGTACAAGTACGATAATTATGCAACAACAGATTATTCAACATCTCGCGAAGAATAATAACAACATCCTCAATGACAACAATAACAACAAGTATCTACCACGAGAAAACTCACAATATCATACACAACATGATAGACATAACATGATACAACATACACATGGTAATTTCGATGATCCAGCATTCACTGCATAGATCTCAAGATGATCCCGTCGGACCAACATGTGGTGGAAAAACCTGTCCAATGATCCAGCGCACGCTAGCATAGATCCCAAGATGATCTCGTTGGACCAACACGAGGTGGACATACAACAAGGACACATATACATGACAACATGTATAACATCAATACATAAAGCGTAATTAAAGGACTTGCCTTAGAAAGATGGCAAGGAATAAACACTCCAAGGACTTCAATAAACTCAAGGGTCATTACTTCGATCAACCGTTCGCAACCTCGAACCTTACAAAAAGGAAAGAATGACAACTCAACTGACATAACAATTCTAACGTTCAAACATCTAATGTCCACTATAGCCGAGTTACATTCTAAGTTAGCCGATTCGCAGTTCAACTATTCGACGAACGCTGGACGAACTAATGACATACCTTATGCGAATCAAATGACCATAACGGATATGAAAAGTTGACGTCTACGAATTCAAGGATATTCAAATCATTATAAATTCACACTTCAATTCCTGATTATCAATTCCAATACTTGGTTCGGTCATTTAACACATTTCAATCGAGTTCTAACTTAATTCATCTCCACAGTTTCGTTCTTCCGCAAGCAATGATTCTTGCCAAAGTTTTAGGTTCAAAACCATTAACACCAACCTAATCACTACGTTCAATCCAACAATATGAAGATTAACGAGAAACTTCTACAAATCATGAACTATACTTGAAGAACACCCTCCAACTTAATCTCCTTGAATTCATCTAACACATGTGATAACCCAAACAAATTGTTCCCCAAAAGAGTGTTTCAAAAACCATTGTTAAAGGCATGATATGAATTCAGTAGACTCCATCTCGATGTTTAACAAAATCAAGGCGTAACCCAGAATCCATTTAACCATGAAGATCCTAGTATAAATTCCCTCAATTCTCCTAAAGCATGGTATACGATTTGCTAAGTTGTCAAATAAATCTTAATAACTCCAGTAGCATGCTCATAAGTGGTACAAGAATACGAATTCTAGGCTGGGATAGCTTCACATAACTTATTTCGGAAGAAAATGATGAAACACTCGGCAGAAACTCAACACGCGGAGCTTGAACACCAAACCAAGAAGCTTCCCAACTTCAACCGCCAAGTAGAAAGGCTAAACAAGGATTATAATGTGGGGGAAGGCTCTATGGACTTGCAGAAATCGGCCAAGGAATGAAGAAGAATGGTTGTGAAATGAAATGGGGGTGTCTTATTTATAAGACCCTGATCTTTACGTACATTAGCAACAACGTGTTACATATGCTATAGCCTTAACATGCGTTAGGTACTACTCCTTACATACGTTAACGTTCACCAGTAGCTACTGCCTCATTTTCTGACCTCCTTAACATATGTTAACCATCACCATTACGTACGTAATCAGATCCATGTAGCGTACGCTATTTTAATCCTTTAACGTATGTAATGCTTCGTTGACTTGCTTTATCAAAAAGCTGTCCAGGATCACGCGGGAATCTTATCTGGACCCCATCCTCAGCTGGCCCATATGCCGACCAACCTAATCTGCTTGATTGCTTGTTACGTACGCTATCCATAACCCATGACGTACATTATCTTCAGTTCTTAACGTATGTTATGCTTGCCCGTTAACGTATGTTATGACGTAGTTGCATGCATGAATTTGCAAGTTCTTCCAAATATGATCATGAATGTTGGAAATACGAATACAAGAAAAATTAAATTTCAATTATTGATACCACAAAGTCGAATATTACAAGGTTCAAATACAGATGAAAATATCCCACAATTATTCGGATATTACATACTCTCTCCCTAAACAAAAGTTTCGTCCCAAAACTTAAGACAAAAATAATTCCGGGTATCTCGACTTCATACTATCTTCAGTCTCTCAAGTTGCTTCTTCGAATCTGTGTCGAGACCACTGAACTTTAACCAAAGTGATCGGTTTATTTCTCAATTATTTGACTCGACTCTCGAGTATCCTTATTGGCTTTCCCTCGAACATGCCATCATTAGCTACTTCGATCTGCCGAAATCGATGACATGACTGGGATCCAGTATATACTTCCATAACTGATATACGTGAAACACATTATGAGCATGACTCAGCGATGGCGACAAGGCTAACCTGTACTCCAACTCTCCAACTCTTTCAAGAACCTCGAATGGTCCGATGTATCTCGGACTCAACTTCCCCTTCCTTCCAAAACGAAAAACTCCCCGAGTAGGAGAAACATTTAGAAGTACGTGATCCCTAATTCCGAACTCTAACGGGCGACGGCGCATGTCTGCATAAGACTTCTGTTAGCTCTGAGCAGTCAACAACCTTTCATGAATCAAAGCTACCTTCTCTTGAGTCTGAACTATCAAATATGGTTCCGTACCGACTAAATCAGACGAATCGTCCCAACATAAGGGTGATCTACATCTTTTCCCGTATAATAATTCAAAAGGTGCCATCTTAATAGAAGCATGCCAACTATTATTGTAAGTGAATTCAATCAATGGCAAATGGGTTTCCCAATCAGTCGACCAGTCTAAGGCACAAGCTCTCAACATGTCTTCCACTATTTGAATAGTTGTCTCGGACTGTCCATCAGTTTGAGGATGATAAGTTGTGCTAAAGTTCAGCTCGGTTCCCAATGCTCTATGAACCGCTTTCCAAAAATCTGACACAAAGCGACCATCTCAATCATAAATAATGGTCTTTGGTGTACCATGCAATCAGACTATCTCCGCAATAAACACTCGTACCAACTTCTCTGGTCCCCAAGTATCCTTAATGCCCAGAAAATGGGCCGACTTGGTTAGGCAATCAACTATCACCCAAATCATGTTCATCCCTATTCTGGTCTTCGGCATACTGGTGATAAAGTTCATTGATATATCTTCCCACTTCTATTTAGGAATCGGAAGTGGCTTCAATATTCCGGCGGGTCGCTGATGTTCGATCTTAACCTGCTGACAAGTTAAACACTTTGAGACATATTCCGCCAAATCTTTCTTCATGTTACCCCACCAAAAATTCTGCTTCGGATCCTTATACATCTTACTAGTATCTGGGTGAATAGAATAAGGCATACTATGAGCTTCCTTCATGATTGTCTGCTTCAAAACATCACTAGCGGGGACACAAAGTCGACTTTGAAATCTCAAGACTTCGTCTTTATGAATTACAAATCCTGGGGCCTTTCTCTTGCTCACTTCATCATGTAACCGAATCATTAGAGGATCATCCAATTGTTTAGATTTGATTACATCGATTAACGATGAAGTTAATTCCATCACACACAGTTGTCCTTGGACTCCTTGCAACCATATGTCAATTCCTTCATGAATCAACTCTCGTTGAATGCTAGATTGGGATGTGATCATTTCCAGCATTCTAATAGAAACGAGTTTGCGGCTCAGTGCATCAGCCACTACATTTGCTTTGCCTGGATGATAAAGAATCTCCAAATCATAGTCCTTAATCAACTCCAGCCATCTTCTCTGCCGCATGTTCAACTCCTTCCGACTGAAGATATATTTGAGACTCTTGTGATCTTTGAAGATCTAACAGTGAGTTCCATACAGATAGTGTCTACATATCTTCAAGGCGAAAACAACAACTGCCATCATGAGTTGGATAATTTACTTCATATGGTTTCAACTGCCGTGAAGCATAAGCGATCACCTTCTCATTCTGCATCAGTACACAACCGAGACCTTGGTTTGAAGCATCATTGTAAACTATGAATCCTTCAGTTTCTTGTGGTAGTGCTAAAATTGGTGCCGTCGTCAATCTCTTCTTCAATTCATCAAAACTGGCCTTACACATATCGTTCCATTCAAACTTTTGGGTTTTATGCAGCAATCGAGTAAGTGGATGGGTAATTTTGGAAAACCCTTCCACAAACCGACGATAATACCCAGCAAGTCTTAAGAAACTTCTGACTTCCTTCACGTTCTTAGGAGACTTCCATTCTAAAATTGCCTCAACTTTTTGGGGAATCTACTCGGACCCCTTCCGCTGATACCATGTGACCAAGGAATATCACTTCCTTTAGCCAGAATTCACACTTGGAAGTTTGGCATATAACTTCTCGCTTCTCAAGAGGTTCAAAATGATCCGTAAGTGCTGCGCATGTTCTTCTAGACTCTTGGAATAAACCAAAATATAATCGATGAACACAACTACAAACTTGTCCAAATACTCTATGAACACTTGATTCATTAACTGCATAAACACAGCATGTGCATTAGTGAGACCAAATGGCATCACCACAAACTCATAGTGTCCATAGTGAGTTCTGAATGTTGATTTCGGAATATTTGATTCTTTGATGGTATCCCGATCTCAAATCGATCTTTGAAAATACTATCGCTCCTTGCAACTGGTCAAACAAATCATCAATCCATGGCAAGGGTACTTACTCTTGATCGTCATCTTATTCAGCTCTCGATAGTCGATGCACAATCGAAGCGATCCATATTTCTTTCGAACAAAAAGAATTGGTGCACCCCAAGGTGAAACACTTGGCTGAATATAACCTTTGTCCAGTAACTCTTCCAGTTGCTTCTTCAATTCATACATCTCAGTCGGTGCCATACAATACGGTGCCTTAGAAATCGGTGAAGCTCCTGGTTCTAGCTCGATGGTAAACTCTACATTTCGTCGTGGAGGTAGTCCAGGTAATTTGTCGGGGAACACGTCTAGAAATTCATTCACAATAGAAATGGATGAAAGCTCTACATTTCCTTATTCTTTCTTCATCCTGTAACACTAGTATCCAGTACAGCCCTATTTTAGCAGTTTGACGACTTTCAGAGCTTTAATCACTTTTCCTGAGCTTTCTAGTCTCCATCCCTCGAATAATAATTTGTAACCATCTTCGGCTATCATCGAGATATTCCTATTTTGGTAGCTCACAATAGCTCCATATTGGTTTAGCCAATCGTCTCCGAGAATCTGATCGTCTCCTTATATCTCTATCATGATCAGATTTGAGGGCCACTCTTTGCCTCCAATTGATATAGGAAAATTTCTAGTTTCTAAGTTCCCCACAATTCTTTCCCCACTTGGTAAACCCACAATATAAGGCTCACATTCGAGTGTTGGAAGCACTTACGTCCCAAACCAGCAATCAACGAGAACTGATCCGCGAAGGGATTGAAGTATGGTCACCAGGAATCCAAGGGCAACTATATGTGATGGAACTAACTTCGTCATTAGTGGAAGAAATCAAATCTAAGCAGTTGAACGATTCTATGATTCTTCGGTTATGTGACGAAGTAAAGAAAGGAAAGGCCCTAGGATTCGTAATACAAGATGATGGAGTTCTGAGATTTCAGGGTCGACTTTGCGTTCCCGATGATGATGTTTTGAAACAGACAATTCTGAAGGAAGCTCACAGCGCTCCCTATTCTATTCACCCGGGCAGCAGTAAGATGTATAAGGATCTAAAACAAAACTTCTGGTGGGGAAATATGAAGAAGAACGTAGCATAATATGTTTCGAAGTGTTTGAATTGTCAGCAGGTTAAGATTGAACATCCGTGACCTGCCAGAATGTTAAAACCACTTCCAATCCCTGAGTGGAAGTTGGAGGATATCTCGATGGATTTTATCACCAATATGCCAAGGACCAAGACGGGAATGAACATGATTTGGGTTATAGTTGATCGACTAACCAAGTCGGCTCATTTCCTAGGAATTAAAGACACGTGGGGACCCGAGAAATTAGCACGAGTATTTATTGCAGAGATAGTCAGATTACATGGGACACCGAAGACCATTATTTCAGATCAATATGGTCGCTTCGTGTCGCACTCCTAGAAGGCTGTTCACACGGCTTTGGGGACCGATCTGAACTTTAGCACGGCTTATCATCCTCAAACGGATGGTCAGTCCGAAAGGACTATACAAATAGTAGAAGACATGCTTAGAGCTTGTGCTTTGGATTGGTCAACTGATTGGGAAGTTCACTTGCCGTTGATTGAATTCACCTACAACAATTGTTGGCATGCTTCTGTTAAGATGGCACCATTTGAAGCTTTGTACGGGAGAAGATGCTGATCACCCCTGTGCTGGGATGATTCTTCGGACTTGATCGGGATGGAACCGAAATTGATAGTTCAGACTCAAGAGAAGATAGCTCTGATTCGGGAAAGACTGTTGACTGCCCAGAGACGACAGAAGTCTTATGCAGATGTGCGTCGTCGCCCGCTAGAGTTCGACATTGGGGACCACGTACTATTGAAGGTGTCTCCTACACGAGGAATTTTCCGTTTTGGGAGGAAAGGTAAGCTAAGTCCGAGTTATATCGGACCATTTGAGATCCTCGAGAGAGTTGGGGATTTAGCATACAGGGTGGCCTTACCGCCATCGCTGAGTCACGTTCACAATGTGTTTCACGTATCCTAATTGCGGAAGTATGTACTAGATCCCAGTCATATCACTGAGTTCGATGAGATCGAGATAGTTAATGACGGCACCTTCGAAAAGAGACCAATCAAGATACTTGAGAGTCGGATCAAACAATTGAGGAATAAACCAATACCCTTGGTTAAAGTACAATGGTCACGACACGGGGTTGAAGAGGCCACTTGGGAAATGGAGGACAATATGAAGACTAGGTATCCGGAGTTGTTTTCATATTAAGTTTCGGGACGAAACTTATTTTTAGGGAGAGAGGATGTAATACCCGAGATTTCTGATGTGTATTTGAACCTTGTGATATTGTATTTGTTGCATTTTGATATGAGTATTATTCTCCGTATTTCATAATCCGGTGTTGTTGAGCGTACGATTGCATGAATGTGTTCTAAATTGTGATTTGTGCACATGTAGCGCACGCTATCGACTAGGCGTAGCGCACGCTAAATTGGGTTCGTAGATCACACTATGTATGAACCTTAGCGCACGCTATACGTAGTCAACATGATTAAGATAGGGTGGTAGGTGAGATCAGCCGCGGATCTTGGTCGGATCATGTCGGGATGAACCTGGATGGTTTTGGGAAAAGCCGAGTCAACGCTGTAGCGCACGCTACTGGTATGAGGATAGCGCACACTAAATGTTGAGTACAGTGAGAACAGTAGACCGCATGGTCGTTAGCGCACGCTATGGATATGGACTAGCGCGCGCTAATAACCATTTTCTATATATAGGACATCACCTTTTTTTATTTTTTCAGACTTTTTCACTTCCCAAATCCGAATTCTTAGACTTAGAGAGTTACTTACTCCATCCTCAACCTCTCATATCATCATCCTTGCATGAGTTTGAAGATTGTAGATCATTGGAGATTGGTGTTCAAGCCCTCGGTGTTGGATTTTCTTCAAGTTCTTCCTTGTTCTTCACCACTTTGAGGTAGGTGATTCTTCACCAATTTAAGTAGTATTCTTAAGGATGTTTTGATCATGATTTAGGATTATCTAGTTAGTTAAATTCATAAGTAGTCGAGCATCATGTTGTTAGAAGGATATTTTCGATGTTTCGGTACTCCTTCATCGTATAAACCATTGAATCTTTTAGTGTTTGAACTCCTAGCACATTCATGAAGCATCAAAACCGATTATGACCAGTTTATGGAGATTATCAAGTTCTTATGTTTTTACATAATGGAATTATACGTTTTGGGACATAGAATGGATGGAACTTAGGATATTTTCTTGAAGATCAAGATGAATTATAGTGTTGTGATGATTATACGTATCCTTGTATCTCGAAGTCGTTTAATCCGTAAAGATCATTCATAAACCGTATGAGCATGATATGCATGGAGATGACATGTATTAACACTAAAGATTTCATGAGTTTCATCACCATTAGATCAAGTCTGCTGCCCAGTAGTCAACTGCCATGCACGGTTAGCGCATGCTAAGATATGTATATTAATGTGCGCTATCGGGAATGAGTTAACGTACGCTACGTTTGGTACGTAACGTACGTTATGTCATCAGGAGAGTCAGTCGGCTGATCAGAGAGAACTGTCAGTACATAGTTAGCGTACGCTAGACTTCGTCGTTTACATACGCTAACGAGCAGGCTTAACGCACGTTACGTAGAATACGTAGCGTATGCTAAGTAGTTCAGGCAGGTTGCATTTTAAGAACTTTCGGCCGTAGGTCGGATTGCTAGACATTCGTACGATATGAGATGAATTATATATTATTTCTTTTGTTAAGGTTTGAGGTTGCTACGTTGATCGAAGGAGGCGGCCTTCGAGTGTGTTGAGATCATTGGAGTGACTAGTTCTTGCCATCTTTGAGGCAAGTATCGTAATTTGTTAATATTGGTATTTTCAGCATGCATGTGGTTTATTCATGTTGTTGAACATGGGATTTATGTCGTTGAATTTTCATGATATTCGTTATCTAGTGTTGATATGTTCATGTTGATGGACATAGTGATTTTTGCATATATGTATGCATGAGTTGTGTTTGTGTATGTTGTACGATCTATGCTGAGGGCGCTGGATTGGATGTCCACCTCGTGTTGGTCCAACGGGATCATATTGGGATCTAGGCTGAGGGCGCTGGATCGTTGGACGGGTTTTTCCACCTCGTGTTGGTCCAATGGGATCATCTTGGGATCTATGCTGAGGGCGCTGGATCATTGGAATACCCATACTGTGTTAATGGAATCTTGTGGATTCGCATTGTTGGATTCCAGTAGCGGAAGTCCGTGTGGTGTATCATGTTATGTATTGTTGATGTATATTCGATTTGTTTAATATGATACTTGTACTAGCATCGTTTTGCTAACCCCTTCGGGGGTGGACATTTGTTTTGATGTTCAGGTAGTCGAGGAGCGAGGAAACAACCACAGTTCCAACGTGATGACAAAGGGGCTCAGTGATGTTTATTGTTATTGTGATTTGTCTTCTTGGTTCACTTTCAGTACTCGAGTACGTGTGTTTTTAATAATATCATTTCGATATGGTTGTATTAATTAACTCATTGGATCAGTTGAAACCGGTTTTGTATTTTGAACTTCCGTGGTACTGTTGTATTATATTTACATTTCTTTTAATCAGCCTTGTAAATCCTTACTTAAAGGGTTTACGGCGCTGTAACTATTCCGAATATCTCGGGGTGTTACACTACCTGGATGACTTGGTAAAAAAGGAGCATGGAAGATCGTAAATCATGTGTCTACGAGAAATATATATAGTGCGGCTACACTTGGACAAGCAGTAGATAAGGATGACGATGAAGCATATCAAGACCCGGATACATCTAATATTCCACCATCCTCCACAATACTACTGAATAATGTTGTAGAAAGTCGAGTGGTTCGACTACATGATGAAGAACATGGGTTCATAGATGTAGCTACAGATAAATTACGTGCATACTCTGATGAAGATGATGATGAAAAGTTCAGACATATGCTGCCAGTTATCAACTCTGACACAGAGACAGACTCAAGTGGTGATTCTAACTATGAATCTTAGAAGGACATATCTTTTATAAAAGTTCCATAGATATTCATTCTTGTGTGCCGCTCGAACGAATCGAAAAAGTGATATTTTTCACCCTTTTAATTTTATTATATTCATTATTCCATTAACGATTTTTTCAAATATAAAATATTATATATATATATATATATATATATATATATATGAATATATATATATATATATATTTATAATTAAATTCAAATATATCGAATATTATTATATAAAAACATATATAAATATATAAAATATTATTATATAAAAACTGTATAAATTTATATACAGTTATATAATCATATTATATATATAATTAAATTCAAATATATAAAATATGATTATATAAAAACATGTACAAATATATAAAATATTATATATAAAAACTGTATTAATATAGATATATATAATCATATTATATATATATATAATTAAACTCGAATATATAAAATATTATTATATAAAAATATGTATAAATAAAAACTGTTTTCAAATGTATGAATGATAAACATGATTCAGTGGAAAAATGTCATATCACCTATACAAATGGCCCGGGTTTGAACCCCGACAGCCACTGAGTCATGTTATTTTTTTGATTTAAGTATAACCGACGACAGCCGTCGGCTAAAGTCCTGGGTATAGCTGACAGCTTTGTTTTCGTGGGCTAAAGTCCCGGTCGGGAACACGCGGAAGTCTTGTCCGCGGACTCGGCCATGTCATAGTTGACACAGTCTACAAGGCTTTAGCCGATGACAGCTGTCGGCTAAAGTATAATTATCGATAAGAATCGAGTTACCCGTAACAAAATCGAGTTACCCGAAATAGAATTCAAGTTACCAATCTGAATTCGAGTTACCCGAATCTGATTTGAGTTGCCCAAATTAGAAATTCGAGTAACATGTTTTGTCATTTCGGGTAACTCAAATCCGACTCGGGTAACTCGAATTCCTATTCGTGTAACTCGAGATATTATCTTAATTTTTTATTAAATATATTTATAATTAAATTTAAATATATAAAATATCATTATGTAAAAACTGTATAAATATATAAAATATTAACATTTGTATAAATATATACAAATATATATTTATAAATATATATTTATAATTAGATTCAAAGAATTAAAAATATCAGTATATGTATAAATATAAAAACTATGTTTAAATATACGAATTTGTTTAAAACATGACTCAGTGGCAAAATGCCATAATCTATACAAATGGCCCGGGTTCGAACCCCTGCTGCCACTGAGCATGTTTTTTCTAATTAAGTTTAGCCGGCGACAGCAGTCGGCTAAAGTCCTGGGACACACGGACGGACGTCGAACCTCATAACATTTATAAGGTTTAGCCAACGGCCCCGGCTGTCATCGGCTAAAGTGCAATTATATATAAAAAAATGGGCTTTTGTTATTTTTTTTCTTTCGTCAATTCTGTCCTCTTTTTTCCTGGAACCCTCATCCGCAGCTTCCGTCGTCAGTCTGCCTTCTGCCTTCTGTCGTCCGCCACGTTCTTGCCGAGACAAGTGGTTTCGGCATCCTCCACCCTCATCTGTCGCTTCCGTCGTCAGCCCGCCGCTTCCGCCACCGTCCGACGCCGCCTACGACTCGCGTCATCCGGTACTGCTATTTTTGTAATACGATTTTATGATGTTTTACTGGTTTAGGATTGGTTTAAGGATTTCTGATTTCTTAGTTCTTTTAGTTTTTAGGGTTATTTTAGTTTTTTAGAATTGTATTTTTAATCTTTTAGGGGGTTTTAGGATTTTTTTCAGTCATCATTCAGTTTTTTTTCAACTTTTAGGATCTATCTTTTAGTAATTTATTTTTTTAGTTAGTTTTCTACCATTTTTTTAACATTCACTTCAGTGTTACTACATCTGAACCTTCTAAACCTGACATGTTCAACATGTTCTTGGGAGGAAATAGCAATCTTTCATGTCATTATTTCGTGTCGTTATTCTTGATGCAGTCGTATTCTTTCAATTTCAATTCGTGTACTACATTGAATTGGAATTGGAAGAATTTTCAATTTGATTTTGGAATTGGTTTAGTTTTGATTTGTATAATTAAAAAATATTCAACTGGATGTTAATGTGTACTGCTCTGAATTCGTATACTGCTTTGAATTCGTGCACTGCTTTGAATTTGATTTGTTTAGTTAATGTGATAGTTTTTTATTTGTACAGGTTAAATGGATAAAATTAAGAAACTAGTGGGTATTAAAAAAAAGTCGAAGCCTCCCGAGTCGGGGGAGAGTTCCGCGGCTTCCAATCATACGGATCTTGTGGGTAAGTATTTGGATGAGAGTAACCCTCGCAATATGTGGGCTAGTAGAGAATAGTGGAGTGAAGTTTAAGGATGGAAACTTGTATCTGGTGGATGACGCACACACTATTATGAGACGCTTATCGTATCAGACTCCGAGATCGAGGATGACCCCCACTAATGTCGAGACGACCAAACCTCGTATGCCTCCTATACACCGCATTCCCTCCCCTCCTATTACATCTGGGAGTAGCCTAACTACACCGAGCACGTCATCCGAGGTACCTTCGACTCTATTTATGCCCCCTGTGGTACCATCGATTCCAGGGGTCGATGATAAAGGAGTCCGCCAGCCATACAGCTTGGTTAACCCAGTGGAGGCATATGTGTTCCCAGTGTGGCCTGAGAAAATGATTTGGCGGACATGTCTGATATCTAAGACGAAGTTGTACGCGGAGCTTGCAAAATAGAATGGGGAGGGTCGTACCGAAGCCGAACCGAAAAAGAAGAAGAAGACTCGTGGCTCATCGAAGGGTCTAGCACTTGATGCTTATGTTAAAAAACATGGCCGTCACAAGATAGAAGTAGATGAAAAGTATCGACGATCCATTTTGGCTTCCGATGCTTGTACATCATATGTCGTAATGTTGGGTTTGTCATACGCGATAGGGTTCTGGTACTGTGGTCTGAGTGGAAGGATATGCCACAATGTGTGAAGGATGCATTGAACAATGCTATGCTGGTAAGTTTACATCTCAATTCCGAAAGCTGCTTTTTGTATTTAAATTCGGAAAAAATTTAGTAATATATATTATATGCTAATTGTAGGTTTGGTTTGATGTTCCTTCTTTCATACTACATACTTGGTGTGATGAGGTGCAAATAATCAAGTAAGTAATTTTCACAATACGTAGTTGAGTAATTACTCAAGAATCTTTGCATCATTTTAGTTATTGTTAAAATATGTATTTCTTAATTGTTTTAATAATTTATTTATTAATATAAAATAATATGTAATATATTTCACAACTTGTAAACATATAAGGTAATTTGATTGATAATTTTAAACATGGTAGACATTCTATTTTACTTGTAATTATGAGTATTATAACATACACTATTAGAAATACATAAAATATTATAATATTAATTTTACATAAAAATAATAAAACTAACACATTAACATTAACATGATATAATCATACACAAACACAAATATAAAATGACTTTTAACATTATCACTAAACATAAATCTTAACATTCAATTGCATAATAACAACTGTACACACACAACAGATTATTTATGAATAACATAATAAACAAATAACATGCAATAGTGAGGGCTGGACTGTGTCAAAGGTGGTACCGGCATTAATTTGGAAAGTTGATGGATTCGATGTGCAAGTTACATCTGAATTCTTCCTGTACGTTCATTAAAAGACGTTTCCCATCCCTTAAATCTGACTGTTCAATATAACCTAGCTTTCCTGCATACTATAAAAGGGCCAGTATGTTGATCCACAAACTCTTTATGCTTTCTGCATATTAAATGAGACTACGGCATACAACTTACATATCTTTCAATCTATCGATCTAATCTCTCTCTACAAAAATGTCGTTCTTCACAAACTTCATCTCTGTCTCTGAAAAAAGACATGCTAATCGATGGACGTATCTTTGCTCGGTTCGTTCTTCAAGAGCACAGTGGGGTAGTACAAACTAGTCTGGGACGAACCTGGTCATCTCTCACGTCAAGAAAAACCGGTCTGTACAAGTTGGGTAGTCTTCACCCAGAGAACTACGATGAACAGACCGTCGAAGAATTTTTCCTTGATGCTGAATTTATTTATGCATGTGAGAAGAAGGACTCTGCCCTTACGGCCATTGTTGGCACTGTACAAGAGAAGGAGATCTCAATTAATCGGGACTCCTTGAAAAATTGTGCAAGTTGCCCTCTGATGGACTATCTTTGGAGGAATTCGAAACCTTTGGCTCTGAAGATCTGCTGGAGG
Organism: Orobanche coerulescens; assembly: GCA_033398695.1. Classification (NCBI taxonomy): domain Eukaryota; kingdom Viridiplantae; phylum Streptophyta; class Magnoliopsida; order Lamiales; family Orobanchaceae; genus Orobanche; species Orobanche coerulescens. Next base: position 98,237,425 of record CM065809.1, read on the forward strand.
CCTACTGGAATCTGTTCACTGATAAATCTCTGCCATCTCAAGTGCATTTGTCTTGCCACAAGATGAACATCATCCTCCCTTATCTTTATCTTCATGATTTCTGCTGCAGAGTTGTGGAGAATCACACTGGAGATTTTGAGATGTGCACCAACTTGAGATTCCATATGATGGTCGCTATCATGTCCGGAGACAAAGTTAACTGGTGTTAAGTGATCTTGAAATGTAACACCCCCAATCCGCTCAGGGATATTACACGCCGTAGAACCCTTCCTCAAGGATCTACCAGGCTGGTAACAACATATAACAACTCAACCATGTCTTTAAGGCTAAAATGACTCAGTAGACCGATTTGGTCTTTCAATAAATACATACAACTCAAATACAAATCATGCCCACGCAGGGGTCAAAATACAACCACACCCGTACAACGGGAAAAATATAGCAGCGGAAACTAAAGTACAACTGAACCAATAAATAATATACGGTTCCTCATGTGATTAGTATCGATCATCTTTCATCATCCTTCGTGCCGACCCTGTGCTATGCTCCAAAACCTGAATGCAAAAACAAACATCCACCCCCCGAATACTCGAGGGTTAGCAAAACTCCACTGTTTTGCTAGTGCAAGAACAAAGTGCAAATACGAGCCATACCATTCACATTCCACGAATAACAATAACCAAGGATCCTCAAAGATCCAAACGAAACGAAAAGTACTTCCCGAGGCAAGAGTTTGAGAAAACATTTCAAAATCGAAATATCATAAATCAATGGAAGTAATTTATAAAACGGTTTAGAATGCCATCGAGAGTTTTAATAGAAAACAATTTAGGATTATCAAATCCTACTTTTCAAAATCTAAAAGACAAAAGGGGTTACCGCCCCAAAGGTTTACTTTCCGAAAAATAACCTTTACCAAACCGTTGGGATTTTAGCCCCAAATCCGTAAAATGACTTTTACAACACCATTGGGATTTTAGCCCCAAATCTCATCAACTCACAGTACACAAGAACGACCACAAGGTTCGTCTCCCAACATCAAAATTCACAAATAAAGGATTTAACACGAACAAAAAAATACTCTAGTGCCATCCTAGCCAAGTAGGCCAAACGAACAACTTACCTCTTACAGACTTAGTCAATGCATGCACTCATGAAAACCGTTCGAAAGCACTCATTTCCGAAAATGCCATAATCAAATCACATTTGCAAACTGCACCACAATTAACCGTCGATCCACGTCTCTGTGGACCCCTACCGAGACCCCGTCGGATCTAACCCGTAGTGGTTAAAAGCAAGCTCGTCGATCCACGTCTCTTGCGGACCCCTACCGAGACCCCGTTGGATGTAACCCGTAGTGAGCATACACACACACACGTTACTCATGCAATACTAACATGCTAAGAATGTAAGTTCATTAAGAATACTCACTAGAGATGGCCATTAACTCGACACCATTATCAAACTCTTCAAAAACACCACAACAATGATTAAATACGGAATACACGATCCCATAACTTTAAACACAGGAGTATCATCATCAAAGACTTCAACGTTCAAAATAATCAAATCATAATCAATTCCCAAAACACAACGTTCACAAAACACACACGCGTTTTGAAAGAGAGCCTTTAACGAGGCCAAACCGAAATCTTTTGAAACTTCATTTCAAATAACCAAACAAACACATCAAGACGACCACCGATCATCATATCCATAAAACGAGAAAAGTATGGGCAAGGTACTTGCCTCGAATAACCACAACGCGGAGAATCGGCCGAAGTAGGTTGGCACGAACCGACTACGAACCCGCCGACTCCACCGAACGACAATCCACAACAATGAACTACGAACGAAAACAATAACAACGAAAATGAATTCCAACGTACGACCCAAAGCCGCTGAATTCAAAGAACAAATGACGAAGGTTCAAGGATTTCCCCCAAAACGGCCAAGAACACGATTCGTTCCGTCAAATCACGAAAACGGAATTCTAAGTTGAAATATGGATATACAATTCATATAATATGTTTAACAACATCATTTAACCACAATAGATCCATCAAAAATGGATGAAAAACGAGATCGAGGACAATTCCCCCAAAAAGTCAATTCGAAGGAAATCAAGAAATATACTTCGATTCGACGAAGAACAATGGATTAAATGATGTTAAACACAAGAATACTACCAAGATTAATCATACCCATCATGAATTAATCAACAACACGGAACGAATCGGACGAAAATGCAAAAACCCCCAAATTCACGAAATTAGGGTTCTAAGGAAGATTACCTTGATTCGCTGGATCAAAGGATGATAACGGATGATTGATTGATGTTATGAACTCAAGAACTTCATGGATTTGTTGACAAACATCATACCTCGAAGATCTCCAAGTCTCCAGCCGCGGAAGAGAAGGAGAGGGAATGAAAAACGAAATGAAATGTGGCTGCTCAGCCACATTTATACTGGGCCGGACTAGCGCGCGCTAGGCTGCCGAGCTAGCGTGCGCTATCGGCCCAGGCCGCGATCCAGTGGCCTTCAGACTAGATCGCTTTCGGCGAGTAGCGTCGCGGCCTTCCGGCCGTGGCGTGCGCTACTGCCGGCCGTAGCGTCTGCGGCGTCCGCGATGGCGTGCGCTACTGCCGAGCTGGCGATTCGAACCCCGAGACTCCACTGTCTGCACCGATAAGCGTCGTTAGGCGGCCGATAGCGTGCGCTACACTGTCGGTTAGCGCAGCCTTCCGGCCGTGGCGTGCGCTATGCCGGTTCTGCCCGCACTGTCCGGCCGGTGCCTGCAATCGTCCGGCGATCCATAGCCGTCCGGCGATGCGACCACGAGGGCTCGGCGACTCGATTTCGAAAGCGTCACGGGCGAACACGATGAAAAGTTCGCGGACAACATCAACGACCCGAAATGAAAACATAATACCATAATTAATCATACGTGACCAAGAAACGGGTCGAGACAACAATTACAGATACGGATACCCGTAACTTTCAAGAAATTACAAAATGGCCCAAAATGCCCGGAAATCACGATACGTGATCGAATAACCAAACCGAAGTTCACAACACGTCTAACAAAGGTAAACGGACTTACGGGAAACTCGAAACAGTAGTTTCGAACGAGATTCGCAAGAATCGAACTCAAGTGCGGAAAAGTCGCTAAAAAGCACGGAACTCAACAAAACGACACCGAAACGAACTCGGATGTCAAAAAGTGCAGAATTAATCATTCTCAGAATGACGAAACGGTCATGAGCGAGTCGTCAAAACGGACTTCCGCCGAAAAAAGAAATTTACCGAAAATCGAAAATTGCGGATATTACATTCTACCCTCCTTAAAAGAAGTTTCGTCCCGAAACTTAAAACAAGTAGGGAGAATCAATATCCCGCCAGGAAAACTCAACGAGATACGCAAGAAACGCGTAACTAATGCCCAACGGCGAAACACTGCAAGAAACGCAAAGAGACATACAGCGTGAAAACACGCTCCACGGCGACCAACACAACGTCGCCGTTAAGAATATAATAAAACCAACAAATGATAAGCGTCATCAAATGGATAATACAATCAAGTCAATTATCCAAATAATCACAAAACACAACGAACGAAAATCAATACGATTGACCAACCCAACGGTACATCAATCAAAACGCGAGCCAACCGCTGAACAAATACGGAATTCCACTGCCCAAGGGTTGGAAGATAGAAAACGAGACCAATTTCCCGAACTTAAGGGAATTACGAAGGAGCCTGAATGCTCAACAATCACGAAACGAGAACAAAAACCGAACAAACAAACGATCAAGACAACAAAAATCGAACAATCATGTCCGAAACACGAAGGATAATAAAATTCAAACTACAATTCCCAGGATGATCTGGTGAGAACTACAAGACATGCATTCCCATAAGATCCACAGGAAAGGGAATAGCGATTGAAAAGTCACAACGACAAACGAGTTATTCCGAAACGATACCACACTCGTTCGATAAACAAAAACAAGGGGCAGGACAAGCTCAGAAATGTCAACGAACATAAATGAGTCGACAAAGTAGAATATACAGAAGTTCAAAATCCGATCCACTTCGAATAAAAGAACTAGTAGAACCAGATGATGTCACTCCCGAACAAGGTTCACAAGAATAGAACCGAACCCGAAAAAGTCACATCGATAACCAGATCGACCCACAACAAGATCACAGCTCGTTCGGACGATGAAACCGAAATACAGAACAAGTTCATAAAGTATTAACGAACATGAGCGAATCGATAGACTGGAGAAAGAGAAAATACATAAGTCAAAATAGTACGGGCATTACCTCCGACCTCGTCCACGAAATTCACAAAAAATGGGAGCAAAGTAACAAGACATTAAACAACCGACACATAACGGAACCATCACCGATGCACAGGGTTATACCAAACCAAGCTCTAACAGCTCGCACATGCGCGACAACGTAGAAATCACCACGAGGCGACAACATTTAACACCAACATCCCGCCTCTCACAGGGGGCTAACACAACAAATGTGTGGAAAACAACTCAACGCTCACACCGCCAATTCGATCATACTCGGGAGCAAATATCAAAATGACAACGTGAACATCATACATACATACCCAGCCCTCAAACGGGAATGGATAGGTTTTTTTTTTAATAAAAAACGAAAACCTCATTTTGAAAATAATTTAGAAGAACACCGGTTGATCTTGAGTATCACCTTTCAAAAAGTACAAACGTGAAACATCGTTATCGAGACATTGGAGAACCATTTCGCATTTGATAAAAATGAGGACACTTTCTCTTAGTGAAAACTTTCAGAATATTCGACCCTCGGGTCTAAATAAAACATTGAAAATACCTCAAAACATTTTGGTCCTCGAGGTAAAAAAAAAAAATTTGAAATATATTGTGGCACCTTGGATGTACCACAAGAAAATAACTCATTTGAAAAGTATGTCTCGAAATTTATTTTTCTAGGATACTCAAGGTTTTCAAAAATTCAATAGTCCAGAATGCCCAAAACTCACACATATCGACGTTCACTAAAACAACTCCTAGTACACGCATCAAAACATTTAAAATCAAGACAATACATGTCTTTAAACAGAAATAAACGATAAAATACCACAGTCGAAGACCGCCTGGGATTCAGAACAAAACCACTGACCCCATTCGAGGCCTCTAAGGACCCTCCCGCACTGGCTAGTGAACAAGTCGAACGCGTATAAACACAAAGCTTCCCCAATAGAACTTGTAAAACGTGCAAATCGATTCGAAAATCATCAGCAACGGACAAAAACAATAATAAAAAGACATCACAAGCGACGACACTCCTCGTATAAATCAAATACGAGAGCCGACTAAATACATATCGTGAAATAAAAATCCATAAGAGGATTCCGTCACTTAACAAGTAATCATAAAAAAATAGCTCGTGTCACACAAGGCACAACACAAATGAGGGAGACTTACTTCCACCGGTCGCACGAAGATGATGATCGCCCCACGATACTAATCACGACCAACAAACTCAAACGACGCGTCGCGACACGACTCAGTCAGATAAAATCCGACGAAACAAGACTCAAACAACACGACTTGACCCGACAGCCTAGGTTTTCCTCAACCTAAGTTCCAATACCATTTATGTAACACCCCCAATCCGCTCAGGGATATTACACGCCATAGAACCCTTCCTCAAGGATCTACCAGGCTGGTAACAACATATAACAACTCAACCATGCCTTTAAGGCTAAAATGACTCAGTAGACCGATTTGGTCTTTCAATAAATACATACAACTCAAATACAAATCATGCCCACGCAGGGGTCAAAATACAACCACACCCGTACAACGGGAAAAATATAGCAGCGGAAACTAAAGTACAACTGAACCAATAAACAATATACGGTTCCTCATGTGATTAGTATCGATCATCTTTCATCATCCTTCGTGCCGACCCTGTGTTATGCTCCAAAACCTGAATGCAAAAACAGACATCTACCCCCCGAATACTCGGGGGTTAGCAAAACTCCACTGTTTTGCTAGTGCAAGAACAAAGTGCAAATACGAGCCATACCATTCACATTCCACGAATAACAATAACCAAGGATCCTCAAAGATCCAAACGAAACGAAAAGTACTTCCCGAGGCAAGAGTTTGAGAAAACATTTTAAAATCGAAATATCATAAATCAATGGAAGTAATTTATACAATGGTTTAGAATGCCATCGAGAGTTTTAATAGAAAACAATTTAGGATTATCAAATCCTACTTTTCAAAATCTAAAAGACAAAAGGGGTCACCGCCCCAAAGGTTTACTTTCCGAAAAATAACCTTTACCAAACCGTTGGGATTTTAGCCCCAAATCCGTAAAATGACTTTTACAAAACCATTGGGATTTTAGCCCCAAATCTCATCAACTCACAGTATACAAGAACGACCACAAGGTTCGTCTCCCAACATTAAAATCCACAAATAAAGGATTTAACACGAACAACAAAATACTCTAGTGCCATCCTAGCCAAGTAGGCCAAACGAACAACTTACTTCTTACACACTTAGTCAATGCATGCACTCATAAAAACCGTTCGAAAGCACTCATTTCCAGAAATGCCATAATCAAATCACATTTGCAAAATGCACCACAATTAACCGTCGATCCACGTCTCTGTGGACCCCTACCGAGACCCCGTCGGATCTAACCCGTAGTGGTTAAAAGCAAGCTCGTCGATCCACGTCTCTTGTGGACCCCTACCGAGACCCCGTTGGATGTAACCCGTAGTGAGCATACACACACACACACGTTACTCATGCAATACTAACATGCTAAGAATATAAGTTCATTAAGAATACTCACTAGAGATGGCCATTAACTCGACACCATTATCAAACTCTTCAAAAACACCACAACAATGATTAAATACGGAATACACGATCCCATAACTTTATACACAGGAGTATCATCATCAAAGACTTCAACGTTCAAAATAATCAAATCATAATCAATTACCAAAACACAACGTTCACAAAACACACACGCGTTTTGAAAGAGAGCCTTTAACGAGGCCAAACCGAAATCTTTTGAAACTTCATTTCAAATAACCAAACAAACACATCAAGACGACCACCGATCATCATATCCATAAAACGAGAAAAGTATGGGCAAGGTACTTGCCTCGAATAACCACAATGCGGAGAATCGGCCGAAGTAGGTTGGCACGAACCGACTACGAACCCGCCGACTCCACCGAACGGCAATCCACAACAATGAACTACGAACGAAAACAATAACAACGAAAATGAATTCCAATGTACGACCCAAAGCCGCTGAATTCAAAGAACAAATGACGAAGGTTCAAGGATTTCCCCCAAAACGGCCAAGAACACGATTCGTTCCGTCAAATCACGAAAACGGAATTCCAAGTTGAAATATGGATATACAATCCATATAATATGTTTAACAACATCATTTAACCATAATCGATCCATCAAAAATGGATGAAAAACGAGATCGAGGACAATTCCCCCAAAAAGTCAATTCGAAGGAAATCAAGAAATATACTTCGATTCGACGAAGAACAATGGATTAAATGATGTTAAACAAAAGAATACTACCAAGATTAATTATACCCATCATGAATTAATCAACAACATGGAACGAATCGGACGAAAATGCAAAAACCCCCAAATTCACGAAATTAGGGTTCTAAGGAAGATTACCTTGATTCGCTGGATCAAAGGATGATAACGGATGATTGATTGATGTTATGAACTCAAGAACTTCATGGATTTGTTGACAAACATCTTGGCTCGAAGATCTCCAAGTCTCCAGCCGCGGATGAGAAGGAGAGGAAATGGAAAACGAAATGAAATGTGACTGCTTAGCCACATTTATACTGGGCCAGACTAGCGCGTGCTAGGCTGCCGAGCTAGCGTCTTCTCGGCCCGAGCCGCGATCCGATGCCTTACGGACTAGGCGCTTTCGGCGGTAAGCGTGCGCAGCCTTCCGGCCGTAGCGTGCGCTACACGGCCGTAAGCGTCTGCAGCGTCCGGCGATGGCGTGCGCTACTGCCGAGCTGGCCGATTCAGAACCCCAGGACTCCATTGTCTGGACCGATAAGCGTCGTTAGGCGGCCGATAGCGTGCGCTACATCTGCCGGTTAGTACGCGCAGCCTTCCGGCCATAGCGTGTGCTACGCCGGTTCTGCCGCACTGTCCGGCCGGTGCCATAATCGTCCGGCGATCCATAGCCGTCAAGCGATGCGACCACCAGGGCTCGACGACTCGATTTCCGAAAACGTACGGAACGAACACGACGAAAAGTTCGGGGACAACATCAACGACCCGAAATGAAAACATAATACCATAATTAATCATACGCGACCAAGAAACGGGTCGAGACAACAATTACAGATACGGATACCCGTAACTTTGAAGAAATTACAAAATGGCCCAAAACGCCCGGAAATCACGATACGTGATCGAATAACCAAACCGAAGTTCACAACACGTCTAACAAAGTTAAATGGACTTACGGGAAACTCAAGCAATGATTTGAGCGAGATTCGCAAGAATCGAACTCAAGTGCGGAAAAGTCGCTAAAAAGCACGGAACTCAACAAAACGACACCGAAACGAACTCGGATGTCAAAAAGTGCAGAATTAATCATTCTTAGAATGACGAAACGGTCATGAGATAGTCGTCAAAACAGACTTCCGCCGAAAAAAAGAAATTTACCGAAAATCGAAAATTGCGGATATTACATGAAATGTCTTCAGGATGAGGCTTCCAAACCTGATTATGCAAGGAAGTCTTTTGGACTGATTTTGAACTATCTGATTTGATGTGGCATATAGTAGTCACCTGTTGCCGAGAAGATCCTTGCTGGAAAGTTCTTAGGTAGCTCCAATCTGATCGTCCTTAATAAGGCGACTCTTCTTGACAAAAGTCCCAGCCCCTTTTCTGTACCAACATCGAGTGATCCTTGTGATGGTACCCATCACTCTGTGAAGTCCAAGGGTGGTGACAACAAGAAGAAGCTCGTCAGTAAAAAGAGATTTGTTCCCAACAACATCTCACCTACAGTTGTCGCCAACAAGAAGAAGATGAAGACGTAGAAGTCTTTTAATTCAGAAGCTATTCCTACAGCACCTCAAATGACTACAGCGGTCACTGAGGCAGTTCTGCCGACCACACCATCTGCCGCAGTAGCTGACCCAAAGGGCGCAACCCCTATGTAAGAAACACTAGATGCTCCTACAGCAGTTCTTGAGCCTATGAGGGCTATGATCGATGACCAGTCATTTACCAAGTTAGAAGGCACTGCTGAATCGGTTTCCCAATAAGGAGTCCCACCCTGGTTAGGGATCCCTCTCTTCAACAGGCTCTTAAACCTGTAGATGATCCCAACCGGACAGTAGAACCCTCTAGTGTTCAAAGTACCTCCCTCACTGACATAATTAATCAGACTGTTAGGGAAAGCGTACATGGTCACCCCATACGACTGTTAGGGATATGCCATTGAATGCCACTCAGAGGATGGATGAATGAGGTCATTGTAATTATTGTTATGTAAAAACTTATCAAAAAGGCAACTGTATGTTTATTTATTTACTGGTAGGGTGTTCGTGACTCGTAAAAAATATATTACAGAAACTAGTCCATGTATTTGAGAGCAAACATCCCACTCCTTATTGGATAACGGGATTGGCGTTGGAAGTGTTTATGGCTCAAATACTTAATCATTCGCAAGCCCATGAAACTTGACTGAGCGTTCAGTTTATGTGAAAACTTGTATGACGTGTTCTTGACTTGGAGAGTGCATGTCATCACTAATGGTTAGTGGGAGCACACGTTGTAGGTATGCTGATGGGATTAGTACACTTGAACCGACTCCGATTCCTCACACGAATTTCACTCTGGGATAGTCAATGACTGAATCAAAAGGTTGTAATAGGTATTTGTGAACCTTCGACTTAAGAATTTAGTAGGAATGTGCTTGTGACATTAAGATTTTTACTAGAGTAGTTTCACTCAGAAAACCAAAAGGTGGGAAATCTCGACATGCCTCTTAACGGGCAACTAGCAGGTTCTACTGAATACCAATATAGGATTCTTTCTCCTGTAAATGAACAAGTGTATGTCCTATGCGGTTATTGGTAAATGAGATCATAAGTCTTTCGCCAAAGCATTTGAGATAGTTGTATTATATACACAAGGCGCAGTGATCTCGATTTGCATTAACTCAGGCATAACATCAAGTACAGATAGGGTTTGACTTATTGTGACCCTACAACTTGATCGGGACATATGAAAAGAAGGGTTTATGCGTATATTGGTATTCATGATAGAATGGTTCTTGAATGATCCCTATCGTTTGTTCTCAGTAAGGTTACAGTGTAGGCCGGGGGACTAGCTAGGTTGTGCTATAACTCTCTGGTTCTTCCCATTGCTTACTGAGACGACCTACCGAGTCGCGCATTAGGGAGACGACGGATAAATTTGAGCTTATTCTCTCTTAATGAATTTTGAACATTTGTTGTCTAATTTAATTTTTTGGATAAATTAAATCGGTCCGGTGAATTAAATAAATTACTGGATAATTAATTTTAATTTATAAGTACTTTCATGGGGAAATAGTATTTTAAAATAATTAATTAATGAGATTAATTAATTGTATTAATTTTATTTGAGATGTACCAAGGTGTACCTATCGGACTAGACACCCAACGGTCCGTTTCACGGACCAAAATGAATCAACTCCTCCTCTTTCTTGATTTGATCGGAGGGAGATCTTGCGATCGTATATACGATATTTAGCATTTGGAATGTTTGATTATATGTCTTGTGATTTGGAATCACAAATAGAAAAATCGTTGATGATTAATTGTTCGTCCAAAATTAATTTTACATAATTTTATGTACAATATAAATTTAATAAATAATTATAAAAACTGATTTATATATGTAATATTGGAATTAGAAAAATATAATTTTTTAAATCATGATGGAAAAACAACGGCGAAATAATCGCGGACCGGCCAGTGCCGGACGGCTTGGCGATGCACAGCGGCGGCGGCCAAGAGTCGAGTCCTCTCGGCCATGGCCTGACAATGGTTGTCGGGCCGCGGGTCAGGCTCCGGGACATTTTGTTTCGACTCCATTTTAATTTTTTGTTTCGATATATTAATTTCTTGCATTTTAAATTGGATTAAATTTGACTAAATAAAATACTTGGTATTTACTAATTAATGTAAAATATTTAATATCGTCTGGATCAAACGAACATTAATTGGATTAATTCTATTAAATAGATTAATTTTCTATACTGTTTAGATCAATATATTAAATTAATTATATAATATAAAATTCATTTTTTAGTCATGGACTTAGTTTTCAATCATTTGTTTTATTCGATTTGTAAAAGGCCGTTTTGAGCCTATTTATTTTACTACAAAAATATGTATTATATGATGCAATTTTTTGATGTAAAATTTATATGTAATGACGAAGACCGGAGGAAAATCCACCGAGAATACGAAGATTCAAGACACAAGACATGTAATTAGATTACAATGTTTTCGGTTCTTAGAAACGGTCCATGAACTGCATGTTGGTAGCAACTAGGTTGTGAATGTTTATTCATATGGTATGAATGCCCACAAACGCGCTTAAATGAAATAATGTGCAAAGTATAATATTAATGGTGAAATTCTCCCACAAAAAATATTAAGTTTATAAGGTTTCAAAGTTATCCTTCCCTCCATCGAGCTTTTTGAAAATTGAAACCCAAACCGGATATGCTATGCTTCTAAGTTATCGGGGTAGTCATTTGGGGAGGGTCGATAAATTCTGAGAGTGCATTGGATGCCTTCTGTTGGACCAAATTTTATCCCTAGAACCTGTTCGGTTGCCGGAAAAGATTCAATTGCGAAACTGATTAGTGTCGATGGTATAAAATTAACTTGTTCATGAAGTATAGAAACTGGTTAGGTCGAGGGGAGTGAACAGCGGCAAACGAAGATCGAATGATCCAGTATATAGGTTGGTGTTGGACACCACTTTATAAAGATTAATAGACCAGAAACTTGTTTGGTTGCGCTTTATTAAAATTTATAAAGAAGTCGATCACCACTATGAAGTAAATCGAACAAATACTTCGGTATTTCATAAGGGAGTGTATTATTCCGATAAAAATAATGGAAGTTGGCTTAAAATAATAGAAAAATCCTTAATTCTAAACTCGGTTCATAATTGAACGAGTCACCTAATCAATCTCGTATACTCTATGCAGACAAACAAAATAATCAACTCTCAGCAGTGACAATCAACCAACATGCAATACTACTCGAAAAGAACAACATAATTGGATCAAACTTTGTGGACTGGTCCACAATTTTATGATTGTCCTCAGTATGGATGCATTGGGATACGTCTTGGAGGCGAACATTCCGGTGGCTCCGGTGCGGACCAGGGCCACTCAGGAAGATGTTGAAATCCACAAAAGGTGGGTTAAGGATGACATTTGAGTCCGTGGCTATATGATGGGCTCTATGTCTAATGATCTTTAAAGAGATCATGAGAAAATGATTTCTATCAGGCAGATCTTATCTCACTTAACCTGGCTTTATGGTGAGCATAGTCGAACTGCTAGATATAAGATATCAAAGAAACTCTTCGGTGCCAGGATGAAGGAATGTGAGAAATACGGGGACCATGTCCTCGAAATGATCACTATGATTTGGAGGCTGTTGACTTTGGGATGCATGCTTCTATCCAGACCGACCTTATCCTGCAATCTCTTCCTGATTCTTTCTCTCAGTTTGTTATAAACTTCAACTGCAATGAGATTGCTTGCAATTTAGCAAAGTTGATGAACAAATTTGTAACCGCTCAGTCTCTTATAAAGACTCTGCATGTGAAGGAGTCTGCCCTTGTGATTTCTTCTGGGTCTCGCAGGTCCAAAAAGAAGAACAAAAAGACCAAGAAGTATATGGTCTCACAAGGTAAGGATTTTAAGGGTAAGGGCAAGGTCCCGATGGTTCCAAAGAGCAAGAAGGTGAAGTTGGACGAATATCTCATATGCATTGAGCTGGGCCACTAGGCAAGAGACGGTCCTAATCTTCATGGCACTTCAGGTACGGAAGTTTTAGTTATGAAAATGAATTGTTCTACTACCATATGTTATACTTCTTGGATACTGGATTCAGGTGCTAGTTCTCACATTTGTACCATGAATCAGGATTTGGATCAAAGTAGAAAGCTTGGAGCTGGGAAAGTGATGATTACCATCGAAAGTGGGCATAGTGTCGAGGCAACTGATGAATCCGGCTTTATTTTAACCTTAGATGATGTACTTGTGTTTCCCAAGGCAATAAGAATATTTTATCCATTCCGGTCATGTATGGTAAATGCTTTTAATTTTTCACTAGTAATAGTAAATGCAAAATTTATTTTGGAAATAAATTAATAGGCATTGCTACATTGTTAATCGATTATATCATCTAAAATTGAGCAACAAAGTCGTTGTAAACACTATGGCTAGGAAGCGTGGTAGGGATGAATCAAGTTTTGAAATGGCATCTTAGACTTGGTCATGTTGGTCAAACCAAAGTTTACAAGATGGAAAAATATGGACTTACGGTCCCATTGGGATCGGATCCCTTTCAAACTTGTGAATCTTGCCTTAAGGGCAAAATGACCAAGTCCCCTTTGCAGGGATTCTTGAAAGAGCCACTGATAAACTTGGATTAGTCCATACCAACGTGTGTGGTGCTTCGGGAGCAGCATGTGACGGATATCAGTATTTTATCACGTTCATGGATGATCATTAGGTATGGTTATGTGTACTTAATGAAACATAAATCTAAGGCCTTTGAAAAATTCCAGGAATTTAAGGCCCCAGACGAAAAGCAAATTGGTAATCATATCAAAGCACTTTGGTCGGACCAAGGTGACGAGTATATGAGTACAGAGTTTGACAGTTCCTAAAAGAGGAAGGAATAGTGTTGCAACGTATACCTCCAGGGATTCCTCAGTTAAATAGTGTGTCAGGAAGAAGGAATCAAACTTTGTTGGACATGGTTCATTCCATGCTTAGTTACACCAACTTACCGATTTACCTATGGGATATGCGCTCCTTACTGCTACTTATATCTTGAACAGATGTCCTTCCAATTCCATTACTAATACTCCACATGAGATGTAGGAGGGTAGAAAACTAAGTCTTAGTCATATTAAGATTTGGAGATGATCCGCCAATGTCAATAAGACTAAGGTAGAAAGATTGGAAGCTATGTCCGTGAAGGGATGTTTCATTAGATTCTTATCTGGAGGGATAGATTATCTATTCTACATTCCCGAAGACCGAGGATCATCGTCAATTTGCAGGCACACTTCCTGGGAGATGAGTTCATTCAGGAAGGTGGAGCAGGTAGAAGTATTTCCTTGGAAGAATACAATAAAACTCTTCAGGAGACAACTGTGCAAGAAGATGGAATCGAACCTTTTTAAACACAAGCACAACCACCTACATGAGGTTCTAGGTGATAGACAAGAGACCGACCCCGAAACCTATGACCAAGTGACAGTGGACGTGGACTCCGCAAAATAATGGGAATCTATGGAAGCTGAGATTGACACAATACATGACAATAAAGTGTGGACTCTAGTAGACTACCCCATGGACATAGTACCCATTGGGAACAAGTGGATCTACAAGAGAAAGACTGATGGGGATGGCAATATTGAGATCTATAAGGCCATACTTGTGGCAAAGGGTTATATCCAAATAGAATGGATCGATTACCACGATACCTTCTCGCTCGTAGCCATTATCAAGTCAATTCACATGATGCTTGCTATAATTGCCTACTACGATTATGAGATATGATAGATGGACGTGAAGATGGAATTACTTAATGGATTCCTCGAGGAGGAGATATATATGGTGCAACACCCCGAGATATTCAGGATTATTACAGCGCCGTAAATCCTTGATGTAAAGATTTACTAGACTAACAATTTTAAAAACAACATTATTAAATACTAATCATAGAAATAATTATTACATCACCAGTCTAAAACATACAAATCCGTCCACATCCGAATACAAACTTCAAAGATGATAAAACAACATTGTACTCGAGTACTTTATTAGAACAAAACAAACATCTGACAAATCATCTCGGCCATAACATCACTCCGCACCCTCGTCATCATGCATGTCAAGTGGTTGATTCTCCGTCCTCCTGTATCCTGAGCATAAAACAAATGTCCACCCCCGAAGGGGTTAGCACAACGACGCTAGTACAAGTACGATAATTATGCAACAACAGATTATTCAACATCTCGCGAAGAATAATAACAACATCCTCAATGACAACAATAACAACAAGTATCTACCACGAGAAAACTCACCATATCATACACAACATGATAGACATAACATGATACAACATACACATGGTAATTTCGATGATTCGGCATTCACTGCATAAATCTCAAGATGATCCCGTCGGACCAACATGTGGGGGAAAAACCTGTCCAATGATCCAGCGCACGCTAGCATAGATCCCAAGATGATCTCGTTGGACCAACACGAGGTGGACATACAACAAGGACACATATACACGACAACATGTATAACATCAATACATAAAGCGTAATTAAAGGACTTGCCTTAGAAAGATGGCAAGGAATAAACACTCCAACGACTTCAATAAACTCAAGGTCCTTCGATCAACCGTTCGCAACCTCGAACCTTACAAAAATAAAATAACGACAACCCAACTTACATAACAGTTCTAACGTTCAAACATCTAATGTCCACTACGGCCGAGTTACATTCTAAGTTAGCCGATTAGCGGTTCAACTATTCGACGAATGCTGGACGAACTAATAAAATACCATATGCGAATCAAATGACCATAATGGATATGAAAAGTCGACGTCTACGAATTCAAGGATATTCAAATCATTATAAATTTACACTTCGATTCCTGATTATCAATTCCAATACTTGGTTCGGTCATTAAACACATTTCAATCGAGTTCTAACTTAATTCATCTCCACGGTTTCGTTCTTCCGCAAGCAATGATTCTTGCCAAAGTTTTAGGTTCGAAACCATTAACACCAACCTAATCACTACGTTGAATCCAACAATATAAAGATTAACGAGAAACTTCTACAAATCATGAACTATACTTGAAGAACACCCTCCAACTTAATATCCTTGAATTCATCTAACATATGTGATAACCCAAACAAATTATTCCCCAAAAGAGTGTTTCAAAAACCATTGTTAAAGGCATGATATGAATTCAGTAGACTCCATCTCGATGTTTAACAAAATCAAGGCGTAACCGACAATCCATTTAACCATGAAGATCCTAGTATAAATTCCCTCAATTCTCCTAAAGCATGGTATACGATTTGCTAAGTTGTCAAATAAATCTTAATAACTCTAGTATCATGCTCATAAGTGGTACAAGAATACGAATTCTAGGCTGGGATAGCTTCACATAACTTATTTCGGAAGAAAATGATGAAACACTCGGCGGAAACTCAACACCCGGAGCATGAACACCAAACCAAGATGCTTCCCAACTTCAACCGCCAAGTAGAAAGGCTAAACAAGGATTATAATGTGGGGGAAGGCTCTCTGGACTTGCAGAAATCGGCCAAGGAATGAAGAAGAATGGTTGTGAAATGAAATGGGGGTGTCTTATTTATAAGACCCTGATCTTTACGTACGTTAGCAACAAGGTGTTACATATGCTATAGCCTTAACATGCCTTAGGTACTACTCCTTACGTACGTTAACGTTCACCAGTAGCTACTGCCTCATTTTCTGACATCCTTAACGTACGTTAACCATCACCATTACGTACGTAATCCGCTTTGTGTAGCGTACGCTATTTTAATCCTTTAACGTATGTAATGCTTCGTTGACTTGCTTTATCAAAAAGCTATCCAGGATCACGCGGGAATCTGATCTGGACCCCATCCTCAGCTGGACCATATGCCGACCTACCTAATCTGCTTGACTGCTTGTTACGTACGCTATGCATAACCCATGATGTACGTTATCTTCAGTTCTTAACGTATGTTATGCTTGCCCATTAACGTACATTATGACGTAGTTGCATACATGAATTTTCAAGTTCTTCCCAATATGATCATGAATGTTGGAAATACGAATACGAGAAAAATCAAATTTCAATTATTGATACCACAAAGTCGAATATTACAAGGTTCAAATACAGATGAAAATATCCCACAATTATTCGGATATTACATACTCTCTCCCTAAACAAAAGTTTTGTCCCAAAACTTAAGACGAAAACAATTACGGGTATCTCGACTTCATACTATCTTCAGTCTCCCAAGTTGCTTCTTCGATTCTGTGTCGAGACCACTGAACTTTAACCAAAGTGATCGGTTTATTTCTCAATTGTTTGACTCGACTCTCGAGTATCTTTATTGGCTTTCCCTCGAATGTGCCATCATTATCTACTTCGATCTGCCAAAATCTCTGACATGGCTGGGATCCGGTATATACTTCCGTAACTAATATACGTGAAACACATTATGAGCATGACTCAGAGATGGCCACAAGGCTAACCTGTACTCCAACTCTCCAACTCTTTCAAGAACCTCGAATGGTCCGATGTATCTCGGACTCAACTTCCCCTTCCTTCCAAAACGAAAAACTCCCCGAGTAGGAGAAACCTTTAGAAGTACGTGATCCCCAATTCTGAACTCTAACAGGCGACGGCGCATGTCTGCATAAGACTTCTGTCAGCTCTGGGCAGTCAACAACCTTTCATGAATCAAAGCTACCTTCTCTTGAGTCTGAACTATCAAATATGGTTCCGTCCCGACTAAATCAGACGAATCGTCCCAACATAAGGGTGATCTACATCTTCTCCCGTACAATACTTCAAAAGGTGCCATCTTAATAGAAGCATGCTAACTATTATTGTAAGTGAATTCAATCAATGGCAAATGGGTTTCCCAATCAGTCGACCAGTCTAAGGCACAAGCTCTCAACATATCTTCCACTATTTGAATAGTTCTCTCGGACTGTCCATTGGTTTGAGGATGATAAGCTGTGCTAAAGTTCAGCTCGGTTCCCAATGCTCTATGAACCGCTTTCCAAAAATCTGACACAAAGAGACCATCTCAATCATAAATAATGGTCTTTGGTGTACCATGCAATCAGACTATCTCCGCAATAAACACTCGTACCAACTTCTCTGGTCCCCAAGTATCCTTAATGCCCAAAAAATGGGCCGACTTGGTTAGGCGATCAACTATCACCCAAATCATGTTCATCCCTGTTCTGGTCTTCGGCATACTGGTGATAAAGTTCATTGATATATCTTCCCACTTCTATTTAGGAATCGAAAGTGGCTTCAATATTCGGGCGGGTCGCTGATGTTCGATCTTAACCTGCTGACAAGTTAAACACTTTGAGACATATTCTGCCACATCTTTCTTCATGTTACCCCACCAGAAATTCTGCTTCAAATCCATATACATCTTACTAGTATCTGGGTGAATAGAATAAGGCGTACTATGAGCTTCCTTCATGATTGTCTGCTTCAAAACATCAATAGCGTGGACATAAAGTCGACTTTGAAATCTCAAAACTTCGTCTTCATGAATTACAAATCCTGGGGCCTTTCTCTTGCTCACTTCATCATGTAACCGAATTATCAGAGGATCATCTAATTGTTTAGATTCGATTTCATCGATTAACGATGAAGTTAATTCCAGCACACACAGTTGCCCTTGGACTCCTTGCAACCATATGTCAATTCCTTCATGAATCAACTCTCGTTGAATGCTAGATTGGGATGTGATCGTTTCTAGCATTCTAATAGAAACGAGTTTGCAGCTCATTTCATCAGCCACTACATTTGCTTTGCCTGGATGATAAAGAATCTCCAAATCATAGTCCTTAATCAACTCCAGCCATCATCTCTTTGAAGGATTCGACAACTCCGAACCTAGACAAATTTGTGATCAATCATCAATAATCTATCGGTAGGAAAATAAGTTGGAACCCACCCGAATTTACTACCCACGATACATGTGTTCCGGGAATAAAACTCTTAAATGGTGCGTCGCAAGTCAACCAACCCAAACACCCAATAGTTCCGGAAATACACCAATAAACCCGTAGGAAAATATGTATCTAAGGTAGATAATTCATACTTGACATATTCCATTATAATGAAAACAGTAATGACTGAAAGTAATTAACACATATTTAAGTGGTTCGAGGTAAACCCCTCTATGACCACTAGTCCTCCACATAGGAGTAAAGAGTTTATTAAAATCACTACATACACAACTACGTGATTTTAACTAAACCTGTCTCTGTATCGTTCACATAGATTGATACAGGGACTGTAGCTTTGGCTGTTCACACAAATTGGCTTCAAGCTCTTCCGACTCACTTCTTCTCACACAGATCAAAGCTTCATATTCAATTATATTCTCCCCATACATGTAATAATACGCAAGGAACTTAGTCCACACTGGGGTAGGTTGATCTCAACGGTAAAATGTGGTATAATGATTCCAAACAGCATCTATATCTTTTATGAGCGATCACTGTATGCTGTGCTATTTGCGTTGAGGAGTTGGTATATTTCTGCACTTGAATATTGTTGAATGCTCACGAAATATACTTCTCTTTAATAGCTAGATTGCCAGAGCTATCTTCAGGTGTATGCGCGAAAATGAAGTTCATAAGTAGAGCAATATTATCTTGCTTGGGGCTATTTATAACCTTGGAATTAGATTCATTATAAATGTACCCATTGGCTAGTTGGTGAGATATTGACGTCTCTCTCCGGATACATTAAATGTTGTCCTATCAGCAATAAATGTTGCTTTAACCGTGAATACTTTATGAATAAATAATGTTTATCTCACAACAATTTAAAGCTCTGTTTCTTCAGTCCTGTTGAATTGGGTTTTACTTTTCCTAAGTAAGACACCTACAGTCTGACTGCTGTATCCAATAAATTATTGCTTTTATGTATGATGTAGGCTCTATTAGGATAGACTCTGTAGAAGATATCTTGCTTCATGGACGGGTTGTATGGAGTTTCCTAACAGCTTCCATACCCAGGGCATTCCGACTTCTTTAAGATTTCTTTGCTGTATCTTGGCGATTATAAAAAATGGAATATTTATCCTAATAATTTCCCCGTTTTTGATAATGCCAAAACTTCCTCTAGATATCTTCTTCTAGACACAAAGAGGCTATCTTCAAGTCTTCATTGATCTAATCTTCATTACTTAGTCTAGAACTTTGAATTGCTCGCAGGCAAGTTCTAAAATGAAAATCCTACATGACTAAGTGTATTACAACTGATCTTATGATTGGCGGGTAGGAACAATCTTATAGAGTGAGATCTAAATTGTATACAACTTAATCTATGAACTGTTCGCAGACAAGTTCTTACAACTTTGAGCATTAACAAGTTTGTATTGAAGTATAGCAACGTTTTGTAATCAAACAGTAAAAACAGTAAACAGAGATTACGAGCTGTAATCTTACAAGAAATCATATTTTATTGATAAGATGGGAGAATTACAAGTTCTTGAAAGATAAAGATATAAAAATACATACTGGATTGGTAAGCATACAGTAGAAAGAAATACAGCATAAGGGCTAACAGGCTAGCTCCTATAGTGAGAGTGCTTCCATGGCCTCCAGTCAGGATCATTTATAGTTCCTTTCTACCAGTTGACTAGGGAGTCATGGCCTCGATCCCTATAAATACTTCTTCATTCAGGGTTGATCGTAGGCAAGGATCCAGTCTTACGGATGGGTGAGCCGTTCACCCTTCTGGTGCTTGGGTTTCATCATCATATGTAGGGAGAGCCTTCCTTCTGCCAATAGCCTTGAGAATTCATTTTCAGCATCCTCCAGAGTCTTGAACCTGTTGAAAATGGTAGACTCCCTGATGAGAGTACAGAAGTATCTCATTAGTTCATTTTTCTTCCAATTCTTCAGATCATCGGCTGAAGGATGTCGGTCAGTTGGCAGTAAAATCTCAGATGGTTTATGCAGATTGTTCTTCCATGGGATGTTGGGATCCTGGAACTCGGGTCGAGACCCAGTCACCCTTTATCCCCTTACAGCTTGACTAGGCCCGGGTGCGGCCAGTCGCCTAATGGGAGTAGCAACACTCTCTTTCTGCGATGCATCTATCTCTCTATTTCTCCAATCTCCATATCCGGGCAGCCTCTCTGGACTCTTACCCCTTTTTGGCATCATCAAGATCTGACACCTTGCCGTGAATATCTTGAAGGATCTTCATAAATTTGGCCTATTGTTTCTTCAGATCATTGACGCTTTCATCCGGAGTACCGACCACTAAACCCAGATCATCTATTTTATGATCGTGCTCACTCATCCTGGTGACGGTATGTTGGAGGGCGGCAACCGTTTTAGCCTCGGCAACTCTGAGCTTCTCTTGTATTGCCTTAGGACTGACTCCTGATGCTGTTTGAGTTGGTTGAGAGGTTACCACACTCCTGTAGGCATCAGGCGGAATGCGTCTTCCACATTGTTAATCGCATATTTTATCTTTGGGAGGTCATCCTGTGCAGTCTCGCGCATACAGTCAAGTTCATTACCAACATCATATAGGGCCTTTAGGCATCCTGCAGAAACATTATTTGTCGACCGACAGCGTGGAGTTGCTTGATACGGGCTTCGGTGCACGGGGATCTAGGGTGCACAATCTTTGAATCCTCAGGTTCTCTAAGTTGAAGAAGAACCCCATGATGACGGGGTCTCCGTGGTCAGTCTTCAGGTAGAAAACTGTCATCAGAATCAGATTTGGAGCTTATATAGATGGAGATACAAGGGAATCTGGAGTAGGAGATTCAGAAGCAGGGGCTTTAGAAGGTTGTACTGTAGGTTCATTCTGGGAGACAGAAGGGACTGATTCCTCCTATCTTGGTTGCTCTTCTGTAGTCGGAAGTACGGGAGGGACTGAATCCTCTTGCCGACTCTTACCATACGCCTATCCAGAAGAGTGACTGAATCCTCTTGGTGAATGGCGCGGTCGGCATCTTAGGTTTGGGGGACAGGCTGGGCGTCCTGTTCGGGAGCATCTTACTTTTCAATGATGACAGGAGGGACTGATTCCTCTTGTTGCGGTTCTTGAGCTGTTTGTGTGGGTGCAGGGTCTGTTGTTTGTCAAATGTCCCCTGACCCTATTAGCTTTGAATCTTAGCCATCTCTCTCCTTCTATGGCCTCTTCCCGACTGATCCGTAGACCTGCCTGTAAGGCATAATCATCGTCCGAGTCAAGGTCAAAGTGGTGGCTCGGCAATTGAGCTTTGTCACCGGACTATGACTTCCCTTTTAGTCTAGCCTTCCCTTTTGCCGTGTAGTAGTTATAAATGAGCTCGCGACAAAAGTAATCCTCCCAACGGATCAGGACTTCAATGTTTTAGGTGTCCATGACGTTCAGTGAAAATAATTCCTCATCCTTGCAGTCAGCCCAGTGGTACAGGGTGTCATACGGGGCGACCCTGTAAGACTTCTAGATTTTGAAGCATTCGAAAGCTTCCTCGATTTAGACCTGGAGGAGAGTATTACTGATAGTGTCAGTTGGGGAGGGACTACGTATAGTAGTGGGATCTACTGTCCGGATGGGATCCTCAATAGGTATGTGAGCCTGTTGTGGAAATGGATCACGAACAGGGGATGGTACCCGAGAGGGACTCCATACAGGGCTGGGTACCCAGTTTGGAGCAACAACTTCTGGCTGCCCCCTCTTCTAGCAAGGGATTCGTTTTGACGAACATCCAGTACACGAGCCAAGTAAATTCGACCCGTCTTCTTGGAAATTTCCCTTAAGGCCGCCCCCTCCCTATCTTGTCTCTTTTATACTTATTTTATGTCACTAGGTGACATATGTGAGGTGTATTTGATACCCTCAATCATGTGTTAAAGGTAGACTTTCATTTTTTTATAAATAAAAGTCTTTAAAAAAGGAGAGAGGACAACTTCTTCTAGCAAGAACTCAAAATCACGAATTTGAGAGAGAGTGTAAGGTTGAAAACTTCATCTTGATCTTAGATACAAGATATAAGAAGAATACACTGAGAGAAAAAATTCCTACAAGCTTCCTTAGCCGCATTCTTGAAGAAAGGAGGCTTGTCGATTTTTCCATCAAGTTCCGGCATGTGAAGTAGAGGCATCTTGCTTTAGGTGCTTGGAACGAAGGGCTCTTTATCATCATCATCATCATACGAAGGTTTTTCAGAGACATCATAGGTATGGGACTTTGATTCCTTGATCTTTGTATTTTTCTTTTCGTATATACGTTACTTGATCGATCCTCTTAGGGATTCCGTTTATTCTTCTGCTGCGTTTATTTTCTCTGGAATCCCAACAGTGGTATCAGATCAAGATCAAATATATCGTATATATGATCATCTTTGCATTTGTAATGTTATTTGATGATGTTTATGATTTAGAATCATAATAGATATAATCGAAGAAATTTAATCGTTCGTAGTAAGTCAAGTTTCGACTATTTTATGTGAATTATAAATCTGAAAAATTTGATTTTTGTTGATTTACAAGTTCTTCATGAAGTTAAGAAACTTTTTAAATTTGGAAGCGAGTCGAAAAAATGAGAAAAACGGGGGTTAAACACGAATACCGCATTTAAGACGCAATCGCCAAAGACTTGCCATCGGATCACGCCTGGCCGAGAGTGACTCGGTAGGCTATTGTAGCTCGCCGCCACTGCCGGCGATGGCGAGAGTGACTCGGTCCGGCGGTTCTGGTTTTCGGCCGATTTTGAATCGGGCCGTGGTGGGCCTGATACGGATTTTAGGGACTCCATTTTGTGTTTATATTTCGTTGTAATAATTTCCGAAATTTAAATTGGATTTAATTGGATTTAATAAAATATTTGGAATATCTTTTTATTAAGGAAAATTATTAGACGAGAATATTGTTTTGGCCGGATTACTTTGAACGGATTAAAATGACGATTATAAATATTAATTTGATTAATATTGTAGAAATTAAATAGATTAATTTTCATATTAATTGGATTAATATATTAATTGATTATTTAATTTCATTTACCGTTACATGTTGTATGGAATGCCTTATGTGATGGTGATATAGTTCGTGGACTTAGTTGTTGATTTGTTCGATTCGATATGGTTATAAAGGCCATTTTGAGCCTATTTATTTTTACTAGAAAATATGTATAATAGGACGTATTGTTCAATGATGTAATTATTCGTATGGCTATGACGAAGACCGAAGACGACCGACTAGAAGACGAAGAATCAATACTGTATTTTTCCTTTCTTTATTTGGCTTGGCCTAATACTTAGGAAAAAGTCCATGATCTATATGTTGGTAGTAACTAGGTTGCTATTTATTGTTTTTCATTTTGAATGATTGACAAACCACAAACAGCGCTTATAAACGGATTAATGTGCAAAGTGTAACATATAATCGCGTTAATACTCCCACTTAAAAACACTAAGTTATAAAGGTTACGAGGTTTCCTACCCTCCGTCAAACTCATGGAAAATTGAAATCTAAACCGGAATATTATTCTTCCGAGTATGTCGGGGTAATATTTTTGGGGAAAGTTGATAAATTCCTAGAGTTCATTAGATGCCTTTGGTTGTGACAAATCAAACCCCTATAAACCGTATGGGTTGCCGGGTAAGATTCAATTGTCAGACTAATAGGAGTTGACGGTTTAAACTTAGATAGTTCAGCGAGCCATAGAAACCGAATGGGTTGAGGGCAAGTGAACTAGGGGTAAAAGAAGATCGAATCATCCATTAGATGGGTTGGTATTAGACACCACTTTATTAAGAATAATAGAATATAAACCGTATGGGTTGCCCTCTATTAAACTTTGTAAAGAAATCGATCACCACTATGAAGTCACCCAAGACTTCCGGATTTAACATGGGAGTGTGTAAATGCCGATAAAATAGTGGGAGCCGAGTTATGAATAAAGAAAGTCCTTAAATTCTTTACTCGGATCATAATTAAACAATCACTAACGAATCTCAGATTAGTCTTTGCAGTTAACGAAACACTCAATATGACAATGAACCCACTCGCTATACTACTTGAAAAGAACGTCCTGACTGGTCCGAACTATGTGGACTGGCTTCGGAACTTGAGGATTGTCCTAACTATGGAATGCTGGGATACGTCTTGGAGGCGGACATCCCAGCGGCTCCTGCAAGAACCCGAGCCAATCAGGAAGATGTCGATGCCCATGAGAAATGGGTAAAAGACGACATAAGAGTGCGAGGGTACATGTTAGGCTCAATGACCAATGAGCTTCAACGTGCCCATGAAAAGATGACGTCTTCACGAGCCATCTTAGCGCACCTGGCTGAGCTCTATGGAGAGCATAGCCGAACTACTAGATATGAGATATTAAAGCAATTATTCGGCACCAGGATGAAGGAAGGAGAGAGGGTTGGGGACCATGTCCTCAAGATGATCTCGATGATTGAGAGATTGGAAGCTCTTGATTTTCAGATGCATGCATCTCTCCAAACTGACCTTATCCTGCAGTCACTTCCTGACTCCTTTTCCCAATTTGTCATGAACTTTAACTGCAATGAGATTGCATGTAAATTAGCTGGGCTAATGAACAAACTGACGACTGCCCAGTCTTAGATGAAGACACAGGGAAAGGAAGTTGCACTTGTGATTTCTTCTAAGACTTGGAAGTCCAAGAATAAGAAGAAAAAGAACAAGAAGCAGTTAGGTCCGATAGCCAAGATCGACAAGGGAAGGGGCAAGGTCCCAATGGTTCAAAAGAGCAAAGGGGCCAAGAAAATGGATGTATGCCTCAACTGCGGTGAGCTAGGCCACTGGAAGAGGTATTGTCCAAAGCTTGACCGTAATGCGCCTTCAGGTACGGAACTACTGGTTTTAGAAACAAATTGTTCTGTAACTGTATATTCTACTTCTTGGATACTTGATTCCGGTGCGAGTTCTCACATTTTTACAATGAATCAGGATCTGGAACGAAGTAGGAAGCTGGATACAGGGGAGGTGATGGTCACCGTCGGAAGTGGGCATAGTGTCGAGGCTTCTGATATCGGATCCCTTATGTTGGATTTAGAATCTGGTTTTATTCTCACTTTAGATGATGTACTTGTTTTGCCCAAGGGGCACAAGAATATTGTATCAATTCCGGTCATGGACCGAAAGGGATTTCACTTCTTTATTGGAGATGGGTCCTGTCGTATTTATTTCAGAAATAAATTGGTTGGTACTGCTAAATTATTAAATGATTTATACCATTTAAATTTAAAGAAAAAGACAACTGTGAGCACTATAACTAGGAAGCGTGGTAGGGATGAAACGAACCAAGCACTTAAGTGGCATCTTAGACTTGGTCATATCGGTCAGACCAAGGTTCATAAAATGGAGAAAGATGGGCTTACGGGTCCATTGGGATCAGATCCCTATCCAACTTGTGAATCTTGCCTTCAAGGAAAAATGACTAAGTTACACTTCGCAGAGCTGCTGAAAAACTTGGATTGATCCATACCGACGTCTGTGTCCCTTTTGAAGTGGCACGAGACGGCTTTCAGTATTTCATTACATTCACTGATGACCATACCAGGTATGGATTCGTGTACTTAATGAAACATAAGTCTGAAGCTTTTGATAAATTCAAGGAATTTAAAGCCCTAGTTGAAAATCAAATAGGTAACCGTGTTAAGACTCTTCGGTCAGACCGGGGTGGTGAGTACATGAGTACCGGATTTGATGAGTTCTTAAAAGAACTAGGAATAGTGTCACAATTCACTCCTCCAGCTACTCCACAATTAAATGGTGTATCAGAAAGAAGGAACCGAACCTTGTTGGACATGGTTCGCTCCATGCTTAACTATACTGATCTACCAATTTATTTGTGGGGTTACGCGCTCCTTACTGTTGTGCATATCTTGAACAGATGTCCTTCCAAATCCGTTTCTAAGACTCCCCATGAGATTTGGAGAGGTAGAAAACCAAGTCTTAATCACATTAGGATTTGGGGATGCCCTGCTTATGTCAAGAAGACTAAAGTAGAGAAGTTAGAAACTAGGTCTGTGAAAGGTCATTTCATAGGATATCTAGGGGATTCCATGGGATATCTATTCTACATGCACGAAGATCATAGGATCATCATTGCTATACAAGCACACTTCCTGGAAGATCAGTTTATTCAGGAAGGAGGGGCAGGTAGAAATATTTCTTTGGAAGAAATAAAAGAAACACCAAATGAGACACCTATGCAAGATATAAGAACCGAACCTTCTGAAATACAAATACAACCTCGCAAGTCTATTAGAATTCCTCAATTACCTGAGAGGTATGGCTATCTGCATCAAGAGGAATTGGGTGTCCATGAGATGACAGAAAGTAGTCAAGAGAATGATCCTTCTACATACGACCAAGCAATGGTAGACGTTCACTCCACCAAGTGGCAAGAAGCTATGGAAGCTGAGATAGACTCAATGCATGCTAATCAGGTCTGGACTTTAGTAGATCGTCCTAAAGGCATAGTGCCTATTGGAAACAAATGGATCTATAAGAGAAAGACTGATGGAGATGGCAAGGTTGATACCTATAAGGCCAGGCTTGTGGCAAAGGGTTATTCCCAAAGAGAAGGAATCGATTACTTCGAGACCTTCTCGCCTGTAGCTATGATTAAGTCTATTCGTATGATGCTTGCTATAGCAGCCCACTTAGATTATGAAATATGGCAAATGGATGTGAAAACAGCATTACTAAATGGATTCCTCGAGGAGGAGATTTATATGGAACAGCCTAAGGGATTCATATCTCAAAACAATATTTATAAAGTATGCAAACTTCAGCGTGCCATTTATGGACTGAAGCAAGCTTCACGGAGTTGGAATCTTCGTTTTAACAAGACAGTCAAAGAGTTTGATTTTGTCCAAAACGAAGAAGAGCCCTGTATTTACAAGAAGGTTAGTGGGAGCAAAATTGCATTCTTAATACTATATGTAGATGACATTCTACTTATAGGAAACAACGTAGGAATGCTCAGTTCTGTGAAAGCTTGGCTTTCTAAAGAGTTCTCAATGAAAGACTTGGGATAAGCTACCTATATTCTGGGTATTCGTCTCTACCGGGATAGAGCGAAAAGAATATTAGGTTTTTCCCAATCCCTCTACATAGAAAAGATCCTGAAGCGATTTAAGATGGAAGATTCTAAAAGAGGGTTTCTACCTATGCAACATGGTGCAAAACTTTCCTTAGAGATGTGTCCTCAAAGTGAGGAAGATAGAAAGGAAATGAGAAAGGTACCTTATGCTTCGGCAGTAGGTAGCCTTATGTATGCAATGATTCGCACTAGACCGGACATTGCCTATGCTGTGAGCGTAGTAAGTCGGTTTCAGTCAAATCTAGGGAAGGAACATTGGACTGCTGTAAAGAACATTCTTAAGTACCTAAGGAGGACTACAGACTTGGTTCTTACATGCGGCGGTGGAGAACTAAGAGTGATGGGTTATACAGACTCAGATTTTTCGGGTGACATGGATGCTCAGATGTCCACATCAGGGTATATCTTTACTCTGAATAGTGGGGCAGTTTCTTGGAGAAGTGCCAAGCAAAGTTCGACTGCTATCTCTACATGTCAAGCTGAATATTAGGCAGCCACGGAGGCTGCTAAAGAATCTTTTTGGATAAAGAAGTTTACTGAGGAACTTCAAGTGGTTCCTAACGCAGAGAGGCACGTGACACTGTTTTGTGACAACGACGGAGCTGTTGCACAGGCTAAGGAGCCTAGGGCTCACCACAACACCAAACATATTGCGAGAAAATATCATTTTGTTAGAGAAATGGTTCGGGATGGGAATGTTACACTGCAGAGAGTAGACATAGCAAATAACGTTGCTGATCCGCTTACCAAGCCACTATCTCAGAAGGTCTTAGAGAGACATCTGGAGAGTATGGGTATTAGATACCATAGTTTGTGGCATTGAGTGCAAGTGAGAGATTGTTAGGAATATGCCCTCGAATGCCACTCAGAGGATGAGAGAGTGAGGGCAATTGTATTATAATTATGAATATTATATATAATAAGGCAATTATTATTTCTATATTATTGTATATCACTGGCATTGTGATTTGGTATATAGAATAATAGTCTTTGAGTTTGAGAGTGAACATTCTACTCCTTATGGAGATAAGGAGATAGGCACTAGAAGTGTTTAGAGCTCGAATGCTTAACTAGTTCGCAAGTCGATAAAACTTAACAGGACATTAAGTTTTAATAAGACATGTATAACTGATGCTAGGATGTGTGCACGTCTTGATAGCATATTTATAAGTATATTGGTGGGACCAGTATACTCGAACACGACTCATACTCGATTCAGTCACACGGTATTCACTCTCGGAGAGTTGATGACGAATCGAAAGGTTGTGATAGTATACGTGGACCTTTGACTTGAGGGTTCAGTAGAAGATGTGCCTGTGACGTTTAATTTGTCATTAGAGTAGTTAGACTCATTTGCTTAATTGCTGAGTCGACCTCGAAGTGCGGACTATACGGGCAGGTAGCAGTCTTTACTGTACACCAAGAAAGGATTCTATCTCCTGTTAGTGAGCAGGCGAATGTCCTATACGGTTAATGGCAAATAAGATCATAAGTCTTTGGCCAAAGCATTCTGATATAGTCGTATTAGATACACTATTAATGAGTCGGTCTTGATTTACATTAACACATGTATAGAGTTTAGTCAATAGTAGGGTTTGACTTTACCGTGACCCGAAGACTTGACCGGGACATCTGATGAAGGGTCTATATGTATATAGTATTCACGACATAATGGTTCTGGAATGATTCGTTCATTCGTTCTCAGTCGGGGTTTACAGTGCGGCCCGCTAGGCTGGCTAAGTGCTGCCCGCACTCATTGGTTCCTCCCAATGCCGGCTGAGACGAACCGACTGAGTCATGCAATAGGATCATTGATGGATAAATATGAATTAATAATCTCTCTTATAATATTAGATATTAGATATCTAATTTTGATTTATTGGATAAATCAAATAGCGGTCTTATGAATTGTAAGTAGGTTACTGGGTGATTACTTTAATTCATAAATTATATTTCTTAGAGAAACATATATTTGTGTTTGATATAATTAATTAATTGGATTAATTAATTAGTCCAAACACATTTGAAATAAAACGGATTCGTTTGACAAACATCCGGTACACGAGGGATTCGTTTTGACGAACATCCAGTGCACGAGCCGAGTAAATTCGACCCGTCTTCTTGGAAATTTCCCTTAAGGCCGCCCCCCTCCCTCTCTTGTCTCTTTTATACTTATTTTATGTCACTAGGTGACATATGTGAGGTGTATTTGATACCCTCAATCATGTGTTAAAGGTAGACTTTCATTTTTTTTATAAATAAAAGTCTTTAAAAAGGAGAGAGGACAACTTCTTCTAGCAAGAACTCAAAATCACGAATTTGAGAGAGAGTGTAAAGTTGAAAACTTCATCTTGATCTTAGAGACAAGATATAAGAATAATACATTGAGAGAGAAAATTCCTACAAGGTTCCCTAGCCGCATTCTTGAAGAAAGGAGGCTTGTCGATTTTTCCATCAAGTTCCGGCGTGTGAAGTAGAGGCATCTTGCTTTAGGTGCTTGGAACGAAGGGCTCTTCATCATCATCATCATACGAAGTTTTTTCAGAGACATCATAGGTATGGGACTTTGATTCCTTGATCTTCGTATTTTTCTTTTTGTATATACATTACTTGATCGATCCTCTTAGGGATTCCATTTATTCTTCCGCTGCGTTTATTTTCTGTGGAATCCCAACATATACAACCCTAACAGTTGTTGTATATACCAGTGGGGGTGATCTTTGGGCGGGTGTATATCCGAAGAGAAGGGGTTGATGCATGCAACTCAACCCTACCCAGGAAAGGGTTAGGAGTATACGTGAGTTCCGCGGCTGTAGAATTAGGGCTTTAACTCTCTGTGGTGGTGGATTTCATCAGATCCGCCTGCTGCATAGCCGATAGTTGACTAATGGCCGCGATAAGACTTTGTAAAGACTATAACACCTCTACTCGAGATGGTGTCACGATTGAAAGAGAGAGTCGGAGACGATACTGTCTGTGGGGTGATCTACTTAGAGGTATTAGTGTGTCATGAGGGCTAGTGTGGGGGAGGTTGACTGGAGTCAACCATGATGGTAGAGCCACAAATCGAAGGAGTTGAAGAGAGAATCGCCCAATCAACCAATCGCCTTAGGAGGAGAGCTTAATGTTGAATTTTTACATGAATGGCCATTGAATTAGTCAAAAATTATTATTTAATAGAAATTTAGAGTAAGTGACCTATGGAACTAAGTGGTAGAACCTTTGGGTGTAAGTCACCTCTAGTCTGTGCGAGTATATCTATAATCCCTTTTCTAACTAAATGCATTGAGGGAAGGTTAGTCTAAGTCATGAATCAAGCAGCGTGGCTGTGGTTTTAGGCAAAGCTACCGTTTTTTCATATTTCCTTAAAACTGAAGGACAAAGTCATCCTAAGATGACTGGGGCATAGCTTTGGTTATAGTCATGATTATTATATGATTTGGGCATAGACCCACTGTTAAAGACATATCAAGGCCCAGATAAAAGATAAGTAAGCACATCAGCAAATGTGAGAGTGAAAAATTCCAAAACCCAAAAGTTATAATGACGGTCCAACAAAACGCCCAAGGCAAGAGGCCAAGGTAATTAGTCATAAAGACAACCTCCTGAATCCAAATACTCACTGGGCGCTCGACTCTGTTGCATTTATAATATTCAACGGCGCTCTACAGAGATAGACTGTAAATTAATATTATAATTCATAATATTTATAAATTAAGGAAAAGGCATACAATTATAAAACCTGCACACAAATACATATTATTATTTTCAAATGTGGGAGAAAAATACGTCATATATTCTTTTCAAAAAAAACTCACAAAAACACCAAAGCAAAGACTCATTGAGAATCATTTATTCTCATTCCCCACATATGTTTTACAAAACCTCACTAGATGAAGAGATAAAAAACAAGAGGAAGCAGATGCTATAGGCGAATGAAGTATGACCTCGAATAAGCTGACAAACATAGGCCATGTGACGTAGCAATTAGTCTCATTCTAATTTTCTATGTCAGTCTTGTACCTTTATTTGTGTTGTACTCTATTGTACTCTTATATAATAATTCCGCTGTACACTTTGTTGGAATATTCTATTTTCCATAATCATATTTAGTTTTGATGATGAATTGATGATGAGCTAATGATGAGTTGATGATGTTGCCAAAGAAAACAACATTAGAACGAAGCAAAACAACAAAGAAATCTAAGACACACAAGCTGGGAAAACAGGCAGCTAACGCACGCTAGTATGCAAGACTAGCGCACGCTAAGTTATGGACATAATGTACATAATATGCAGTATTAATGTATGTAAGACAAAGTCAGCTGAAAACTCACCTAAAGTGTCACCTGATGGCTAGCGCATGCTACACATTAAGGTTAATACACGCTAATGAATAATTTGACCGTTGTAAAGAATTTCAACGCGGAGATCACGGGATCAGTTAACGAATCTGAAAAGTGATGTTTGAACAAGATAGCGCACACTACAAAGAATACTTAGCGCACGCTAAGTTTAAATTATGTCTGTTGTACAGAAGACTTTAAAGCATCATACTGTTGAAAGTGAAGACCACATAGCGCACGCTAAGGGACAACATTAGTGCACGCTAACGATAAAGGCAGAAGCTACTGGACTGAAGCAATAAGCAGTTAACGTACGTAACCATGCAGATTAACGTACATAAGAAGGTTTAGCGCATGCTAAAGAAGAGAAATAGCGCATGCTAATGATGACATGCAGTAACGTCTAGTTGAGAGAATATGCCTATAAATACCAAGTCATTTGGTATCATTCAACGCAACAACTACAAGCAAATCACATATTGTTCAGATATCATTGTATACACTATCGTTGCTGTATTTGTACTTAATTGATAAGTGTTTGAGTGCTCATACACGAAAACATACACGAGAGGAAAGATACGGATTGTAGATTGATTTGGTGTTATTAGGATTGTTGATCCGCCATTATTAGAATCATATCTAAATCCAAGAGAAGTTTGTCTAGTACCAATAGAAAGCTAGATAGGTTGCTTCCTTGTCTGATAGAAAAGGAAAACAGTTTATCTTGGACCGACATAAAGACAAGAGTGTAATGGTTTATCGCGGATCGATAGAAGACGAGTTTAACAGTATCCCTCAAACTGATAGAAGACGAGGCGCAGAGGTTGATCTTAAGCCTAAGGAAAAATATACGTAGATAGGACATAGGCACGTCTGGCCGAACCTCTATAAATCTTGTGTCATTTATTTTCCACAATTTAAATACGCTTTCGCGACGCAAAGTGTTTGATAACTCTACTCCGCACCATTAGAGAAGATACCATATTACCAAAAATTGGTATCAGAGCGGTATCTCTAAAGTCGGCTTTACATCCAAAGAGAAAAAGATCCTATGGCGCTCCAATTTTCACCGGTCGAAGGTCTTGGTTTAAATCGACCTCCATTCTTTGATGGATCAAATTTTATGACATGGAAGAAGAAAATGTCTATTTCATCCGAGCCTACAACATCGAGCTTTGGAAAGTCATATGCCTAGGTCCGAAAATTCCTACAAAACCAGACGTATCTCAAACAAGCATCGAAGATTATAATGATGAAGATTGGAAGAAAGACCATTATAATTGCAAAGCAATGTAATTATGATAATGTGCTTTAAATCATGAAGAACCCAACCGGATCTCATCATGTGATAGTGCCAAAGAGATTTGGAAAATGCTTGAGGTAACTCATGAAGGAACATCACAAGTCAAGGAGACGAAGATCAATATGCTCCTCCATGAATACGAGCTATTTATTATGAAAAGTGATGAGTCCATAAAAAACATGCTCGACCGATTTTCGGTCATTACAAATAGACTAGCTTATTTTGGAAAACCGTTGACAAGTAGTGAAAAAGTAAAGAAAATCCTACGATCACTACCTGTTGAATGGTACGGAACGGTTACGGCGATTATGGAATCAAAAGATTTAAATAATCTTGATTTTAGTGCCCACTTTGGTTCACTAATAAACTATGTGATAGTTCTTAAATATCGAAATGCCAAACCGAAACCGAAACAAAAGTCAATAGCTTTGAAAGCCAAGATGTCAAAGAAAGAAGAAATCTCGGTAGATGAAGATGATGAAGAATTGGAATATTATGCCAAAAATATAAATAAGTACCAAACTTATTAAACCAGGCCACTTTGCTAAAAATTGCCGAGGATCGACTTCCAAGAAAGAAATCTTAATAGTCACGTGGAGTGACGAAGAGGAAGATGATGAATATATTCAAAATAACCTCGTACTCATGGCAAGGAGTTCAATCGATGAAAGCGATGTCAAAATCCATGTTATTACATCGTCTCACGACGAATTATTTGAAGCATTCGAAATTTTACATACCGATTTTCAAAATGCTTTAATTGATAATAAATCTCAGAAATCGAAAAATAAATTATTAGAAGATGAAATCTCTAAAATTCAAAAAGGAAAATTTATTGAAACCGTTCATTCTAAATATGTTCAAAATGAAAATAAATTAAAGGATGATCTTTTAAAAATTCAAAACGAACTTAAGAATTTAACGAATAAATTTTCTTGCAGAAATGACAAATTTGAACAATTGATTTTCGTTCAAAAAATTTCATTAAATAAACAGGGTTAGGATTCAAACCGCGTAATAAAATCAAATTCTTAAATTTTAAAATACCCCGATGTGATAAATATTTACAAATTGGGCATCATATTTCGATTTGCAAAAAACCATGACGGACGATAAAAATTAAATTTGGATTCCAAAAGGAACCACTATACCGAATATCGTCTATGTTTCAAATGAAAAACCAACTATCGGTTGAATCCCCAAAAATCAAAATTGATATTTTTGAAATTAGTATTTAACTCAGGGGGAGTTACTATTTTTTAAAATGGGGAAATCTACTTTTCAGGGGGAGTTTTACTCGTTAATTATCATATTTAATTCTTATTATCAATTTTTTTAATTATTATTGCACTTTTTGATTATGAAAAAAAGGGGGAGAAGATATTGAGAAACATGATGGGAGAATATAAGAATGTGAGTCATGGAAAAATAATGAGAAAAATAAAAATAATATCCCGATCAAGAAAGGGGGAGAAAAAAAATGAAGAAGAAAGTCGAAAATAAAAGAATAAGTTGAAAAAGAAAAAAATGAGAAGGAGTTGAAAAGAAGAAAAAAAAAAGATGGGGAGAAGAAAACTAATGAAATGGACAAAGCTGGGAACTTTGATCTATAATTTTTTATGTTTTTGCAGGTAAATAATCTCATCAAAGGTTGTTGTTTTGTCATCATCAAAAAGGGGGAGATTGTTGGAATATTCTATTTCCCATAATCATATATTGGTTTTGATGATGAATTGATGATGAGCTAATGATGAATTGATGATGTTGTCAAAGAAAACAACATTAGAACGAAGCAAAACAACAAAGAAATCAAAGACACAGAAGCTGGGAAAACAAGCAGCTAATGCACGCTAGTATGCAAGACTAGCGCACGCTAAGTTATGGACATAACGTACATAATATGCTGTATTAACGTACGTAAGACAAAATCAGCTGAAAACTCACCTGAAGTGTCACCTGATGGTTAGCGCACGCTACACATTAAGGTTAACGCACACTAATGAAGAATATGACCATTGTAAAGAATTTTAACACGAAGATCACAGGGGTCAGTCAACGAATCTGAAGTGTGATGTTTGAACAAGATAGCGCACGCTACAAAGAATACTTAGTGCATGCTAAGTTTGAATTATGTCCATTAGACAGAAGACTTTAAAGCATCAGATCGTTGTAAGTGAAGACCAGATAGCGCACGCTAAGGGACAAAGTTAGCGCACGCTAATGATAAAGGCAGAAGCTACTGGACCTAGGCAATGAGCAGTTAACATACGTAACCATGCATATTAACGTACATAAGAAGGTTTAGCGCACGCTAAAGAAGAGAAATACCAGTGAAGACATGCAGTAACGGCTAGTTTAGATAATTTTCCTATAAATACCAAGTCATTTGGTATCATTCCACACAATAACTACAGGTAAATCACATATTAATCAGATATCATTGTATAGACTATCGTTGTTGTACTTGTGCTTAATTGATAAGTGTTTGAGTGTTCATACACGAAAACATACATGAGAGGAAAGATACCGATTGTAGATGGATTCAGTGTTATTAGGATTGTTGATCGGACATTATTAGAACCATATCTAAATCCAAGAGAGTTTTTCTAGTACCTATAGAAAGCTAGGTAGGTTGCTTCCTTATCCGATAGAAAAGAAAAATGGTTTATCTTAGATCGACATAAAGACAAGAGTGTAACGATTTATCTCGGACTGATAGAAGACGAGATTGTAATGGTATCCCTCAGACCGATAGAAGACGAGGCACAGAGGTTGATCTTAAGCCTAAGGAAAAAGATACCAAGAGAGGACGTAGGCACGTTTAGCCGAACCTTTATAAATCTTGTGTCGTTTATCTTTCGCAATTTAAATACGCTTTCGCGATGCAAAAGAGTTTGATAACTCTACTCTGCACCATTCGAGAAGGTACCATATTACCAACACACTTAACTCTTTTTAGTACTTTTTTGTAGTAAATAACCAGTCCTAGTTTACCGATTTAAGATCTGGCGGTTGTATGTTTATGGAATTCTATTTTCACAAATGTTAATTATTACGTTAACTCTCGCATTCTCATCCAACCATGGTTTGGAGGCCTGACACGAACTGTCGCTCAAGTCTTACAATTTGGATTCTATTGGCCGATTTGTTCAAGGATGCCCATGAATTTATATATGCCTGCGATCGATGTCAGCAGACTGGAAACATTTTGATACGGCATGAGATTCCTCTTAATACCATTCTAGAGGTAGAGTTACTCGATGTCTGGGGCTTGATTTTATGGTTCCATTTCCACCGTCTCATTTTGGTGGCGGTGGATTATGTGTCAAAATGGGTAGAGGACATCGCATCACCAACAAATGACTCGAGTGTTGTGAAATTTTTGAAAAAATACGTCTTTGATCATTTTAGGATGCCATGGACTATAATAAGTGATGAAGGCAAACATTTTTGAAATAAATATCTTGATCCTATATTGGCAAAATATGGTGTTACCCACCGAATGGGCACTAGCTATCATCCGCAGATGAGTGAGCAAGTTGAAATTTAATTTCAAATTGGGATCCTAGAGAAAACACTAAACCCCTCTAGAAGAGATTGGTCTCTCAAGATTGATGAAGCTTTGTGGGAATACCATATAGCTTAAAAACACCTATAGGCATGTCACTTGATGCTGCAAAATCGTACCGGATCAGCTCTTATCCAAGCGGTTCAGAAAAATCTGGCGAGTGAACTTCCTGAGCAGATCTACACATAAAAAACAAATAACACTTGAACCGAGTCGAGGCCTTTCCGGAGAAGGCCCTCCAGTGTGAGAGTAAGTATTGTGAAGATAGAGCAGAAATAGAATTAATTGACTATGTAGAAAGTCAAGAATTCCATACCAGTGTAGGTGTAAGAACACCTATTTATATAAGCATGAATGTTGCAACCTTAACTTGCAATTAAAGTCATGCAAACTGTGTTAGTATTGGACTCGTATATTAGGGAAGTAGAATCCTGATAAGGATTGTCTAGGTAGTTTCCCTGTGGGAGAGGGTCTCCTTGTTAGGTAAGGATATCCTTATTTGTCTCTATCCTGGATTCCGCCATAGGCTCCATGTCATGCTAGAAGGATAGGACCTTCATCTACTGACAAAGAGTGGAGGTTGAGGGATCTCGGCTTGTTTTCACTGAGCCGAGTCGGCGCGATAAGTTGGTTGTCTGGCAACCAAGTCTTGATTTAAATCTTAGCTGAGGTGAACTGAGTTAAAGCCACATGTCCAGGTCGGCCTAAACATTGTGCTTGATGCCGAGTTTAATAAGCTCATTCCTGGGCTTTGTGAGGTCTCATTTTATGGGCCCTGCTTTGCTTCTGCCCAAGCTCCAGATCTATGTGATCAATTCAGTTTATGTCGTTCAGTGGCCCCCGAGTTCCTATATCGGTATGCTTAGTATGAACTCAAGTCCACCCTTTATCCTTTAAGGTTTTGGTTGTTTCCTTGATGAAGTCGACTTTGCTTAGTGTTAAGTTGGCTTCGGTTCACTTGGACGTCCTCACGAATTTCAATGGTCCTGGTTATACCAATCACTTTATATTCTGTCATATAGTTGGACATCATGTGCGTGCATAGGTAAAGAGACATTCTCTCTTGGAAAATCGCGCCCATTAATGCGATGCAATTATGATTTTTTGGTGGACCCGCGTGCCCTACTTATAAATTCAAAATCATCTCATTAATTTCATCGGGGTTAAGGTGAAGAAACTTGAGAGCTTGTCATCTTTGGCGAAGCTTCAGTCTCCGGTCAGTTTTCTGACGAACTACTCCGGTCGAATTCGCTGGTGCGGCTTCCTAACCGTTTTCGCCCGTTTGTTTTCTGCTTCAGAGGTATTTTCTCCACCTCTATTTTACACTTATATTTTTCGCCCTTGTTGAGTTTTCAAATCTTCAAATCTCCTTTTTTTTAAACTTCGTGTTCACAAGATGTCTAAGCATGGATATTTGGAGAAGAACTCCACTTACGGCTTTTACACTAGGAACTCTAGGATTTACGTTAAATCTGATGGATCGTGGAAGCTTTTGTCTCTAGTGGACATTGGCTAAATGTTGTATTTGAATAAAACTCCTAGAACGGACGTTAAGTATCCCTTTGGGTTTTTTACGCCTAGGACCGTGGATGGCAATGATACCAACATGTTAACTCTCAATAGTTTAGATGAAGTCCTAGACTGCATCTTTTTGCATTATGTCAAGGACAAGTCCCAAGCTCGACTTCACTTTGGGGGAGATTTCTCCTCGGTCGAAGTAGTTGAGACGGGGGAGAAGGACACCTCGTCGTCCTCACAGTGTGAGTTAACCCCTTGTCTTATTTTACCGGTATGGCTGGGGAGAGTACTTCTGACAGGCCCGTCGAGGAGTTTGACTCCGAGATTGCCGGCACGAGGCGGAGCCGAGGCAAAGGCCAGATAAATCTGGGAGGCTCCTCTCGACCTAAACATCCCAACGGGGTAGAAGAGATGCTCGAGGAACTCTATACCACATATGAGGGAAATAAGAACGAGTATAGGCTCTACCACAGTTTAGACACTCCTTTCGCTGGCAAGCATGAAGCTAAAACCTTCTACTATAGGGATGCCTTCATCCCTTTTTATTTTAAACTGTTCCACCTCCATCTGAGGCTGCCCTTGGACCCTTTCATTAATCAATTTTTGGAAGATTGGGAAATCGTCCGAGCCCA
Source organism: Orobanche coerulescens (assembly GCA_033398695.1). Lineage (NCBI taxonomy): Eukaryota > Viridiplantae > Streptophyta > Magnoliopsida > Lamiales > Orobanchaceae > Orobanche > Orobanche coerulescens. The sequence continues at coordinate 98,277,042 of CM065809.1, forward strand.
TCTCGATGCTAACGCGGTTAGGTATCTCACCGCCTTTATTATTTTGTGTCGTAGTCTCGGCTTCAAGCCATGAATGTTTCCCTTCTATCACTTCTTCAATTCGTCCTACAATTCCAAAACCAAAACCATCACCATTAAGTTTGATCCCAACAAACCCAAGCTTATGGCCCCCATTTTCAATCATTATCAATAAGGTCACGGGTTGGAACAGGCACGTGATCAAGGTTGAGAGTTGGCATGGCTGGGAATTTACAGCACCCGTTAATTCACCGCATCGCCTTTCACGCATTCACGAGCCCGACTGGAGTGCCGATTTGATCGCCAAGCTCGAGCAATTTTCCTCCATTGCTATTCTTAACTGGGCCGAGCTGGATACAGACTTTCATTATCATGCTCAAGCTGGGCTGATGAGGGATCCCATAACGGGGGTTAGACCCTTGGTCGGGGTCCTAAGGGGAACTTGGTTTCCTGACTGGGTTGCTCACCTCAACTTTGTCTTTCACGAGGATTGCAGAACATACAGATCCAAGGACGACAAATGTTTGAAAGCCGTGGATACCGTAGGATGTAATTTTCTCCGTACTTGTTGTCATTTTTTTCGTCCTGGGATTAACAATGATTTTTGTGCAGATCTCTCAATGGAGGACATCCAGAAGGTCTATGAGGAGCACATTGACCCTGTCATGGTGGCTCTTAAGAAGAAAAGGTTGTCCCGATTGAGGGGAGTCTAGAAGAGGCAATATCAATATGGAGGCTTGGGAAAAGGAGCTGCACGATAAGGGGGAGTCTTCGCTTCCCAATTATTCGCCTATCATTAAAGTTGGGGCTCCATCTGAGACTGAAGTAGAGGTCGAGGGGGAGCCTACTGAGGAAGTTATCCCTTCTCAGACTCATGCCCAGAATCAAGGCCAGGGGCACTCTCAAGAACTGGGCCGAAATTGGGGGGCGGATTCTGAGGCGGACCAGCGCCAGAGATAGAAGAGGCCAAGGGATGAGGTAGGCCGAGATCGAGAAGAGCCTTCCCAGAAGAGAGCCACTCCTTTGACACAGGGTTCAGCTTCATCCTTCGCCCTATCTGATGCAGATATTAATAATTTGGTTGACTCCTTCGTTGATGCGCCCATCATGTGTGGGTTTGATTCGACGGTTCGTTCAGGGGCCGCCTTGAAGCTTGGAGGACATGTCATTAAGAGCGCTATGAATAGGTCTTACATTAAACATCTCATCACTGACAAGCCGAGCTCGCTCCAACTCTTCAACAAGAAGGGTTTAATTCTAAGTGAGGTACTGTTATCCCGCCTCGGTCTTCCATACTTTGAATTTCCTTTCTGCAATCCGCTTGGACTTGAGTTTGTTTTCTTTTTGTAGCTTGCCTCCATAGCCGAGCACGAGTATGCTGTATTTAGGCAAGTCGTGGATCTGGGGCACAAGAACGAGGCTGCTGCCAAGTCAACCCTAGAATATTCCCTCAAGCTCACTGAGAAGGTAGAAGCCCTTGAGAAAGAGAAGGATTTTCGTGACGCCGTGCTACGTGAGGTCGGGATAAAGGTTGAATAGGTCGAGGCAGCCAAGAAAACCGTGCTTGAGGACTTGAAGAAGATAAAGAAGGCGTTGCTTCAATCCGAGTCAGCCCTGAAGATTGCTGAGGTCGAGGACGAGGCACATAGGAAGAGGGCCTAGGTCTTGGCATTGGAGAAGAACGCCGCGGATGAAAGGCTGGCCTTTCTTGAGGAGAGCTTACCTGGCAAAGAGGAGGCCGTCTTCGAATGAAACCGAAATAGAAAATAGTATCTAGATGACTTGGCTGACGAAGAGGGCTCTGTCTATGGCGCTGCCTGGTCCAATTTGCCTCGGCTCCTCTACATTGACCCAGAAGTTGAGGTGCCTCTATAGAAGCTTGCTCGACTCTTTGTCCAGGATCCTTACAGTGCCAAGGCTAGGGCAGCTCACTCCATAATCCCTTATTCTGAGAATGCTCTAAAAACATAAGGTCTAGGGATTCTCGGGGAATCCAGCATGGGATCCCCTCACTCCTCAAGAGAATAACTTTGACGACTTGATAGCACATGTCGAGGAGGTGGATGGCGACGGGATGGGATAGTTCAGTTTTGTCTTGTATCTAGATGGGTTGTAAAGCCGGTTTGGCTTAGAACAATATATTCCCCCTATTCTCTGAATATTGATAACATCTGAGCCCAATCATTTTATCGGGGACTTTATGCTTTCATATGCTCTACTTTTATGATTGGCCTAATTTTCAACCCGGTTCGGGTGTTTTTTCCATATTTGTTTTTGTACTTCACTTGTTATGTAGTTTGTGCTCAAGTTTTTTATCTCGTCAGTCGAGATGGTAACTTGTTCGGACAAAACCAATTGTGAACTGGTTTTCACGCCGGGTTGAGCTGCTAGGGCCGCCCTACTTGAATGTATCTCAAGAGGAGGTCCCGCCTTACATCGAAGTAAAGCCGAGATGTATATCTTGGTTTAGTTATGTTCACTTTAGCCAGTACGAGCTAAGTGTAGACGAGCCAGGGATTGTTTACCTGTGGTCGGCGCATTAAGTGTTACTCATTTTTAAATTTGGGTGAGCTAGTTGTCAGAACTAGGCTTAAATTGTCTATGGAGTTTAGATGCCTTAATCTTAACTCGGCTTGTTTTGAGTGTATTGTACTCCTTTTTAAATTTGAGTTAGCCTAGTTTTCAGAACCAGGCTCAAATTTTTGAGTTAGATGTCTTAATCTTAACTCGGCATGTTGAATGTCGTACTCATTTTTAAATTTGAGAGAACTAGTTGTCAGAACTAGGCTCAAATTGTCTTGAGTTAGATGTCTTAATCTTAACTCGGCGTGTTTTGAGTGTCTTGTACTCCGAGCAAACTAGTTGTCAGAACTAGGCTCAAATTATCTTGAGTTAGATGTCTTAATCTTAACTCGGCGCGGGGACCAAACATGTTATGTATGCTTTAGCCTGGCTAGTTACAGGAACTAGGCTTTCATCTGAATTTGCAAGAGTTCCTTGGCTCAAATGTCTAAGTCAGGCGTTAGTGCTCCAGACTTGTTTTTATGTCTAGGCATTGTTATGTAATGCCTAGTCATGTATAGATTAAGTACTTTGTAGAATGATGAAAAGGAATTTGATAGATGAAAACCATTACATCAAAGGTCTAAATGAAGAGGAGGAGCTTAAATTTTTCTATTGGTAGTACTTTCTCAAGTGCCTTGTAAAGTATTCTGTAAGACCTAAGGTGTCTCAACTCCTTCCGTGTTCTCGCCATCTTGGTTTAGATCCCTGGGGTCCGCTAGCCAGCTCATTTTCGATTTCTGGTAGAGTAGTCTCTGTAGTCTCTTAACTGAATTTGGTCTCGATTGGAGTGACCTCAGCAACTGCCGCAACCTATTCTTCTGGAGTCTCAATTATCTACAGGACTTCTCTTGAGGGGCTCAGCCTTATTACTTTAGCGGACTTAGTGATGGTGATGTTCTCTTCTGGTGTGTCGATCTCCATCTTATGCTTTGTTTTTCTAGATCTTATGACATGATCCAAGAAGTTCTTGGGAGCCCCTAGAACACATCCTATTCCTGCTGGAGTGGGAAATTTCACCCTTTGGTGAGGTAGGGAGGCAACCATGCCGAGTTTGCCTTGACTTGGGGAGCCCAGAATGGCATGATAATCGGATGCCAAGTCCATCACAATAAACGCTATAGTGTTTGAGGTTCAGAAGGGATAATCTCCGACTTCAAGTACTAGGTCCACAGTGTAATATCCGTACCTTCTATCTTTTGCAGTTTCTATTTTTTATGTATGTCTATTTTTAGCGACTCGTTTGTAACCGTTCTGACGTTCTGAAACTATTTTGTTCTTGGTGTTTTTCCTTTTGGACGAGTTTTGGGGGGTATTTTTACGTGTTTCGCTTTAGGTTATGATGTTCGTCGCATGTACGTTCGATTTTCAGAAAACTCATTCTAATATATCGTTTCTTTGTTCCTACAAGTCCGCGAGATAGAATTATTCATGTTGTGAACTTCGCTCCAGCATTTCGATGTCGTATCGCGATTTTCGGATCGATGTTACATTGGATTTATTTTTGTTTTTCTTGAGGGGATGTTGTCACCTGTGCGTGTGGTGTAGCGCACGCTACATTTCCTTCATAGCGTATGCTAAATTGTGTACTGGTAGCGCACGCTAACTGGTAGTGTGGAGGCAGTCCAGAAGGAACTGGACTGGGATTGAGAGTCTATAGCGCATGCTACGTGATGAGGTTAACGCATGCTAGATGTACTGCAGTAGCGCCCGCTAGCATCACGGGAACGCGTGCTAATGTTCGGGTATTTTAGGAGACAGTAGGTTCTGGACTCTGAACTCTAGGCTCTAACTAGCAGGTAGCGCGCGCTAGTAGTTTCCTAGCGCACGCTAAATGAGCAGGTAGAGCGCGCTAAGCTCTTCATAGTGCATGCTAACGACACCGAACAGAAGCTATTGGACTACTCTGTGACCCCGTTACCGCGCGTTAATTGCAAAGATTAGTGCACGCTAATTATACTTAGTATAAATAGGACCCAACAACACATTATTCATCATTTTTCATCTCTTCTCCTTCCTTGGGCGATTTCCGGTGATTTTGGGCGATTTGTGATGATCCCAGTGAGATATCATCATCTTCCATCACCACGATATCGTGGGAGCATATTATCAACAACAAAATCATCCTACAACATCCGAGTTCAAGGTATTTTTGGCTTAAAACCCTAAATTTGTCAATTTGGGGGGGGGGGGGGTTCAGGAATTGTCCATTCAAACTCAAATTGTTTGTTTGTGTTGCAATACTTATTATAGATTATTGTTATTGGGTGATTCCTAATCCGTTTATATTGAGTTAAGTCCGTGAATTTTTTATTCGGGGAGGTTTCATGAAAACCCTCGCCCGTGTTGATCGTACGTGTATTGTTAAGATTGGTAATCGGGGTTGTGGGCGCATTCCGTTCGGTTATTGTCGACGTTTAGGACTGATTCATGTTAACCTTTCATTTAGGAGCAGACGTGGTCACTCCGGGTCATTTCTAGTCGTCGTTTATTTTCCGTCTTGTCGAAGATGTCTCAAAGGCAAGTACTTTACATTTGTATGCATATTCTAGTATTTGATTTATGGCTTTTCGTGTATGTTGTGGATGTGAATGTGTATGTTCACCTAGGGATCAGTCCGACGAGACCTCTGTGGATACGTAGTGCCGTGTGTATGTGTATCATCACCTGGGGTTAACCACCCAGGGATTGTAATATCCGCAATTTCGATTTTCGGTAAAAAAAATTGGCAGGAGTCCATTTTAATGGCTCTCTTGTGGCCTTTATGTCATTCCAAGAATGATTAATTCTGCACTTTTTATCATTCGAGTTCATTTCGATGTCGTTTTGTTGAGTTCCGTGTTCTTAAACGACTTTTCCGCACTTGAGTTTGACTCTTGTGAATCTCATTCGAAACTTTTGTTTCGAGTTTTTCGTAAGTTCAATAACGTTGTTATACATGTTGGGAGATTCGGTTTGATTATCCGTTGTCATATCGTGATGTTTCGGGAGTTTGGGCCATTTCATAATTTCCCAAAGTTTTGGGGTGTTTGCCTTCGTATCGTCCTTTCAACCTTCGGGCTGTCAGAATCATGTGTTTGTTTAGTGCTTAACTCGTGTTTTGAATGTTATACTATTCATCGTGTTCCTTCCATATGTTTTAGGGAATTTGAGTTGTCGAATCATGACGGCTGGGCACTGGCCGGCCAGGTGCGGTAGGGACCGGCCAGGTGCGCACGAGCATGGTGCATGAGCTGGGCGCACGATCCGGCGCTCGTGCGGCCCTGACTGCACGCGCACAAACGTGTGCTCGTGCTCGATGCTCGTGCGTCTCGACAGACGCCTAGCAGTGGCGCGCACGACCCGGTGCACGGCTGGCAGCTCATGCGTGTCTGCTCGTGCGTTGCTGAGCAGTATTAATATGGTCGGGTAGATTATTTCTTCACTCTTTTCCTCACCCATTTCATCTCCTCCGGGGACAAGAGTTGGAGAACACGAAGACATGATGTTAATCTATCAATCCACGAAATTCTTGAGTTTCTAACGTTGATTAGTCATCACATAACCTCCTCCGATCTACCGAATCAAGGTTAGATTTCCTACAAAATCTAGTTTTGGGGAAATTGGGCATTTCATTTGATTTCGTCCGCTTAATCCGTATTAACCTAGATTAGTGATGGATTATTGATTATAAAGTTGTATTCTACCAATTTCCTTGTTGTACCATGGTTTGATTTCTAAGGATTCATTGTTTTGTTGAGTTCCTAATCGACGCCTTGAAGTTGTCCGGTAGAATGTCATAGAGGGGATTCGGCTTTCTACGATTATTCTTCCTCGTACAATCGTTGATTGATTGATGATATGATGTTAGGGTCTAGTTCTTTGCGAATAGCTCGTGTTGACTTCTTCCGTTCGTCGTCGTCTTCATTTACTATAACATCAAGGGTTTCGAAGTTTCCCGGTCGAGCCGTGTTCGACGGACTACTTGTGTGCCGATTTCGAGGCAAGTATCTTGTTCATACATTTTTGGTTTTGTGGATATGATGATCGGTTATCGTGTGTGTTTGTTTGGTTGTTTGAAATGAACTTTCAAAAGATTCGGTTTAGCCTCGTTAAAGACTCTCTTTCAAAACCCGTGTGTATTTTATGATTGGTGTGGTTCGTAAATGATTAAGTGAATTCTACGGATATGTTTGGTGTTGATATTGCGCTTGGTAATACATGTGTACATATATTACCTCATTTTGGTGCGTTGTGGTTTGACGTTTGCGTCGTGCTAAGTGTTTGTTACCTCTGGGTGAATCGTTTGGATATCCTTGGTGCACTATGTTATGTGTGTGAATGTGTGGACATGGGCAGGGTCTACAGTGACACATGGCTTGTGATCATGTGGTCAGCATGCAACAAGTGATTGATCCAACCGTGAGAGCCTGAGAAAAACTACGGTGACACATGGCTTGTGATCATGTGGTCAGGATGTAACAAGTGATTGATCCAACCATGAGATGACGTGGCATGTGATCACGATGTTATGTTTATGATTTTGGATGTGTTTTGCTAGGTCGAGTACCTTGGATGTGTTACCGAGATCTCGTATCTTGGGTGGTTATGTTTTGTTGATTCTATGTCCGTTGAGGACACGTGACGTGGGATATGAACCCTGTGAATTATTGTTGGTTTTTATTTGAGAAAGTAAATTTTATGTTGTGACCCATTTCGTTTTTTTTGAAAAGAGAAGGATTCGTTAATCCTAAATGGTTGTCCATTCAAACTCTCGAGGGCTTTCATTTTAAAACATTTTATAAATTGTTCCTTGAATTGTGATCTTTCGAATTTGGAAAGTTTTACTCAAACTCTTGCCTTGGGAAGTGTTTTTCGTTGTGTTTGAATCTTTGAGGATTTTTGGTTATTATTATTCTTGGAATATGAATTATATGACTCGTATTTTGCACTTTGTACTTGCACTAGCAAAATAGTGGAATTTTGCTAACCCCCGAGTAATCGGGGGGTGGATGTCTGTATTGCATTCAGGTTTTGGGGAGCATAACACAGGGTTGGCATAAAGGATGATGAAAGATGATCGATACTAATCACATGAGGACCTGTACGATGTTGTATTGATTTAATTGTAGTCATTTATCCGCTGCAGTATTTTTCCCGTTGTATGGGAGCGTGTTGTATTGTGACCCCTGTGTGGCCATGTATTGAGATTGAGTTGTATGTACTGATTAAAAGACTAAATCGGTCTACTGAGTCATCTTAGCCTTAAAGGCGATGTTGAGATGTTTTATTTTTTTTACCAGCCTGGTAGATCCTTGAGGAAAGGGTCTACGGCGTGTAATATTCCTGAGTGGATTGGGGGTGTTACATAAATGGCATCAGAGATTTGGTTGTGGAAACCTAGGTTGTCGGGTCAAGTTGTGTTTGTTGAGTCTTGTCTCGTCCGATTTTCTCTAACTGAGTCGTGTCGCGATGCGTCGTCTGAGTTCGTTGGTCATGATTATTATCGTGGTACAATCATCATCTTCATGCGACCAATGGATGCAAGTCTCCCTTCTTGGTGTCGTCCTCGTGTGACACAGACCACTTGTATGATTATTTGTTAAGTGATGGAATCTTTATGAAGACTTTTGGTTTCGTGATATGTGTTTATTTAACTCTCATATTTTGTTTATATGAGGGGTGGTTTCGCTGCTAATGTCTTTTCGACTGTTAATTTTGTCTGCTGCTAATGATTTTCAAAATAATTTGATCATTTTGCAAGTATTCTCGTGAAGCCTTTATGCTTAATATGAAATGGTGATTTATATGTGTGTGCTTTGCTCACTCTGGGAGGGTCCGACGAGGACTCGGGGGAATCCGTGACTTCACTCCGGATTAACGAGCTTGTTCTCTAGCCAGTTTGCGAGGGTCCTTAGAGGCCTCGAATGGGACCAGTGGTTTTGTCCCGATCCTAGGCGATGCCTGTGCGTGATTTATAATTGTGGCCAGTCCGGGAGGGTCCTTAGAGGCCTCGAATGGGCCCCGTTCCTAGGCAAGTTTAAATTGTGATAATTGACTGTTTGTTTTCCGGGAAAAGACATGTCATGTTTTGATTTTGAACGATTTGATGCGTGTACTATGAGATTTAAAAGCGAATTTCGATACATGTGAGTTTTGGGCGTTCTAGCCTAATGGATTTTTTCAAACCTTGAGTATCTTAGAGAATATAGTTCGAGACGTACTTTTAAAATGGATTATTTTCTCGCGGTATTTTCAAGGTGCCTACTAGTGCCACTGTATGTTTCAAAATTATTCCACTTTGAGGACCAAAATATTTTGAGATATTTTCAGTAATTTGGAAACGCATTTGCTTAGACCCGAAGGTCGAATATTTCTGAAAGTTTTTAACTAAAAGAAAGATGTCCTCATTTTTATCAAACGCAAGACGGTTTTTCAGAGTCTCGATAACAATGTTTGTATTACTTTTTCGAAATGTGATACTCAAGATCAAGTGGTGCTTCCAATTTTTTTTTCAAAAAGGTGGTTTTCGTTTTTAAAACCTATCATTTCCTATTGCGTTCAGAGAATGTGTGTATGATGTTAGTATTGTTGTTAGGATGTTGGCCCTCTGAGTTGTGATTGAATTTGTGGTGTGAGCATTGAGTCATTGGCCACGCATTCGTTGTGTTTGCCCTCCGTGAGAGGTGTGATGTTGGTATTAAATGTTTGTCGCTTCTTGGTGATTGGCGTGTTATCGCACCTGTGCGAGATGTTAGAGCTTAGGTTTGTATGATTGTGTACATATATAATTGTTTCATGATATTTTGTAATTGTGTGTTGGTTATCGTTTGGGCCGCTGAAATCGCCAAACGTTTCCGTCGTCGTTGTGATTTTCGTATGTGTGTTGCCTTATGATGGCAATCGTTGTATGTGTTATGTGCTATGATTTTCTGTTGTGCTGAGTGGTTACTTATTCGGTATGCCGAGGTGCTTCAACTGTAATGTGCCGGGGCTTGTACGTACAGATTGTTCTTCTCGCTAGTAACGTGTTACAAGTGTGGACTTGAGGGATACAGAATCCAGTCTTGCGAGTTGGTTACTAAGTCTTCCGGGGCACGGACTTCAGCACAGATATCAGGATCGGCTCTGAGAGGCCCTTGAAAGATGTTTCTATCGGTTGCTTGTTGTGTTGTTACCTTGCTTTCGTTGTTGGGAGTCTCGGGGACGACACTTATTTTAAAAGAGGTTGAATGTAATACCCGTATTATTTTTGACTTCTGCATTTTTTTCCTTTTCTTTCTTTCTCAATTTTATCGACTCGATTGTGTTCGTTGATACTTTCTGAACTTGTTCTGTATTTCGGTTTTTATCGTTCGAATGGGCTGTGATATTGTTTCGGATCAATCTGTTTATCGTTGTAAGTTTTCCGAGTTTGGTTCGATTCTTGTGAACCTTGTTCGAAATTAACGTCTTTTAGTTTCTACAAGTTATTTTAATGTCTTGAGTTGAAGTGTGAACTTTAGAGTCATTGTTCGACCATTATTATTCTATCATTGTCGTTCGACCGTTGTTATTCGATCGTTGCTATTCGATCATTATTGTTCAATCATTGTTGTTCGATCATTGTTGTTCGATCGTTGTTGTTCGGTCATTCTTGTTCGATCATTGTTGTTCAGTCATGGTTGTTCGATTGTTGTTGCCTGATCTCATACTGCGAAGAGTTGTCGTTCACCATTAGTCAGCTGTTTCGATTGCGGTCAATTGAGACACAGAGCCGTGCATTGCGAGATGGTAGCTGAGAGGTTTGGGGATCGAGTTTTCGTCTCTGCTCCGAAAGGACACGGAGATGCCTAGTGTAATTTCCGAGAATTTCGGCATGGTCAGAGTTCTTCGTGGTTACCCTCGCGGATCGTTGTGTGCTTATTTTCTATTTTTCGACTGTGTGTGTTTTCTGGTGATATGTACCTTTTGTTTTGTGATTTTCGGATAATTGACTTGATTGTACTATTTGTTTAGTGATACTTGACACTTTTTGGTTTTATTATGTCTCTACTTATGACATCGTGATGATTGTCGTCGAGCGTGATATCACGCCATATGTTCCTTTGCGTTGGTTGTAGCGTTTCGCCAATGGGTGTGAGTTATTTGGTTCTTGTGTATCTCGTTGTGATGTTCCTGGTGGGATATTGATCCTCCCTACTTATTTTAAGTTTCGGGATGAAACTTCTTTTAAGGAGGGTAGTATGTAATATCCGCAATTTTGATTTTCGGTAAAAAAAAAAATTTGACAGTAGTCTGTTTTAACGGCTCGCTTGTGGCCGTTTTATCATTCCAAGAACAACTAATTCTGCACTTTTTGTCATCCGAGTTCGTTTTGGTGTCATTTTGTTGAGTTCCGTGTTCTTAAGCGACTTTTCCGCACTTGAGTTTGATTCTTGCGAATCTCATTCGAAACCGTTGTTTCGAGTTTTTCGTAAGTTTATTAACGTTTTTATACGTGTTGGGAGATTCGGTTTAATTATCCGTTGTCGTATCGTGATGTTTCGGGCGTTTGGGCCATTTCGTAATTTCCCATAGTTTTGGGGTGTTTGCCTTCGTATCGTCCTTTCAATCTTCGGGCTTTCAGAACCATGTGTTTGTTTAGTTCTTAACTCGTGTTTTGAATGTAATAATATTCATCGTGTTCGTTCCGTATGTTTTAGGGAATTTGAGTCGTCGAATCATGACGGCTAGGCACTGGCCGGCTAGGTGCAGCAGGGACGGGCCAGGTGCGCACGAGCTGGGCGCACGATTTGGTGCTCGTGCGGCCCTGACCGCACGTGCACGAGCATGTGCTCATGCTCGATGCTCGTGCGTCTCGACAGACTCCTAGCAGTGGCGCGCACGACCCGATGCACGACTAGCCGCTGTTGCGTGTCTGCTCGTGCGTTGCTGGGCAGTATTAATATTGTCGGGTAGATTATTTCTTCACTCGTTTTCTCACCCATTCCATCTCCTCTGGGGCCGAGAGTTGGAGAACACGAAGACATGATGTTAGTCTATCAATCCATGAGATTCTTGAGTTTCTAACGTCGATTAATCATCACATAACCTCCTCCAATCGACCGAATCAAGGTTAGATTTCCTACAAAATCTAGTTTTGGGCAAATTGGGGATTTCGTTTTGATTTCGCCCGCTTAATCCGAATTAACCTAGATTAGTGATGGATTATTGATTATTAAGTTGTATTCTACCAATTTCCTTGTTGTACCATGGTTTGATTTCTAAGGATTCGTTGTTTTGTTGAGTTCCTACTCGACGCCTTGTAGTTGTCCGGTAGAATGTCATAGAGGGGATTCGGGCTTTCTACGATTATTCTTCCTCGTACAATCGTTGATTTATTGATGATATGATGTTAGGGTCTAGTTCCTTGCGAATAGCTCGTGTTGAACCCTTCCGTTCGTTGTCGTCTTCATTTGCTATAACATCAAGGGTTTCGAAGTTTCCCGGTCGAGCCGTGTTCGACGGAGTACTTGTGTGCCGATTTCAAGGCAAGTATCTTGTTCATACATTTCTGGTTTTGTGGATATGATGATCGGTTATCGTCAAAGTCTGTTTGTTTGGTTGTTTGAAATGAACTTTCAAAAGATTCGGTTTAGCCTCGTTAAAGACTCTCTTTCAAAACCTGTGTGTATTTTGTGATTGGTCTGTTTCGTAAATGATTAAGTGAATCCTACAGATATGTTTGGTGTTGATATTGCGCTTGATAATACATGTGTACATATATTACCTCATTTCGGTGCGTTGTGGTATGACGTTTGCGTCGTGCTAAGTGTTTGTTGCCTCTGGGTGAATCGTTTGGATATCCTTGGAGCACTATGTTATGTGTGTGAATGTGTGGATATGGGCGGGGTCTACGGTGACACATGGTTTGTGATCATGTGGTCAGGATGCAACAAGCGATTGATTCAACCGTGAGAGCCTAAAAAAAAACTACGGTGACACATGGCTTGTGATCATGTGGTCAGGATGCAACAAGTGATTGATCCAACCGTGAGCGCCTAAGAATACCTATGGTGACACATGGCTTGCGATCATGTGGTCAAGAGGCAACAAGTGATTGATCCAACCATGAGATGACGAGGTATGTGCTCACGGTGTTATGTATATGATTTTGGATGTGTTTTGCTAGGACGAGTACCTTGGATGTGTTACTGAGATTTCATATCTTGGGTGGTTATGTTTTGTAGATTTTATGTCCGTCGACGACACGTGATGTGGGATATGAACCCTATGAATTGTTGTTGGTTTTTATTTGAGAAAGTAAAATTTGGGTTGTGACCCATTTCAGTTTCATTGAAAAGAGAAGGATTCGTTAATCCTAAATGGTTTTCCGTTCAAACTCCTGAGGGCTTTCATTTTAAAAAATTTTATAAATTGTTCCCTTGAATTGTGATCTTTCGAATTTGGAAAGTTTTACTCAAACTCTTGCCTCGGGAAGTATTTTTCATTGTGTTTGAATCTTTAAGGATTTCTGGTTATTATTATTATTCTTGGAATATGAATTGTATGACTCATATTTTGCACTTTGTACTTGCACTAGCAAAATAGTGGAATTTTGCAAACCCCCGAGTAATCGGGGGTGGATGTCTGTATTGCATTCAGGTTTTGGGGAGCATAACATAGGGTTGGCATCAAGGATGATGAAAGATGATCGATAATAATCATATGAGGACCTGTACGATGTTGTATTGGTTTAATTATAGTCATTTTTCCGCTGCAGTATTTTTCCCGTTGTTTGGGAGCGTGTTGTATTGTGACCCCAGCGTGGTATGTATTGAGATTGAGTTGTATGTACTAATTGAAAGACTAAATCGGTCTACTGAGTCATTTTATCCTTATAGGCGATGTTGAGATGTTTTATTTTAATTACCAGCCTGGTAGATACTTGAGGAAAGGGTCTACGGCGTGTAATACCCCTGAGTGGATTGGGGGTGTTACATAAATGGTATCAGAGATTTGGTTGTGGAAACCTAGGTTGTCGGGTCAAGTTGTGTTTGTTGAGTCTTGTCTCGTCCGATTTTCTCTGACTGAGTCGTGTCGCGATGTGTCGTCTGAGTTCGTTGGTCATGATTATTATCGTGGTGCAATCATCATCTTCATGCGACCAGTGGATGCAAGTCTCCCTTCTTGGTGTCGTCCTCGTGTGACACAGACCACTTGTATGATTATTTGTTAAGTGATGGAATCTTTATGAAGACTTTTGGTTTCGTGATATGTGTTTATTTAACTCTCATATTTTGTTTATATGAGGAGTGGTTTCGCTGCTAATGTCTTTTCGACTGTTAATTTTGTCTGCTGCTAATGATTTTCAAAATGATTTGATCATTTTGCAAGTATTCTCGTGAAGCCTTTATGCTTAATATGAAATGGTGATTTATATGTGTGCGCTTTGCTCACTCTGGGAGGGTCCGACGAGGACTCGGGGGAATCTGTGACTTCACTCCGGACTCACGAGCTTTTTCGCTAGCCAGTTCGCGAGGGTCCACAGAGGCCTCGAATGGGACCAGTGGTTTAGCCCCAGTCCTAGGCGATGCCTGTGCGTGATTTATAATTGTGGCCAGTCCGGGAGGGTCCTTAGAGGCCTCAGGTGTGAGCAGAGGTTTCGCCCCGTTCCTAGGCAAGTTTAAATTTTGATTATTGACTGTTTCTTTTCCGGGAAAAGACATGTCTTGTTTTGATTTTGAACGATTTGATGCGTGCACTATGAGATGTATAAGCGAATGTTAATACATTGGAGTTTTGGGCATTCTAGCCTAATGGATTTTTTCAAACCTTGAGTATCTTAGAGAATATATTTCGAGACGTACTTCTAAAATGGATAATTTTCTCGCGGTATTTTCAAGGTGCCTACTAGTGCCACTGTATGTTTCAAAATCAATCCACTTTGAGGACCAAAATATTTTGAGATATTTTCTGTAATTTAGAAACACATTTGCTTAGACCCGAAGGTTAAATATTTCTAAAAGTTTTTAACTAAAAGAAAGATGTCCTCATTTTTAAAAAAATGCAAGACGGTTTTTCAAAGTCTCGATAATGATGTTTGTATTACTTTTTCGAAATGTGATACTCAAGAACAAGTGGTGCTTCCAATTTTTTTCAAAAAGGTGGTTTTCGTTTTTAAAACCTATCATTTCCTGTTGTGGTCAGAGAGTGTGTGTATGATGTTAGCATTGTCGTTAGGATGTTGGCCCTCTGAGTTTTGATTGAATTGGTGGTGTGAGCATTGAGTCGTTGGCCACACATTCGTTGTGTTTGCCCACTGTGAGAGGTGTGATTGGCGTGTTATCGCACCTGTGCGAGCTGTTAGAGCTTAGGTTTGTATGATTGTGTATATATATGATTGTTTCATGATATTTCGTAATTGTATGTTGGTTATCGTTTGGGCCGTTGAAATCGCCAAACAACGCCGGCGTTGCTGTGATTTTCTTATGTGTGTTGCCTTACGATGGCAATCGTTGTATGTGTTATGTGCTATGATTTTCTGTTGTGCTGAGTGGTTACTTATTCGGTATGCCAAGGTGCTTCAACTGTAATGTGCCGGGGCATGTACATACATATTGTCCTTCTCACCAGTAACGTGTTACAAGTGTGGACTTGAGGGATACAGAATCCAGTCTTGCGAGTTGGTTACTGAGTCTTTCGGGGAACGGACTTCAGCACATATATCAGGATCGGCTCTGAGAGGCCCTTGAAAGATGTTTTTGTCGGTTGCTTGTTGTGTTGTTACCTTGCTTTTGTTGTTGGGAGTCTCGGGGACGACACTTCTTTTAAAAGAGGTTGAATGTAATACCCGTATTATTTTTGACTTCTGCATTTTTCTTTCCTTTTCTTTCTTTCTCAATTTTATGGACTCGCTCGTGTTCGTTGATACTTTCTGAACTTGTTCTGTATTTTGGTTTTTATCATTCGTACGGGTTGTGATATTGTTTCGGATCAATCTTTTTATCGTTGTGACTTTTCCGAGTTCGTTTCGATACTTGTGAACCTTGTTCGAAATTAATGTCTTTTAGTTTCTACAAGTTCTTTTAATATCTTGAGTTAAAGTGTGGACTTTAGAGTCGTTGTTCGACCATTGTTATTCGATCGTTGTCGTTCGATCGTTGTTATTCGATCGTTGCTATTCGATCATTGTTGTTCAATCATTGTTGTTCGATCATTGTTGTTCGACTGTTGTTATTCGATCGTTGCTGTCCAATCGTTGTTGTTCGATCATTGTTGTCCAATCGTTCACCATTAGTCAGTTGTTTCGATTGCAGTCAATTGGGACACCGAGCTGTGAATTGCGAGATGGTAGCTGAGAGGTTTGGGGTTGGAGTTTTCGTCTCTGCTCCGAAAGCACACAGAGATGCCTAGTGTAATTTCTGAGAATTTCGGCATGGTCGGAGTTCTTTGTGGTTACCCTCGCGGATCGTTGTGTGTTTATTTTCTATTTTTCAACTGTTCGTGTTTCCTGGTGATAGGTACCTTTTATTTTGTGATTGTCAGATAATTGACTTGATTGTACTATCTGTTTAGTGATACTTGACACTTGTTGGCTTTATTATGTCTCTACTTACGACATTGTGATGATTGTCGTTGAGCGTGATTTCACACCGTATGTTCCTTTGCGTTGCTTGTAGAATTTTGCCGATGGGTGTGAGTTATTTGGTTCTTGTGTATCTCGTTGAGATGTTCCTGGTGGGATATTGCTCCTCCCTACGTATTTTAAGTTCTGGGACGAAACTTCTTTTAAGGAGGGTAGTATGTAATATCCGCAATTTCAATTTTCGGTAAATTTATTTTTTGGCAGGAGTATGTTTTAACGGCTCGCTTGTGGCCATTTTGTCATTCCAAGAATGATTAATTCTGCACTTTTTGTCATCCGAGTTTGTTTCGGTGTGGTTTTGTTGAGTTCCTTGTTCTTAAGCGACTTTTCTGCACTTGAGTTTTATTCTTGCGAATCTCATTCAAAACTACTGCTTCGCGTTTTTCGTAAGTTCATTAACGTTGTTATACGTGTTGGGAGCTTCGGTTTGATTATCTGTTGTCGTATCGTGATGTTTCGGGTGTTTGGGCCATTTCTTAATTTCCCAAAGTTTTCGGGTGTTTGCCTTCGTATCGTCCTTTCAACCATCGGGCTGTCAGAACCATGTGTTTGTTTAGTGATTAACTCGTGTTTTGAATGTTATACTATTCGTCGTGTTTGTTCCGTACGTTTTAGGGAATTGGAGTCATCAAATCATGACGGATGGGCACTGGCCGACCAGGTGCAGCAGGGACCGGCCAGGTGCGCACGAGCTGGGAGCACGATCCGGCACTCGTGCGGCCCTGACTGCACGCACACGAGCATGTGCTCGTGCTCGATGCTCGTGCTTCTCGGCAGACGCCTGGTAGTGGCGCGCACGACCGGCTGCTCGTGCGTGTCTGCTCGTGCGTTGCTGGGCAGTATTAATATGGTCGGGCAAATTATTTCTTCACTCGCTTTCTCACCCATTTCATCTCCTTCGTGGCCGAGAGTTGGAGAACACGAAGACATGATGTTAGTCTATCAATCCATGAGATTCTTGAGTTTCTAACATCGATTAATCATCCCATAACCTCCTCCGATCAACCTAATCAAGGTTAGATTTCCAACAAAATCTAGTCCTGGGGAAATTGGGTATTTTGTTTGGTTTCATCTGCTTAATCCGAATTAACCTAGATTAGTGATGGATTATTGATTATTAAGTTTTATTCTACCAATTTCCTTGTTGTACCCTGATTTGATTTCTAAGGATTCGTTGTTTTGTTGAGTTCCTAATCGACGCCTTGAAGGCGTCCGGTAGAATGTCATAGAGGGAATTCGGGCGTTCTACGATTATTCTTCCTCGTACGATCGTTGATTTATTGATGATATGCTGTTAGGGTCGAATTCCTTGTGAAGAGCTCGTGTTGAACCCTTTCGTTCATCGTCGTCTTCATTTTCTATAACATCAAGGGTTTCGAAGTTTCCCGGTCGAGCCGTGTTTGACGGAGTACTTGTGCGCCGACTTTGAGGCAAGTATCTTGTTCATACATTTCTAGTTTTGTGGATATGATGATCGGTGATCGTCTAATTATGTTTGTTTGGTTATTTGAAATGAACTTTCAAAAGATTCGGTTTAGCCTCGTTAAAGGCACTCTTTCAAAACCCATGTGTACTTTATGATTGGTGTGTTTCGTAAATGATTAAGTGAATCCTATGGATATGTTTGGTGTTGATGTTGCGATTGATAATGCATGTGTACATACATTACCTCATTTCGATGCGTTGTGGTTTGACGTTTGCGTCGTGCTAAGTGTTTGTTGCCTCTGAGTGAATTGTTTGGATATCCTTGGTGTACTATGTTATGTGTGTGAATGTGTGGACATGGGCGGGGTCTTCAGTAACACATGTCTTATCATGTGGTCAGGATGCAACAGGCGATTGATCCAACTGTGAGAGCCTAAGATAACCTATGGTGACACATGGCTTGTGATCATGTGGTCAGGATGCAACGAGTGATTGATCCAACCGTGAGCGCGTAATAAGACCTATGGTGACATGGCTTGTGATCATGTGGTCAGGAGATAACAAGTGATTGATCCAACCATGAGATGACATGGCATGTGATCACGGTGATATGTATATGATTTTGGATGTGTTTTGCCAGGTCTAGTATCTTGGATGTGTTACCAAGATTTCGTATCTTGTGTGGTTATGTTTTGTTGATTTTATGTCCGTCGAGGACACGTGACGTGGGATATGAATCCTATGAATTGTTGTTGGTTTTTATTTGAGAAAGTAAATCTTGGGTTGCGACCCCTTTTGGTTCTTTGAAAAGAGAATGATTCGTTAATCCTAAACTGTTTTCCATTAGAACTCCCGAGGGCTTTCATTTTAAAAATATTTTATATATTATTCCCTTGAGTTGTGATCTTTCGAATTTAGAAAGTTTTACTCAAACTCTTGGCTCGAGAAGTGTTTTTCGTTATGTTTGAATCTTGGAGGATTCCTCGTTATTATTATACTTGGAATATGAATTGTATGACTCTTATTTTACACTTTGTATTTGCACTAGAAAAATAGTGGATTTTTGCTAACCCCCGAGTAATCGGGGGTGAATGTCTGTATTGCATTCATGTTTTGGGGAGCATAACATAGATTTGGCATCAAGGATGATGAAAGATGATCGATACTAATCACATGAGGACCCGTATGATGTTATATTGGTTTAATTATAGTCATTTTTCCGCTGTAGTATTTTCCCATTGTACGGGAGCGTGTTGTATTGTGACCCGTGCATGGGTATGTGTTGATATTGAGTTGTATGTACTAATTTAAAGACCAAATCGGTCTACTGAGTCATTTTAGCCTTAAAGGCGATGTTGAGATATTTGATTTTACTTACCAGCCTGGTAGATCTTTGAGGAAAGAGTCTACAACGTGTAATATCCCTGAGTGGATTGGGGGTGTTACAGGGATGGTCCGACGGGGCCTCTGCGGGGTGCGGTGGCCATGAGTCTCGTACCAACGGTTAACGTTTGAAATTTTTTGTTGGAGAACTATGTTTTGTGTATGTGCACCGTAATATTTCGGAATAATAATGTTTTATAAAATGATTTTGGCGCATATTTCATCTGATCAGAATGGTAGTTCAAATGGTATTGTACTTGCACTAGCAGTTGGCGCTAACCCCTTAGATGGGGGAAATACTTTTGTATTTCAGGTACAGGCCAAAGGGAGGAGTGAGAACGTGATCAGTACGAGGATGATGGGCAAGAGTGACACTGTTCAGTTGGTTGATTGAGTCATATCTTGTCGCTCAGATTTTATTATTATATTATTTGCTTCAGTACTCGAGTACTTCATTCATTTTATTTGTGTTGTTTCTGAACCCAGTTTGGGAAGAATGTTTCATTGTTGAGTAATGTTGTGTGGGAACAGTCTGTTTAATATCGTTTACCTTTATTAAGTGTCGGTGTGTTTGTTTCGTAGTGTTTGTCGTTGGTCTTGGGTGGTTGAGATGTCTGTTAGCCTTGTGGACTCAAAGGGGTTGGGTCCATGGCGCTGTAATATGCCCTGAACGACTTGGGGGTGTTATACACATTCCCCTTCACCTTTGCTTTATAGTTTGTGAATCCCTCTAGTCTTTCATTGTAAGGAGATAGCATGCTGTTAGGTAGCCCCATCTCCTTGAAGGTTCTGTAGTACATGATGTTTTTTGCAGCCACTGAGTTAATTATGAGCCTTTGCGATTCACAGTTATCCATCCTCCCTTTGATTACTAGGGGTTGTTCCCTCGTGGCTCTATTTCCTGCCAACTCATTTGGGGAAAAACTTATTGCTTCCTCGCCCCTATGAATCCATGGTGGGATGTGATACACCTTACTCAGCTCATGGATCTGCTCCTTCAATTTGGTGTTTGAGGGGATTTCTTCTCTGATGACGTGTAATTTGGCCTTGGGCAGCCCGTCTCCTTCTTCCTCATCTTGCCTATCGTCCCTTAATATCTTACCATCTTTCTTCATGACATACCTTTCTAACTTCCCCTCATCGATCCATTTTTGCACCATTTTCTTTAAGGAGTAACAATTCTCCATTTCGTGTCCATTATCTTTGTGGTAGGCGCTGTATTTATTGGAATCTTTAGAGTACTTTGGGTTGTCTCTGATGGGTTTGGGTGGAGGAAGATCCACCAGGTTGAGTATCTCTAAGGTCGGCTTTGTGAGGGGAGTGAAGACCTCGACTTTCTCTGTACCTCTAGTTTTGTTCCTTCCATTAAAACCTCCGCCGCTGGAGCCTTGGGAATGAATGATATTAGTCGGCTTACTCTCTACGTCCCCATCTCGGTCCCGATCTCCCTTCCCTGACCTATGCTTCTTCTTTTCTTCGGCAAGGCCTGTGGCGTAGGCCATGTGATATAGGTCCGCCTTTGTCACTGGCTCGCTGACAAACAGCTCATGGGTAAGGGCTTCAGATCTCTGTCTGTTAGTAAAGCATATAATGATCTCCCTATCCATGATCCACTCTTGTATGGAGTCGGCCAGGGTTCTGAATCTGTTGTAGAAGTCTATGGTCGACTCGTTATTTCCTTTGATCGTGTTCGCTAAGTCAGACAATAATTTCTTTCTTTCTCCCGCCGTAGAGAAATATTCTAAGAATTTTCTTTTCAATTTTGAGAATGAGTTGATATTTCTCTTCTCCAGATCCATGAACCAGGACCTGGCAGCTCCAGTCAAGGTGCAAGCGAAGGCTTTACAAAGGATGTCGTCTTGGTTGGAGATCAAGGCCATCATGCCATCAAAGGATTGAAGGTGGCCCCTGGCGTCAGAAGTGCCTGAGTATTTATCCAGATTGGGGAGTTCAAGATGAGGGTTCGGGGGTGAATCGATAATCCATTGAGCAAAAGTGCACATAACATCTTATTCGTCTCTAGGTCTACTCTGTCCTTGCTTGTTTTCCGTGTTGTCCATTCTCTCTTTCAATTCCCATAATACGCGAGCTTTCAGTCCTGAGCTACTACAGGAGCTCCTTTTCTTTTCCCCGTCTCTGCCTCGACTCTACCTTCCTTGGTCATCCCGACCTCTGCCTTTTTGATCATCTCGTTTTACTCCTAAAATTTGGCTTCCTGTCGGGCCTGAAGGGGGCCGGATGGGGGGAGTGTGATGAGGTGGTGTCCGCCTAAGAGGAGTTCTTCATGGGTCGTCCCTTGGTCATATTTCACCCATTATTCTGATTTCGGGAGACTATGCTTCTTGCTCTCTTTGCTGGTTTAATCGATCCCTCAGATCTTCCCCTCGTCAGTCTCTTTTATCCAACCGTCCGCTGGGTGGGACGATCTCCAGTTGGAGTCACCGGTGGGGGTCGGTCATGTCGATTACCCACCGGTGGAAACCTATTATTCCCTTTGTGGTTTCCTTCCGTCGTCCTAGTCTTGGAGGGTTGAAGGAGATGTGCCATGGAATGATCTGGGTCATATTCCAGAAGGGCCCTTTGAGCTCCAACGAGTTGTTGGAGCGTTATTAAATTCTAATGAAACAAAGTCCTCCTGTCTATTGGAGGCAGTCGTGGGGGGCCATCATCATTATTCTGGGGCTGGGTTGTCGTGGTTTTCATTCGTCTTCGACAACTATAGGTATTCGTGGTCGCTGAGGGAGGGATTCCCCGATTGTGCAAAGTCATGCCTGTACTGGGATGAGGTGGTGGAGGAAATTCGCCAGTATTATTGGCAACACCCGCCGCATTTTGCGCAGCGACAGTTGTGCCTTGTCGATTCGTATGTTGAGGCAGGTTCTGGCCACCTGGGGTGATGCTGGTCTCTTGCCTGTGTGGGGGAATCTCAGCCATGGGGTGTGGTTTTCTGAAAGAAATTTCTCGACGACTTTCCCGGCAACAAAACCAAACTGATGCTGAAAAATCGTACCGGATTAGCCCTTATCCAAGCGGTTCGGATAAATCCAGCGAGTGAACTTCCTGAGAGGATCTACACACAAAAAACAAATGACACGTGAACTGAGCCTGGGCCTTTCCGGTGGAGGCCCTCTGTCATGAGAGTAAGTATTGTGAAGATAGAGCGGAAATAGAATTAATTAACTGTGTAGAAAGTCAAGAATTCTGTACCAGTGCAGGTGTAAGGACACATATTTATATAAGAATGAATGTTGCTGTTACACCCCAAGTTATTCAGTTGACATCCAAGACGATATCCAATAAAACCAAATACAGTACATCCAGAATTAATGTCATGGCAACACAGGCCAAAACATCAGGGAAACCAAAAACAATACTCGAGTACTCAAGAACCTTTCAAGTACAACATCACTGAATGGAGGAAATACAGAACATAACCAGTGACAAGACACAACATCACACTTGCCTATCATCTTCATGCCGACCCGGTACGTGCCTATCCGCTCTCCTGGATCCTGAAATACATGAAAGGTGTTTCCCCCATAAAGGGGTTAGCCGTCGAATAGCTAGTATAAGTATATCGAATATGAAACACAATACTTCTCGACAATAAAGTAAATGTAATCATAGTTTCATCAACACAAGAATAGGATTCCGGAATAACTAAATCTCATAGCATCACATTCAATACATATATGATTAACCGTGGAACCGCACCAAAGGCTACGGAACCCTCAGAGGACCCATCGGCCCGTCCCAAAGTGGTTAACCCAAAATATCCGCGAAACTACACCAAAGGCTATGGAACCCTAAGAGGACCCGTCGATTCGTCCCAGAGTGGACGCACTTTCATATATCTTACTTTCAAAGTCAAGAATGTACAATAATGAACATATACTTGCCTTTGAGACATCGAGAATTGGAAAGGAAAGAATACAAGTTCGGTAGGTCCAAGAACGCACTTCTGGCACCTAAACGATTCGTAAGGAACAAGATAAGCAATAATCCATACTCAATCACACGAAGAGACTCCCGAAACCCGCCTACGATTCATGAAACTACAAGGATGATCACTTAGAGGTTTGAAAATCACCCAAACCCTCTCAAGTCCGAACAATGTACAAAACCATCCATATAATCGTAGGGAAAATGTGGGTATGGGGTAGATACATCATAATATCAAAGATCTCAAGCTCCAAAATGGATAAATTGGATGAATCTAAGAAAATACCTAAAATTTCCCAAAACTATGGTTCTAAGGAATTTACCTTGATTTGGAAGGTAGAAACGGATTAGATGTTGCGTAATATTTGTTATTAAACCAAAGATGATGTTATTGAAGAAGGATCACCTCAAATCACCTCTCCCATGCTCCTGTCGGAAAATGGGTGAAAAAGGTGTAAAATGACGAGAGCAGGGGTTGACTCACTCTTATATACTGCGCCAGGTTAGCGCGCGCTAAGATTAAGGTTTAGCGTGCACTAACGGGATCACCTGGTAGTCCAGTAGCTTCTGTCCTGAGACGTTAGCCCGTGCTACCACACCTTAGCGTGCGCTAACTGGTATCCTGCAAAAATTCCAACTCACTGCCCAAACCCGATAGCGTGCGCTACATCTGGGCACTAGCGCACGCTACGCAAAACGTATAGCGTGCACTGGCTAAGGCCTAGCGTGTGTTACCTGTCAGTCTATAAGTAGAAATACCCCAGTACCTATGCTGACTCAGCTCATTAGCGTGCACTACTGGCGATGTTAGCGCGCACTACTGAACACGAATAGCATTCGCTAGCTACTGCCTAGCATGCGCTAACTGCTACTCCAGAGGATAGAATCATCTAATGCCTCTGCCAAGACCGGACCTTTAGCGTGCGCTAAGACCCAATGCTAGTGTGCGCTACTCAACAAAAATAGCACGTGTTAGCTGAGGCCTAGCATACGCTATCTGCCTGTCTTAAAACACCGCTGAAAGGTCCAAACAACACGAACATGATCTGAAAGGTACGAAACTTTAAAATCAACATCGACAACATCTCAATAAGTGTTTATAGAGCGACAAAAGTGAAGGAATGTCAGATCCAACAATTCATATAAAGTACGGGTATTACATTCTCCCCCTCTAAAAAGAAGTTTCATCCCGAAACTTAAGAAATAAAAAGCTTAGGATATTCCGGTCGCATCCTCTCTTCTGTATCCCAAGTTGCTTCCTCGACTCCATGCCTCGACCATTGCACTTTAACCAATGGGATGGTTTTGTGCTGAAGCTGCTTCTCACGACGTTCAAGGATTTTCACCGGCCTCTCCAGAAAGGTAACATCTTCGGCTACATCAATCTCACTATAGTTGATAATGTGACTTGGATCCGGCACGTACTTCCTCAACTGAGAAACATGAAAAACGCTATGGACAAAGCTGGAGGCAATGCCAAGCGATAAGCTAAATCTCCAATCCTGTCCAAAATTTCAAACGGTCCGATATACCGCGAACTAAGTTTCCCTTTTTTCCAAAGTGTAAAATTCCTTTGGTCGGCAACACCTTGCGTAGAACATGGTCTCCCACTTCGAATTCCAAAGGTCAACGACGAGTATCAGCATAAGATTTTTGACGGCTCTGGACAGTCAACAACCGGTCCATGATAATAGAAATCTTCTCCTTAGTCTCCAACAACATATCCAGTTCCGTTCCGACTAGCTCCGAATCCTCATACCAACATAACGGAGATCTACACCGCCTACCATAGAGTGTCTCTAAAGGTGCCATATTGATCGATGCATGCCAACTATTATTGTAGGCAAACTCGATTAACGGTAAGTGAAGTTCCCAATCGTTACTCAGTCTAGGGCACTGACCCGCAACATATCTTCCAACATCTGAATCGTCTGATCCGTCTGACCATCTGACTTGGATGAAAAGATGTGCTCAATCTCAACTCGGTGCCCAAAGCCTGATGAACGGCTTGCCAAAAATGCGAGAGCGACCATCTCGATCGGAAACAATAGTCTTAGGGGCACCATGTAATCTCATAATCTCGGCTATAAAAGTTCGAGCTAATCTCTTCGGTCCCCAAGTGTCCTTAATACCTATGAAGTGCGCATACTTCGTCAACCGATCAACGATTACCTAAATCATATTCATCCCGGCTCTAGTTCTCGGCATCCCAGTGATAAAATCCATAGAGATATCTTCCCACTTCCACTCGGAAATGGGAAACGGCTTCAACAACCCCGCCGGTCGTTGATGTTGAATATTGACTTGTTAACACATCAAACACCGCAGTACAAACTCTGTGACATCTTTCTTCATATTATTCCACCAAAAATTTCTCTTCAAGTCCTTGTACATCTTACTCGTTCCGGGGTGGATAGACAAAGCATGGGCTTCTCGGAGAATTCTATGCCTCAAGTCTAGATCATTCGGAACACAAAGCCTGCCATGAAATCTCAGAATACTATCTTCATGGACCATAAAACCAGGGGCTTTTCCTTTAATTACATCTTCCTTCAGTTGAGAGATCATCGGGTCACTCCACTATTTCCCTTTGATGTCGTCAACCAAGGACGAAGTGATTTCGAGAGTGCACAACTATCCTTGCACTCTTTGAAGCCAAATTTCTATTCCTTGCTTGATTAAATCCTGATGAATCTTCATCTAAGATGTAAGAACCTCGAGCATCTGAAGCGTTGCCGATTTGCGGCTCAAAGCATCCGCGACAACATTGGCCTTTCCCAGATGGTAAAGAATTTCCAAGTCGTAATGCTTGATCAATTACAACCAATGTCTCTGTCTCATATTCAGCTCTTTTTGACTGAAGATATACTTCAAACTCTTGTGGTCGGTATAAATCCGACAGGGAGTGTCATACAAATAATGCCGCCAAATCTTAAGTGCGAAGACAATTGCGGCTAATTCCAAATCATGAGTATGATAGTTCATCTCATACGGCTTCAACTGCCGTGACGCAAACTCTATCGTCTTACCATGCTGCATAATCACACATCCAAGCCCTTGTCCCGAAGCGTTGCTATAAACTGCAAATCCTTCACTACCCTGTGGTAAAGCTAAAATCGGCGCTGAGGTCAAACGTCTCTTCAGCTCTGCTATCTCTCATCCGTCCAAACAAACTTTTCTGTCTTCTGGAGTAACTGCGTAAGCGGCCGAGCAAGTTTCGAGAACCCCTCGACAAAACAATGGTAATACCCCGCAAGACCCAAAAAGATACGAACTTCTTTAACATTTTAGGCTGTGCACAATCTAGCACTGCCTCAATCTTCTGCGAGTCTACACGAAGCCCTTTGGCCGAAACCACATGGCCGAGAAACATAACTTCTTTCAACCAGAACTCACATTTCGAGAAATTTTGCATAGAGGTGCTCGGCTCCCAAAACATCTAGTATCAAACGCAAGTGCCGGACATGTTCCTCCTTATCCCGAGAATAAATCAAAATGTCGTCAATAAAGACGACCACACATCTGTCCAGGTATTCGATGAATATCTTGTTCATTAGTTGCATGAATACTGCCGGTGCATTAGTCAATCCAAAAGGCATGACCACAAATTCATAATGTTCATACCTCATCCGAAATATAGTCTTCGGAACGTCGGACTCTTTCACCCGGAGCTGATAGTATTCTGATCTCAAATTGATTTTTAAGAATATTGCGGCTCCCTGTAACTGATCAAATAAATCATGTATACGAAGCAAAGGATACTTGTTCTTGATGTCACTTTATTTAGCTCACGGTAATTAATGCATAAACATGGTGAACTATCATTCTTTCTCACAAAAAGAATAGGGGTGCCCCAAGGCGAAGTGCTCGGTCTGATGTACCCTTTCTCTAATAGTTCTCCCAGTTGATTCTTCAATTCTTGCATCTCGGAAGATGCCATATGATACGGCGCTTTACAAATCATAGCCGCATCAGGCTCTAAGTCCACAGAAATTCTATCTCTCGATTCGGCGGTTATCCCGGAAGGTCGTCTGGAAAAATGTCTGGATACTCATTAACAACTGGACTCTAAGAGAATTCGACTTTTTTTCCTTCCGAATTCAAAGCATAACACCAAAAGCCCGTGCAACCTTTATTCAAGAGTTTTACGGCCTTCATGGTGCTGATAAGCAACTTAGGTTGGCCCGATTTATGTCCCATAAACGAGTACTCGGAACCATCTTTAGTCATCATAGTGATAACCTGTGTGGTAATTCATAATCGCTTGGTGACTATCAAGCCAATCCTCACCTAGGATTACATCCTCGCCCTCCACATCACCACAATCAAGTTCGATAACCAATCAATATCGGCTATGCTCACCGAAAAATCTCTAATCTCCCGATTCCCCATGATTCTATCCCCGCTAGGTAGTTTCACAATAAAAGGATCGCAAACAGTCATACAAGTTATATTCAAACGGCGTACAACACTCCAAGGAGATGAAAGAATGTGTAGCACCTGAATAAAAAAGTACACGAACTGGCTGAGATAGGATATGAATGGTACCTGAGGCCACTGCCGCATCGGGTTCGTCTGCTCGACGTATCTCATAGACTCGTGGGTGTGTCGAACCGATGCTAGAATCTCCCCCTCTAGCATTCTGACTGGTTGCCGCTGATTCATACTCTGATCTATAGGCACTGTTGTAATATCCAGATTTATTATTGAGTATTTTAATTGTATTTGAGCCATGTATTATTCGGAATCGTGATATCGATTATTGGAGTATGTTATTTCTCACATTTGTATCTTTGTACATGAGTGTAGCATGATACAATTTTCCCATGCAAACTCGTGATAACATACGCTAAGAATGTAGCTTAACGTGCGTTATCGGCTAAAACTAGCGCACGCTACGAATGAAGAATTGCGTGTGTTAGGCAGTCAATTATTGAGGTAGGTGGCTAGCACATGCGCCAGCCGAACATGGGTCCGGATAAGATTCCCGCGAGCGAACCTGGACAGATTTGGAGTCAACGCTTGTTAGCGTGCACTAAGGATACTGTGATAGCGTGCGCTAAAAAACATACGAACAGAAATGTTATAAAAGGGACAGCACCCCATTTCACTTGGTTTACATTCTTTTCACTTGTCCTTCATTCTTGAGAGACCAGAGAGCCTCATATCTTCCTTAAACACACTTAGACCACCTCTTTGTGATCATTAAAGATAGGATGTCACTTGTGATTGATAATTGAAGTGAAGAAACACCTTCGATTTGCATACAAACAACCGGAGTTGGATTCTACCTTTTTAACTCGGTGTTTTATTCATCTTAAGGTATGTTATTTCTTTCTCCAGCCTTAGATTCGTGTTCTGAAGAATAAGATGAATCATGCTATCAAGATATTGAGTTCCATTGGTGAATTATTCAAACAAATATCATGTTTAGATGTTGGAATGATTATGCTTATGATCCCGTCGTTGAACCATCGTAGTTGGAATCCTAGTACGTCAAATGATGAGAGGAATATTCTGAGGTCGATTATCCGTATGATTAACGTTGCCATATTGATCGTAAATTTGTAGTTGATATCACTTTTGTTATAAGGACCTTAGAAAGAATCATCTTAGGTTGTAACTTTTCATTGCGATTGTTAGTTCACCTTTAAGATGGAGTTTGAATGTATTATGACAATGGAATCTAGTGCATCAACCTGAGGTCACCGAACTTCACATGAGAATGATAATCGAGTTGAATATAAGAATTGTGATGATATTCATTTCCTTGAAATTCAAAGATGATTGAATTCTTAAGATCATTCATAAGTTATGAATATGACATGTAGACGGATAACGTACATTAATCACTGAGGAGTTCGTAAGTTTCATCACCGATAGAACAGTCTGCTGCCCAGTAGTGAAGCTGCCATGCACGGTTAGCGTATGCTAAGCTATGTAGATTAACGTACGCTATCGGGCATGTTTAGCGTACGCTACGTTTGGTACGTAACGTACGTTAAATCATCAAAGAAGTCAGTCGACTGATCAGAGAGGGACTGCCGATACTTATATAGCGTACACTAGACTTTGTTGTTTACATGCGCTAACGAGTAGCCTTAACGTACACTACATAGGATACGTAGCGTGCATTAAGCAAGCCGGACAGATTACATTTTATGAAATTCCGACCATAATTTGGATTGTTAGATGTTCGTACGACTTGAGATGAATTCTATATTATTTTCTTTTGTTAAGGTTCGAGATTAGCAACGTGATTGATCGAAGGGGATGACCTTCGAGTATTTTGATATTTGTGGAAGCTTTATTCTTGTCATCGAACCGAGGCAAGTACTTTAATTAGAATTGTTTATATCATGTCAGTAATATTGTGATTGTATTATGTACATGGGTTGTGATTAAATGTCCACCATGCGTTGATCCGATAGGAGTCATCATGGGAATCTATAGCTGTGTGCGCTGGATCGTTGGACAGGTAGTTCCACCATGTGTTGGTCCGACGGGATCATCATAGGAATCTATAGTTGTGTGCGCTGGATCGTTGGAATACCATCAGTATGTTGAGACTGTTATGATGTGATATGTGTTGTTGTTATTTCTCGTTGGAGAAACTTATTATGATGATTGTTGATTATATCATTGTTGTATGATTATTGTACTTATACTAGCATCGTTGTGCTAACTCCTTTGGGGGTGAACATTTGTTTATGTTTAGGATCCAGGAGAGCGGGGAAACAACCACTAGAGCTGCATGGCGACGAGGGTGCAGAGTGATGTTCCGGCCGGGTTTATTGTCTGTTGTTGGTTATTTTAATAAGTACTCGAGTACGTCGTAATTTGTGATGTTTGGATTTTCAGTGATGTATTAATAATCTTCATTTGGATATTTGTATTCACGGTATTGAACCAGAATTATCGTATTTTATTTCAGTGATTTCATAATTTAGTATCTGTTATTGTCTTTTCATTTATTCAGCCTTGTAAATTCTTATGTAAATAATTTACGGCGCTGTAATATTCCTGAATATATCGGGGGTGTTACAGAATATGGTATCAGAGCTGAGATTATGGGTATATTCGCCATTGGGTTAAAATAGGGGTCATATATGTCTTTTGAGGTAACCGGCCATGAATAACATCACTGTACTGCCTACGCCTTCATGCGAGCGGTGGTTGTAAGTTCCTAAACTCTATCTCGTTCTGTACATGTTGTATCTCTTTATACTCGAACATTAGAACAATATTTTTCCTATATATTGAGTATTTATTCTTACAGTATGTTGAGAGGTGGACGTGGACTTGGTCGTGGTCGCGGACGCGGACGAAGGGATGCCGAAAGAGAAGCTTCGCCTTCTAATCAGGCTAGTCACAGCTCAGGCGAGCTGCAAAGATCCATTAATAATGAAACAAAACCTGCGGTACCCGAGATCCTTCGTCAGGTGGTGAACCAGATGACTCAGTTCGCCCACGTCATGGACCGAATGCAGGTGGCAGTAAGGTTACAACCGGGAGATCGACAACACGGTATCCCAGACATGGGAAATCGAGGTGACCGATGGCTTCAAGAGGTGGCAAAGATGCAACCACCTAAATTCCACGGATTTTCCGAAACTCCCACATGGGAACATTGGTTGAAGGAATTGGAGAAAATTTTTGTCGGAATTAATTGTCCAGACAACCGGAGAGCCTCTATTGCTCAGTACTTTCTGATAGGGGACACATCCGAGTGGTGGGAAGCCATACGGCCTGCAGATCATGATGCTGACTGGACAGAATTTAAATTGATGATGGAAGCTCAGTACTGCCCTCGTCCTGTGAGGGAAGCCAAAGTTCGGGAATTTTTCTCCGCACAGCCGTCAGACGAACCCGTATCCCAGACAATTAAGACGTTTAACCAGCAGCTGGCATTTGTTCGACATCTGGTCAGAACAGATGCAGAAATGATGATCCATTTTGATATGAGGATGAAACCAGAAATCCAGAGGTACATGTCCGGTTTTGAATGTACCACTCTCTGTCAATACCAGGATAAGGCGTTGGCGTATGAAATCAAGGAAGCAGCAATGGAGAAGTTTGCAGAATCCAAGAAGCAGAAAGTCTCTGGTAGTTTTGCAGAGCACAAGAGTAGTGGGCCCCGCAAGGCCAAGTCATCCTTTCATTCTTTCAAGAAACCTCTGCACCCATCTAAGAGCGGAAAGAATTTCGGAACAGTGTCAGCCACGACGGATACAACTAGGAGGTGATTTAACTGTGGTCGCCCAGGCCACCTTTGGCGTGATTGTTTGCGTACTCCAGTTACATGTTTTGATTGCGGACAGGAAGGGCACCGTGCGATGTTTTGCAAGGATGCCACCAAGTTCAATGGAACCCGTACAGCACAGCCAGCTCAGAGAGAAGCCAGTATCCAAAAGACGCAGCAAAGTGTTCAGATGCCTCAGAATTTTGGCCGCGGACGAGTCAGAGGATAGTGGGACCGAAAGGGTACATCGAGTGCTGGATCTGCTCCCCCATGTCTGTACGAGATTAGGAGAATAGACGATCAGGATGCTGCTGTCGCATCAGGTACTGTTCAGATCCTTTCCTAGCCAGTTAGCGTTTTATTCGATACAGGATCTACGGATTCATTTATATCCTTGTCTTGTGTAAATCGTTTGAATATTTCTGGTTTTCAAAATTGTGAACCTTATGTTGTGGGTTTACCGAGCGGAGAGAGGATTGTTGGAAACCTAGAAACTAGAGATTTCCCTGTATCATTCGGAGGCAGAGAGTGGCTCTCAAATCTGATTGTGATAGAAATGCGAGGAGACGACCTGATACTCGGAGATGATTGGCTTAATCAATATGGAGCTATTGTAAACTACCAAAAGAGGAATATCTCGCTGATCACAGACGATGGTTCCGAAATACTGTTTGAAGGATGGAAACCAGGAAGCTCAGGGAAGATGATCAAGGTTATGAAAGCTGTCAAATTGTTGAAACAGGGCTGTACTAGATACTGGTGCTATGCAATGAAGAAAGAAGACGAAATTGTGGAACTTTCATCCATTCCTGTTGTGAACGAGTTTCCAGATGTATTTCCTAACGAGTTACCTGGACTACCTCCACGATGGGATGTAGAATTCACCATCGAGCTGGTACCCGGAGCTACACCAATTTATAAGGCACCATATCGTATGGCACATACTGAGACGTACGAACTGAAAAAGCAATTGGAGGAATTACTGGACAAAGGCTATATCCAGCCAAGCGTTTCGCCCTGGGGAGCACCAGTTCGTTTTGTCCGGAAGAAGGATAGATCGCTTCGACTATGTATTAACTATCGAGAGCTAAACAAGATGACGATTAAGAACAGTATCCATTGCCACGGATTGATGATTTGTTTGACCAGTTACAAGGAGCAACAGTATTTTCTAAAATTGACCTGAGATCAGGATATCATCAGCTGAGGATTAAGGAATCTGATGTTCCGAAATCAGCGTTCAGAACTCGCTACGGACACTATGAGTTTGTAGTGATGCCGTTTAGACTCACTAATGCACCTGCTGTATTCATGCAATTGATGAACCGAGTGTTCATCGAATATTTAGATAAATTTGTGGTTGTGTTCATTGATGACATTCCGGTGTATTCTAAGAGCCCGGAAGAGCATGCACAGCATTTACGGATGGTGTTAGACCTGTTCAGAAATGAACAATTATACGCCAAGCTTTCTAGGTGTGAATTCTGGCTGAAGGAAGTGATGTTCGTCGATGTGGTATCAGCTTAAGGAGTCCGAGTAGATCCTCAGAAAATCGAAGCGGTTATGGATTGGAAGCCTCCAAAGAACATGAAAGAAGTCCGGAGTTTCTTAGGACTTGCTGGATATTATCATCGATTCGTGGAAAGGTTTTCTAAAATTTCCCACCCACTTACTCGACTACTGCAGAAAACTCAAAAGTTTGAGTGGAAAGAGTTGTGTCAGAAAGGCTTTGATGAATTGAAGAGGAGATTGACGACAGCACCGATTTTAACACTTCCACGGGGAGCTGGAGGATATATGGTTTACAGTGATGCTTTGAACCAAGGACTCGGGTGCGTATTGATGCAGAATGATAAGGTGATCGCTTATGCATCACGACAGCTGAAACCTTATGAAGTGAATTACCCAACGCATGATTTGGAGCTAGCAGCAATAGTTTTTGCTTTGAAAATCTGGAGACATTACCTGTACGGGACTCACTGTCAGATCTTTACGGATCACAAGAATCTCAAATATATCTTCAGTCAGAAAGAGATGAACATGCGGCAAAGGAGATGGCTGGAGCTGATTAAGGACTACGACTTGGAGATTCTTTATCATCCAGGCAAAGCAAATGTAGTGTCCGATGCACTTATCTGCAAGCCTGTTTCTATTCAAATGCTGGAGACTCTGACCTCCCAGCTTAGCATTCAACGAGAGATGATTCGAGAAGGAATTGAAGTATGGTTACAAAGAGTCCAAGGACAACTGTGCGTGATGGAAATAACTTCATCGTTAACCGAAGAAATCAAATCTAAGCAAACAGATGATCCTCTGATGATTCGGTTATATGAAGAAGTGATCAAGGGAAAGGCCCCCGGATTTGTAATTCATGATGATGGAGTTTTGAGATTTCAGAACCGACTTTGCGTTCCCGATGTCGATGTGCTGAAACAAACAATTATGAAGGAAGCTCACAGCTCGTCCTATTCTATCCACTCGGGCACCAGTAAGATGTACAAGGACATGAAGCAGAATTTTTGGTGGGGCAACATAAAGAAATATGTAGCGGATTAGGTTTCGAAATGCTTGACTTGTCAGCAGGTTAAGATCGAGCATCAACGACCTGCTGGAATGCTGAAGCTGCTTCCAATTCCTGAATGGAAGTGGTAGGACATATCGATGGACTTTATCACTAGTATGCCAAGAACCAAGATAGGAATGAACATGAGTTTAGTGATAGTTGATCGTTTAACCAAATCAGCTCATTTTCTATGCATTAAGGACACTTGGGGACCCAAGAGGTTAGCACGAGTATTTATTTCAGAGATAGTTCGATTGCATGGTACGCCAAAGACCATTATTTCTGATCGAGACGGCCATTTTGTGTCTCATTTTTGGAAAGCAGTTCATAAGGCCTTGGGGACCGAATTGAACTTCAGCACAGCTTATCACCCGCAGACAGACGGGCAATCTTATAGGACCATTAAAACGGTGGAAGACATGTTGATGGCCTGTGCCTTAGATTGGTCAAATGATTGGGAAATTCATCTGTCGTTGATATAATTCACATACAACAATAGGTGGCATGCATCCATTAAGATGGCACCGTTTAAGGCCTTATACGGGAGAAGATGCAGATCGCCCCTGTGTTGGGACGATTCATCAGACTTGATCGGAATGGAACCAGAATTGATTGTTCAGACACGAGAGAAGATAGCCTTGATTCGTGAAAGGCTGTTGACCACCTAGAGTCGACAGAAGTCTTATGCAGATGTACGTCGTTGTCCATTAGAGTTCAGTATTAGAGATCAGGTACTTTTAAAAGTTTCTCCTACTTGGGGCATCTTTCGTTTCGGGAGAAAAGGAAAGCTGAGTCCGAGATATATCGGACCATTCGAGATCCTTGAGAGAGTTGGAGAGTTGGCATACAAATTGGCATTACCACCGTCATTGAGCCATGTTCATAACGTGTTCCACGTATCCCAGTTACGGAGATATATATCGGATTCTAGTCATATCATTGATTTCGGCGAAATCGAAATCACTCAGGATGGAACGTTTGAAGAAAGACCGGTCAGGATACTCGAGAGTCGAGTTAAGCAGTTGAGGAACAAACCAATCGCTTTGGTCAAAGTTCAGTGGTCACGCCACGGAGTGGAAGAAGCCACTTGGGAAACGGAAGATAGCATGAAGTCCAGATATCCAGAGTTATTTTCGTCTTGAGTTTCGGGACGAAACTCCTTTTTAGTAGGAGAGTATGTAATATACGAATTTATTATTGAGTATTTCAATTGTATTTGAGCCATGTATTATTCGGAATCGTGATATCAATTATTGGAGTATGATATTTCTCACATTTGTATCTTTGTACATGAGTGTAGCATCATACAATTTTCCCATGCAAACTCGTGATAACGCACGCTAAGAATGTAGCTTAACGTGCTTTATCGGCTAAAACTAGCGCATGCTACGAATGAAGAATTGCGTGCGTTAGGCAGTCAATTATTGAGGTAGGTGGCTAGCACATGTGCCAGCCGAACATGAGTCCGGATAAGATTCCCGCGAGCGAACCTGTACAGATTTGGAGTCAACACTTGTTAGCGTGTGCTAAGGATACTGTGATAGCGTGCGCTAAATAACATACGAACAGAAATGTTATAAAAGGGACAGCACCCCATTTCACTTGGTTTACATTCTTTTCACTTGTCCTTCATTCATGAGAGACCAGAGAGCCTCATATCTTCCTTAAACACACTTAGACCACCTCTTTGTGATCATTAAAGATTGGATGTCACTTGTGATTGATCATTGAAGTGGAGAAACACCTTGGATTTGCATACAAACAACCGGAGTTGGATTCTACCTTTTTGACTCGGTGTTTTCTTCATCTTAAGGTAAGTTAATTCTTTCTCCAGCCTTAGATTCATGTTCTGAAGAATAAGATGAATCATGCTATCAAGATATTGAGTTCCATTGGTGAATTATTCAAACAAATATTATGTTTAGATGTTGGAATGATTATGCTTATGATCTCGTCGTTGAAACATCGTAGTTGGAATCCTAGTACGTCAAATGATGAGAGGAATATTCTGAGGTCAATTATCCGTATGATTAATGTTGCCATATTGATCGTAAATTTGTAGTTGATATCAGTTTTGTTATAAGGACCTTAGAAAGAATCATCTTAGGTTGTAACTTTTCATTGGGATTGTTAGTTCACCTTTCAGATGGAGCCTGAATGTATTATGACAATGGAATCTAGTGCATCAACCTGAGGTCACCGAACTTCACATGAGAATGATAATCGAGTTGAATATAAGAATTGTGATGATATTCATTTCCTTGAAATTCAAAGATGATTGAATCCGTAAGATCATTCATAATTTATGAATATGACATGTAGACGGATAACATACGTTAATCACTGAGGAGTTCATAGGTTTCATCACCGATAGAATAGCCTGCCACCCAGTAGTGAAGCTGTCATGCCCGATTAGCGTACGATAAGCTATGTAGATTAACGTACGCTATCGGGCTTGTTTAGCGTACGCTACGTTTGGTACGTAACGTACGTTAAATCATCAGAGAAGTCAGTCGGGTGATTAGAGAGGGGCTGCCGATACTTATATAGCGTATGCTAGACTTTGTTGTTTACGTGCGCTAACGAGTATCCTTAACGTACGCTACATAGGATACGTAGCGTGCGTTAAGCAATCCGAACAGATTACATTTTATGAACTTCCGACCGTAATTTGGATTGTTAGATGTTCGTACGACTTGAGATGAATTCTTTATTATTTTCTTTTGTTAAGGTTCGAGCTTAGCAATGTGATTGATCGAAGGGGAAGACCTTCGAGTATTTTGATATTCATGGAAGCTTTATTCTTGTCATCGAACCGAGGCAAGTACTTTAATTAGAATTGTTTATATCATGTCAGTAATATTGTGATTGTATTATGTACATGGGTTGTGATTAAATGTCCACCATGCGTTGATCTGACGGGAATCATCATGGGAATCTATAGCTGTGTGTGCTGGATCGTTGGACAGGTAGTTCCACCATGTGTTGGTCCGACGGGATCATCATGGGAATCTATAGCTGTGTGCGCTGGATCGTTGGAATACCATCAGTATGTTGAGACTGTTATGATGTGATATTTGTTGTTGTTATTTCTCGTTGGAGAAACTTATTATGATGAGTGTTGATTATATCACTGTTGTATGATTATTGTACTTGTACTAGCATCATTGTGCTAACCCCTTCGGGGGTGAACATTTGTTTATGTTCACGATCCAGGAGAGCGGGGAAACAACCACTAGAGCTGCATGACGACGAGGGTGCAGAGCCGGGTTTGTTGTTTGTTGTTGGTTATTTTAATAAGTACTCGAGTACGTCATAATTTGTGATGTTTGGATTTTCAGTGATGTATTAATAATCTTCATTTGGATATTTGTATTCTCAGTATTGAACCAGAACTGTCGTACTTTATTTCAGTGATTTCATAAATTAGTATCTGTTATTGTTTTTTCATTTATTCAGCCTTGTAAATTCTTATGTAAAGAATTTACGGCGATGTAATATTCCTGAATATATCGGGGGTGTTACAACTGGGGCCGAAGCCCGAGTGTCCAAAGTCTGATCTTGTTCGA
Source organism: Orobanche coerulescens (assembly GCA_033398695.1). Lineage (NCBI taxonomy): Eukaryota > Viridiplantae > Streptophyta > Magnoliopsida > Lamiales > Orobanchaceae > Orobanche > Orobanche coerulescens. The sequence continues at coordinate 98,314,334 of CM065809.1, forward strand.
GACAATAAGTTGCCCTGTGCCCCGTCTGTCCACAAGTGTGACACTTCAAAGGTGGGAAGTTGCACTCCATATTGATGTGGCATGAACGACCAAAATTAAAACAGGTTACTGGGCGAGTTGAGGTGCCCGGAGCAGAATGAAAACTCTTCTTCCCTCTAACAGAACGTGACGACTGCTCGACATAATGGTTAGTCGCCTGAGGTCTCTGGAAGTTGCCACCTTTAGAGCCAGAAAAGTTACCAGCAATCTTCTGCTTCTTCAGTTCTTCTGTGATATCATTGTTGGGACTTAACATGTCATATGCCAAAGCCCTGTCTTGGTATTCCTTCAAAGTAGTGCAAGCAAACCTGGCCAGGTAACACCGTAAATCTATATTCATCCGCATATCAAAGTAATGGATCTTGTCACGCTCATCCCGCACTTGATTCTTCACGTATCGCCTGCGAGACTGGAATATTATGCGGCCTAGCCTCAAAAAAGGCTCGGATTCTGCCTTCTTGCATTGGCCAAGGACAAAACTCGGCCTCCAGTAGCTCTTTAAACTCTACCCACATAGCAGCGTGATCCTGCAGCTTGATAACTTTCCACCAAGTCGAGGCTTCCTTGGTAAGGAAGTATTGAGCAATCGGTACTTTCCTCACATCCGGACAATAAACTGCTTCAAACACTTTCTCTAACTCCGCTAACCAATTCTCCCAACCCATTGGGTTTGAAGTACCGCTGAACTGTGGAGGGTGCATACGGATCACATTCTGAAGCAAGGCACCCGTTGTCGGGTTCGGATTGTTTAGCTGAATGGCTTGGGCCAAGATGGTCATCTGGTTAGCTAATTGCTGAAGGATATTCGTAACTCCAATATCTACGTTATTCCCTTGGCCGGTCGACTGGTCGTGTTGATCCTCGGTATCAGGATGCACTGAATTAGATAAACTAGGGGTGGTCGACCCAGCAATAGAACTAAGGGAAGCGGCCGCGCCACGTCCTCGTCTGCATCCACGACCACAGCCTCGCCACTATCCCCGATCAGCAGACATTCTGAAGGATACACAAAGTACGTAAGTATAATTCAAATCGCACGTCATCGAAGTGACTGATTCCCAAAAATAACAAATCAGAATCAAAACGATTAAGGAAACGCTAGGAGAGTAAGAGGTCTTACAGTACCGGTCGCACTGTGATGATGGCAAGGTAGTGATACTGTAGACAACGATGACTAAATCGACCCAAAGGACCGACAACCTAGGTATCCATAAACCTAGGCTCTAATACCATATTCTGTAACACCCCCAAGTTATTCAGGGCATATTACAGTACTGTGAGCCCTGCCGTGGGACCCACAAGGCTTTTCACACGCAGAACCATGAACTTTAACCGATAAGGTCCAAGTATAATCAGATGAAGAACAATAAAGTTGACATCCAAGATGATATCCAATAAAGCCAAATACAATACATCCAGAATTAATACCCTGGGAACACAAGCCAAAACATTAGGGAAACCAAAAACAATACTAGAGTACTCAAGAACCATTCAAGTACAACATCACTGAATGGATGAAATACAAAACATAACCAGTGACAATACACAGCATCACACTTGCCCATCATATTCATGCCGACCTGGTACGTGCCTATCCGCTCTCTTGGATCCTGAAATACATGAAAGATATTTCCCCCATAAAGGGGTTAGCCGTCGAATAGCTAGTACAAGTATACCGAATATGAAACATAATACTTCTCGACAATAAAGTAAATGTAATCATCATTTCATCAACTCAAGACTAGTATTCCGGAATAACTAAATCTCATAGCATCACATTCAATACATACATGATTAACTGTGGAACCGCACTAAAGGCTACGGAACCCTCAAAGGACCCGTCATCCCATCCCAGAGTGGTTAACCCAAAATATCTGCAGAACCGCACCAAAGGCTACGGAACCCTCAGAGGACCTGTCGGCCTATCCCAGAGTAGATATATACCATCATATAATTCATATACCTCATTTTCAAAGTCGAGAACGTACAATCATGAACATATACATGCCCTTGAGACATCGAGAATCGGAAGGAAAATAATACAAATTCGGTAGGTCCAAGAACGCACTTCCGACAACTAAATGATTCGTAAGGAACAAGATAATCAATAATCCATACTCAAATCACACGAACAAACTCCCAAAACCTGCCTACGATTCGCGAAACTACAAGGATGATCACTTAGAGGTTTGAAAATCACCCAAACCCTCTCAAGTCCGAACAAGGTACAAAACCATCCATATAATCATAGGGAAAACGTGGTTATGGGGTAGATACATCATAATCTCAAAGATATCAAGCTCCAAAAGGAATAAATCAGATGAATCTAAGAAAATCCACAAAATTTCACAAAACTAGGGTTCTAAGGAATTTACCTTGATTTGGAAGGTAGAAATGGATTAGATGTTGTGTAATCTTTGTTATTCAACCAAAGATGATGATAGTTGAAGAAGGATCGCCCCAAATCGCCTTCTCCCATGCTCCCGTTGTAAAATGAGTGAAAAAGGTGTAAAATGACGAGAGCAGGGGTTGACTCACTCGTATATACTGCGCCAGGTTAGCGCGTGCTAAGATTAAGGGTTAGCGTGCGCTAACGGGGTCACCCAGTAGTCCAGTAGCTTTTGTCCTGAGACATTAGCGCGCACTACCAAATCTTAGCGTGCGCTAACTGGTATCCTGTAAAAATTCCAACTCACCGCCCAAACCCGCTAGCATGCGCTACATCTGGACACTAGCGCGCGCTACGCAACACCTATAGCGTGCGCTGTCTAAGGCCTACTGTGCGTTACCTGTTAGTCCATAAATAGAAATACCCTACTGCCTCTGCCGACTCAGATCATTAGCGTGCACTACTGGCGATGTTAGCGCGCGCTACTGAACACGAATAGCGTACACTAGCTACTACCTAGCGTGCGGTAACTGGTAGTCCAGAGGGCAGAATTAGCTACTGCCTCTGCCAAGCACGGATCGTTAGAGTGCGCTAAGACTCAACGCTAGCGTGCGCTACTCAACAGGAATAGCGCGTGTTAGATGAGGCCTAGCGTACGCTATCTGCCTGTCTCAAAACACCGCCGAAAGGTCCAAACAATACGAACATGATCCGAAATGTACGAAACTCTAAAATCAACATCGACAACATCTCAATAAGTGTTTACAGAGGGACAAAAGTAAAGGAACATCAGAGCCAACAATTCATATAAAGTACGGGTATTATAGTTGCAACCCTAACTTGCAAACAAAGTCATGGAATCCGTGTTGGTATTGGAATCGTATATTAGGGAAGTAGAATCCTTATAAGGATTGTCTAGGTAGTTTTTGTGGAATAGGGTCTCCTTGTTAGGTAAGGATATCCTTATTTGTCTCTATCTTGGATTCCGCCATAGACTCCATGTCATGCTAGAAGGATAGGACCTTTATGTACTCAAGGAATTGGGGTGGAGGGATCTCGGCTTGTTCTATCACTGAGCCGAGTCGGCGTGATAAGTTGGTTGTCTCGCAAGCAAGTCTTGATTTAAATTCGAGCTGAGATGAACTGAGTTAAAGCCACACATCCAGGCCGGCTTAAACATTGTGCTTGATGCCGAGTTTAATAAGCTCATTCCTGGGATTTGTGGGGTCTTATTTTATGGGCCCTGCGGGGCTTATGCCCAAGCTCTAGATCCATGTGATCAATTCTGTTTATGTCGTTTATCACTATATACCTTGGTTTTTGGGAAGGCATGTCCCTTGCCGGTTGAAATAGAGCATCGCGCATATTGGGCTATCAAGCAACTAAATTATGACCCCAAAACTGCGAGTGAAGAGAGATGTTTGCAATTGAGCGAGATGGAGGGATTACATCATGATGCATATGAAAATGCTAGGCTCTACAAAGAATGCACCAAGGCATGGCATGACAAGAGAATTTTTCACAGGGAATTTATTATGGGGCAACATGTATTACTCTTTAATCCTCGTTTGCGATTGTTCCCAGGGAAACTAAAATCGAGATGGTTTAGGCCATTCATAGTGGTCTAAGTATTTCCAACATGCGCGATTGAAGTAGAGTGCGAAAATTTAAAGTCGATGCTCAGCACCTAAAGCTCTATAATGGTGGTCCATCGAAATTGCAGAAATCCACAATCACTTTACAAGAAGCAAATTGAATTCTCGATGGTCTGGCTAAAGGCGTTAAACTCAGTGCTTCTCGAGAGGCAACTCATATCATAATTTTATTTTTATTTTTTTTACTTTTTATTTTCTTGGTATTGGTGAACTTTAACCTTGTCATTTCAGTTGCTTGATGAATCGGATGAGGATGGACGAACGTAATATTAATCTTGGACTGTTTGGTGAAATTTCAGTTCGTTCTGCGGCTTGAATCTTATGTTGTGACACACACTACTAGGAAAGAATGAAAAATCTTTTTGTTTGTGCCGCAATATACTAGATGTCACGGGTCCGAATCGGGCTAGAACTTTTCGCCGAATTCAACCCGTGCCGGCACTGATTGTCCGCACAACAACCAGTCAGCCTTCGATCTTCACCAAACACTCGTGTTTGCCTCTCAGCACTCGTGTTTAGTATGATCAAAGTTACAACCCAAGACCACCTTTAGTGTTTGAAGGAGTATGCAGCAGAATACAATCAAAACACGTAAAGGCACACACACAATTTACGGGGACAATTCCCCAACCATGAATATTATTGCATACTCAATAAACAAGGAAAAGGCCTCGCTGTACAACTCTCTAAGATCCTCCTGATCTTCTCTCTATGATCACTCAGATCTCTCCCTCGGGCTTTCTGCCGGCCTACAAAATTGTACAAAGCACCTATTTATAGACCAAGCAAAGGACTACATCGGTTGACAACCCAATTGCTAGGTTCAGCTCGCCACTACACGTGTTGACGCGTGGCAAAAGACCACCATGCGTCACTGCCACTTGTCCCAAGCAGTTTCTGCACAAATTGCTCGCCTCTGCCTTGTACTGCCACGTACAAGGTCTTCCGGAACCGTCCCGCAACCGTCCTCAACCGCTTGCTAGTAACCGTCCCGCAACTGCCCTGATGGATCCCATCACTCGACGTGGCACATGCAGTCCACCAAGTAACTGCTCACATGCTGACGTGTTCCCCGCACGTCTTATAACTGCTTGGAACCGTTCCCGCACAACCGCTCTAAGTAGCCATTCCGTCATGTCGTTGCCTGGAACTACCTCATAACCGCCCCATGCAACTGCTATGACTTGTAACCGCCTCGAACCGTCAATGCCAAGCTTGTGCGCGCCAAATCTGGCATTCCCTCGCGCCCAAGTATTGTTCCCACATAGTTCGAGTCAATTCCCACAAGTGTGCACAAATGTCCAACATCTTGCGCACTTATCCGATTTCCGAACAAGGTCCGCCCAGCACGGCCGAACCCTCTCGGCCGTAGGCACACAACCCAGGCCTTGTTCGCGCCCGAAGTGTTTGCTGATCAAGCCAGTCCGATCTGGGTCGGGTTTCACCTCCAGATCGACCCGTGACCCAATCCCATGGCAAGTCCCAGCACCTTGCCAAGTCCTTGGCCGAGGACCTTGTAACACCCCGATAAGGCGGCCATTACAGTGCTGTGGACCCCACACTAGGATCCACCAGGCGATACCCAATGTACAGATTAAATACACAATTCATGTGATGCCGAACCACAAAACAAAGTACTTACTCCGATATGGAGTTTACAGCAGTATGGCCTACGGCCTTATTACACACAGGATCCAAAAACATAAGTACAATCCATATGGAGATGAAATATACCTTAAATAACAATACATTTGTTCAAACTTAAAATAAAGCGGAAAGATAACATTACACGCATTTAACATGACCGGACACGAAAGACTTGGGGCCCCCGAACTAGTATCCTTCGAACCCTTCGTCATCACCTTGATCTTCCCGTGCCTTGCCTTTTCCTCGACCTAAAATACAACACAAGTATTTCGCCCAATACAGGGTCAGATATACATTATAAATGATTCTCAAGATGTTATACAATTCACGTATATAAGATTTCAAGAATAACACCCCAACTAACGAACATACCCCTCGGGCGTATGAACGCTCAGTCACAAAACGTCGAACACATCCAAGTATAAAAATGGACTGTGAACGACTAAGATAGTACGGCTCAAGAGGGACATCACAGTACGCCCGATCCGAATATGTGTCAGTGCACATGTCTACCCCGTATACGGAATCCAGGATATACGTGGGACAATGTACCTAATTAGCCTCAACGAACTATGTCTCGTGTGCACAGCCCTTCACGGAAAATATTCACGCATGACTATATATGTGCCCGGCTAAAAATCCTACACAATATCCAATCGGAACGTAGATATGACTCCGGATATGTCACGATGCAACATGACAACGAATTCACTAATTCACAAATCCGATTAAGGATCGAGGACTCACCGAAATGACAACAAGATCAACAATATCAAGGGTCCAAAAGTAACGAACTTGGGAATACAATCCCACGATGAAACGGGACATCATTAAGAACAACCTCAAGTCACAAGACACAAGTTTATAAGTGTTTCATATACACGAAATGCATAATCATCATAAGAATCCACACATCATTATAACCAAGCAAGATAACTTGCCTCAATACGGAGGCGAGTAAAGTCCTTCTTTGTCGAACGAATGTACCGGCCCTCGATTCAAAATCGGTTACTCGGACAATCAACCTTGAATGAAGTATATTTTACTCAATAATACGTTCATATGATCATCTATACCAAACTTCAACGAGACAATATCCTAATTCTCATTTGAGTAGTTCAACTTTTTAAGATGTTGAGGGTTTACTCCAAGAACCTTATTCAATACCATTCTATTCTTACAATTGATTACAAGATGTTTACCAAAAGTTATCTTTATTAATATGTTTTAAAAAATAATCTCCTACTCTTTAAACTTATCAAGGACATCTCAATTGATTAAAAGTAAAATCTGCACTTCAATCAATTACTTAAGTTGAGTTAAGTGGTTACAATTCCATATTATGATCAAGAAGACTACTTCAAGTTCAACACCTTCCTTATAATCTTCTAGTTAACTTGGAGGTTCAAACATTACTCCTCTGGATTCATTTAGCTTAGGTTCAAGAAGGTGATTCCATTCTTCTAATGATCAACAAGGGTTTCTTAAAACATTTTATGGTAATTATTCTAATAAGTTATTTACATTATAATGAAACAAAAACTATTAGTATTCCATTGGTGTTATTAGTCCAGGAATAAGAGTTTGGTTTAACTAAACATGATCAGCATCATTTAAAACACTAAGAATACATCATTACAAAAACCCTTAATCATCATATTCATCATTAAGTTTGTTGGAAGCTTAACTATAAACATGTTTAGCTTGATTAATTCATCACTAGGTGGAGTATACTTAATCACTATCATTATAACTATGAGATTATAGGGTTAAAACGTATGACATACCTTCAGAATTGAAGAACAATACACCAAGACCACATGAACACAATCTAAGCTTCAAGAATGACTCCAACTCCCAATCAACAAGCTCCGAAATCCAAATGTAAAGCTCAAACACAAGTTGGAAGAAGGTAATTTTGATCTAGGGATGCAGGAGGATGACTATCTTGGTGAAAACTCAGAGTTTGGTCGTGCAAAATGAAAGACACAAGTTGTCTTTTTATAACTCGTTAAATGCTACGTACGTTATCACAAGAGGATAACGTACGTTAACAGCTTTACGTACGCTACACGGATAGTGTTACGTACGTAAGCTCAGTCCAGAGGCTACTGGACTGAAATACGAACATCCTTACGTACGTTACCTATCGAAGCATTACGTACGTAATGTAGGTCAACTAGATTGCCTCCAAAAGATCAGATATTCGAATCCTGTCCGGCCCTACACGCCGAAAGTTGAGATCGAATACGATTACACTGGTTACGTACGTAACAAGTACATCTTTACGTACGTAAAGGACTAAGCATAACGTATGTTATGCTTAAGGATTAGCGTACGTTAGACTCAGGTTTAGTAGCTCAAAAATGTATTAATCTATGCGACGTTGAGAATCCAATCATAGTGCGAGTGATCGTTATTATTATGTCTATTTATGATATTCCAACATCAAGAAACAATACACAAATGCAACAAGTCTACAATAGTATTTGAATTATCCGAAAGATACAACAGTAAGTAAGAATTTCCGTCGGATATTACATACTCCCCCCCTTAAAAGGGGTTTCGTCCTCGAAACTAAGGGGTAAAAAATTCAGGATACCTCTCTTGAATGCTTCTCTCCGTCTCCCATATGGCTTCCTCGACCCCGTGTCGTGACCACTGAACCTTCAGTAGGGGAATCGTCTTATTACGCAGTCGTTTGATCCTCCTCTCAAGTATTCGTACGGGGCGCTCCTCATACGAATGATCCTCCGCTAAATCGATCTCATCGAACTGAAGTACATGACTCGGATCAGCAACGTATTTCCTTAACTGGGAGACATGGAACACGTTATGAATTTGGCTCAGGGCTGGTGGTAAAGCCAGGCGATAGGCTAAATCGCCTACTCGGTCCAAAACCTCAAACGGCCCGATATACCTCGGACTCAGCTTGCCTCTCTTCCCAAAACGAAAAAATCCTCGAGTAGGGGACACCTTCATTAGTACATGGTCGCCGACCTCGAACTCAAGCGGTCGCCGGCGGTTGTCTGCGTAGGACTTTTGTCGGCTTTGAGCCGTCAACAAACGACTCCTAATCAGAGCGATCTTCTCACGGGCTGCTAACAACATATCGGGTTCCGTACCCAAGGTTTCAGATGGATCGTCCCAACACAAAGGGGATCTACAACGACGGCCATACAATGCTTCATAAGGTTCCATCTGAATCGAAGTGTGCCAGCTATTATTATAAGTGAATTCCACCAAGGGTAGTTGGGCCTCCCAATCATCCTTCCAATCGAGAACGCACGCCCTCAGCATATCCTCTAAAGTTTGGATAGTTCTCTCAGTCTGACCATCCGTCTGCGGGTGAAATGCTGTACTGAAGTTCAAATGCGTACCCATCGCATGATGAACTGCTTTCCAAAAATGTGACACGAATCGCCCGTCACGATCTGATACAATACTCTTAGGGGTACCATGTAACCTTACAATTTCTTTGATAAATAATTGAGCCAATCTCTCGGGTCCCCAAGTATCTTTAATCTCTAGAAAGTGGGCTGATTTGGTCAAACAATCCACAATCACCCAAATCGTATTCATCCCTCGACGACTTGTCGGCAGGCTGGTAATAAAATCCATCGATATGTCCTCCCATTTCCACTCGGGAATCGGAAGCGGTTTCAGCAATCCTGCGGGTCGCTGGTGCTCAATCTTAACTTGTTGACAGGTTAAACACCTCGAAACGAATTCTGCAACTTCACGTTTCATACTCCCCCACCAATAATATTGTTTCAAATCCTTATACATTTTGCTAGACCCCGGGTGGATAGAGTACGGGGTAGCATGAGCTTCTCTCAGGATAGAACTCCTTAACTCCTCATCAGCGGGTACACAAACTCGGTTCCTGAAGCGTATCAACCCATCCTCGTGTATCACAAAGCCAGGAGCTTTCCCTTGAGTTATTTCATCGCGAACTCGAGATAAGAATGGGTCCGTAACTTGCTTCGATCTAATTATATCCTCAAGGGACGATGAAATCTCAAGTGTACAGAGTTGTCCTTGAATACGCTATAACCAGACTTTAATTTCCGGCCTCACCAATTCTAACTGCAATACCCTCTGAGTTGTTAGGCGGGCAAGCATCTGCTCCTGTACTATTTTACGACTCAAAGCATCAGCAACTACATTTGCTTTGCCCGGATGATAAAGGATCTCGATATCATAGTCTTTGATGAGTTCTAGCCACCTTCTCTACCTCATGTTTAACTCCTTCTGAGTAAAAATGTATTTCAGACTCTTGTGATCAGTAAATATCTGACAGGTAACTCCATACAGATAATGACGCCAGATTTTTAAAGCAAACACCACGGCTGCGAGTTCTAAATCATGGGTGGGGTAGTTGACCTCGTAAGGTCGTAGCTTTCTCGATGCATAGGAGATCACCTTCCCGTTTTGCATTAGTACACACCCAAGGCCCTGTTTAGATGCGTCACTATACACTACAAACCCTTCCGTTCCTTTCGGTAGGACTAAAATAGGTGCCGAAATCAACCGACTCTTAAGTTCATCAAAGCTCTGCTGACATGCCTCTGACCATAAATACGTGTTATCCTTTCTCAACAAATTAGTCATTGGTTGGGCAATTTTGGAAAAACCCTCCACAAACCGTCGGTAATAACCTGCTAGTCCCAAGAAACTGCGTACTTCCTTAACGTTCTTTGGTGGTAACCAGTCTCGGATAGCTTCTATCTTCTGTGGGTCTACTCGCACCCCATCAGCTGATATCACATGTCCGCGAAAGATAACTTCATTCATCCAGAACTCACATTTAGAAAATTTTCCATAAAGCCGTTCTTGCCTTAACGCCTCGAGAACTAGATGGAGATGACGCTCGTGCTCTTCATGGTCACGAGAATAGATCAGAATGTCGTCAATAAAAATGACTACAAAACGATCCAGATAATTAATAAAGACTCGATTCATCAGCTCCATGAATACTGCCGGTGCATTCGTCAGTCCAAAAGGCATCACTACGAACTCATAATGCCCATAGCGAGTATGAAAAGTGGTCTTCGAAATATCAGACTCACGAATCCTCAACTGATGGTAACCAGACCTCAGGTCGATCTTAGAAAACACAGCAGCCCCTTGAAGCTGATCCAATAAATCATCAATACGCGGCAATGGGTATTTGTTCTTAATGGTTACCTTGTTCAGCTCACGATAATCAATACAGCACGTAGGATCCGTCCTTCTTCCGTACAAATAGTATCGGTGCTCCCCAAGGGGACGCGCTTAGGTCTAATGTAGCCCTTCTCGGTCAAATCCTCAAGTTGGCTCTTGGCTCCTGCATCTCGGTGAGCCATACGATACGGTGCTTTTGAAAGCGGGACGTACTGTGCTCTAGCTCAATATTGAACTCTACATCACGATGCGGAGGTAAGCCTAGCAATTCATCCGGAAATACGTCCGGGTAGTCTCGGACTACCGGAATATCGATCGCTTCAATCGTCGATCCATTGTCTTGGTCATGTAACACCAATAGCCAATACATCCTTGATTAAGCAGCTTCACCGCTTTCATAGCGCCGATGATTCTCCTAACGGCCGGGATTATCACTCGAAAGTACACTCAACACCATCGCCGAGGTGACGGCCACTGCTCGCCATGACACTAATTATGGCATCATGACGGTCCATCCAATCGATACCCAAGATCACATCATCTTTAGGTAAATCGACCACAATTAAATTTGACAACCACTCACGGTCGCTCATTCGAATCGAGCGATCCAACTTCACGATTCCCAACAATTCTTCTACCATCGGGTAGACCAATTATATAAGGTTCACAATTGATAACATGCTCTAATTGCAAACGACTCAAACAAGAAGTAGATAAAAGGAGTGTGAAGCACCAAGATTTAAAAGAACAAAGACAGCCGAGATTGATCTCGAGAGTACTGCAATCATGCCGCTTCGGATCTTCAGCCCTCTTCATCTCGTAAACTCTAGGTTTTGCAGCCCCTACACCAGATGTACCAGCTTGATTTCCACGTCCCATCCCCTTGTTTGCCCCAGTAGTCTGATAAGAAGCGGATGGAGGTACTCGGTCCTGAACTAAAGATCAGATCGAGCATGAGGTGTCATGGGAATACATCGGTCCATTCCTATAATAACGAGCACGATGTCCGTTCTTCCCACAAGTATGGCATGACACGGCTGGCCTAGGACATTTCGAATTGATGTGCCCCTGGTCTCCACAATTATAGCACACAACAGATAGGTTGACCACTCAAGGTTGTGATCCGGTTGGCTTCGATGCCGTAGGTTGCCGTTCAGAAGGATTTGGCACTGGTTGGGGTCTCTTGAATGTTCCCTTCTGCCGCCTCGATCGGGTTCTGAATTTCTTGTTGTTGATGCGGTTGCTTCTTGGAAATTTCCTTCACGGTCAATTCGTACTCCAGAGCTTTCTCGATGAACTCCGGTAGGGTCACACAATGATGGTTCAACAGCTGCATCCTCATTCGGGGTTTAAGCCTTTTGAGAAAGTATTTGATCTTATCAGCTTCTGTGTGGACAATCGTCGCAGCAAAAGGGAGAAGTGCCTGGAATTTCTCGGCGATAGATAGTACATCATCATCTTCGGATGGTTCCGGATTCAGCAATTCTGATAGTTTGGCCTCGCGGAGAGGACCTGGATAGTAACGATCTAGAATGAGATTTTTAAATTCTTCCCAAGTACATACGCCATCAGCTGGCCTCACCGAAAGCCACCAAGTGTGGGCGCCCTTGCCCAAGTAGTAAGCTGCTACGGAGACGCGATTCTCTACTGGACAGTCTACCATATCGAACAACTTCTCGAAATGTTCGATCCGATGCACGATATCAGCCGGCTCAGAGGAACCTTCAAAAATCGGGGGTCGTTGGCGCGAGATGTCGCTGATGATCCAATTCACCGGCCCACCATGTACGGGAGGTGGCCCCTGATGCTGGTCGGTAGCAGCTCTCTGCATAGTTTCCATTAACTGACCCATTTGGGTCATCTGAGCCATCATGCACTGCATTACAGTGTAAGGATCGACACGAGCATCCTCGTGTCCATTGTGGTGCGATTGGTCCCTAGAAGGCGAATCACTGCCTGCGGAACTATGCTCTGCATTCACACGTCTGTTGGCTCACGGTATCGGGATTCGGCCTCTTCCGCGGCCTCGTCCCCCTCTGCCACGGCCTCTCAAATTCCTTTCCATACTGAAAGAATCAATTTGTAATGATAATCATAAGTACAGTTCATGATACCAATCAGAATTCATGCTAAGTTAATGGCAGTAAGAAATTACATATTCAAGAAAACAGTCCGTAATGAATTATCGTCACTACGAGAGTCACACAGAATATCATATCGACGTTTGAGTCGAATGATTTCAATCATATAATCAGTCCAGAATTTTATTTGAATCATCAATCAGATAATTCCTGCCACAAACCCTTAAAATGCCAAGATCAACAAGAGATCTATTCAGAGATCAATATCATGTCAGTAATTTATTCATGGTTCATAAAGTACGTACCACATTTGGCTCGTAGGATCAGGTGCTCGCACGGGTCACACGTGACACGAAGGTCTCTTGATACTAGTTCAATACACAAAGACTCAAAAGAAAGAAAACGACCTCTAGCAAAAGTCTCCGATACCATCTTCTGTAACACCCCGATAAGGCGGCCATTACAGTGCCGTGGACCCCACACTAGGATCCACCAGGCGATACCCAAAGTACAGATTAAATACACAATTCATGTGATGCCGAACCACAAAACAAAGTACTTACTCCGATCTGGAGTTTACAGCAGTATGGCCTACGGCCTTATTACACACAGGATCCAAAAACATAAGTATAATCCATATGGAGATGAAATATACCTTAAATAACAATACATTTGTTCAAACTTAAAATAAAGCGGAAAGATAACATTACATGGTACGAACATGACCAGACACGAAAGACTTGGGGCCCCCGAACTAGTATCCTTCGAACCCTTCGTCATCACCTTGATCTTCCCGTGCCTTCCCTTTTCCTCCACCTAAAATACAACACAAGTATTTCGCCCAACACAGGGTCAGATATACATGATAAATGATTCTCAAGATGTTATACAATTCACGTATATAAGATTTCAAGAATAACACCCCGACTAACGAACATACCCCTCGGGCGTATGAACGCTCAGTCACAAAACGTCGAACACATCCAAGTATAAAAATGGACTGTGAACGACTAATATAGTACGGCTCAAGAGGGACATCACAGTACGCACGATCCGAATATGTGTCAGTGCACATGTCCACCCCGTATACGGAATCCAGGATATACGTGGGACAATGTACCTAATTAGCCTCAACGAACTACGTCACGTGTGCACAACCCTTCATGGAAAATATTCACGCATGACTATATATGTGCCCGGCTAAAAATCCTACACAATATCCAATCGGAACGTAGATATGACTCCGGATATGTCACGATGCAACATGACAACGAATTCAATAATTCACAAATCCGATTAAGGATCGAGGACTCACCGAAATGACAACAAGATCAACAATATCAAGGGTCCAAAAGTAACGAACTTGGGAATACAATCCCACGATGAAACGGGACATCATTAAGAACAACCTCAAGTCACAAGACACAATTTTATAAGTGTTTCATATACACGAAATGCATAATCATCATAAGAATCCACACATCATTATAACCAAGCAAGATAACTTGCCTCAATACGGAGGCGAGTAAAGTCCTTCTTTGTCGAACGAACAGCCGGCCCTCGATTCAAAATCGGTTACTCGGACAATCAACCTTGAATGAAGTATATTTTACTCAATAATACGTTCATATGATCATCTATACCAAACTTCAACGAGATAATATCCTAATTCTCATTTGAGTAGTTCAACTTTTTAAGATGTTGAGGGTTTACTCCAAGAACCTTATTCAATACCATTCTATTCTTACAATTGATTACAAGATGTTTACCAAATGTTTGCTGGATTAAGATGTGTTAAACAATAATCTCCTACTCTTTAAACTTATCAAGGACATCTCAATTGATTAAAAGTAAAATCTGCACTTCAATCAGTTACTTAAGTTGAGTTAAGTAGTTACAATTCCATATTATGATCAAGAAGACTACTTCAAGTTCAACACCTTCCTTATAATCTTCTAGTTAACTTGGAGGTTCAAACATTACTCCTCTGGATTCATTTAGCTTAGGTTCAAGAAGGTGATTCCATTCTTCTAATGATCAACAAGGGTTTCTTAAAACATTTTATGGTAATTATTCTAATAAGTTATTTACATTATAATGAAACAAAGACTATTAGTATTCCATTGGTGTTATTAGTCCAGGAATAAGAGTTTGGTTTAACTAAACATGATCAGCACCATTTAAAACACTAAGAATACATCATTACAAAAATCCTTAATCATCGTATTCATCATTAAGTTTGTTGGAAGCTTAACTATAAACATGTTTAGCTTGATTAATTCATCACTAGGTGGAGTATACTTAATCACTATCATTATAACTATGAGATTATAGGGTTAAAACGTATGACATACCTTCAGAATTGAAGAACAATACACCAAGACCACATGAACACAATCTAAGCTTCAAGAATGACTCCAACTCCCAATCAACAAGCTCCCAAAATCCAAATGTAAAGCTCAAACACAAGTTGGAAGAAGGTAATTTTGATCTAGGGATGCAGGAGGATGACTATCTTGGTGAAAACTCAGAGTTTGGTCGTGCAAAATGAAAGACACAAGTTGTCTTTTTATAACAGCACAGTTCGTTACGTACGTTATCACAAGAGGATAACGACGCACAGCCTTTACGACGCTTACACGGACGGTGTTACGTGCGTAAGCTCACCCGCAGGCTACTGGACTGAAATACGAACATCCTTACGTACGTTACCTATCGAAGCATTACGTACGTAATGTAGGTCAACTAGATTGCCTCCAAAAGATCAGATATTCGAATCCTGTCCGGCCCTACACGCCGAAAGTTGAGATCGGATACGATTACACTAGTTACGTACGTAACAAGTACATCTTTACGTACGTAAAGGACTAAGCATAACGTACGTTATGCTTAAGGATTAGCGTACGTTAGACTCAGGTTTAGTAGCTCAAAAATGTATTAATCTATGCGACGTTGAGAATCCAATCATAGTGCGAGTGATCGTTATTATTATGTCTATTTATGATATATTCCAACATCAAGAAACAATACACAAATGCAACAAGGCTACAACAGTATTTGAATTATCCGAAAGATACAACAGTAAGTAAGAATTTCCGTCGGATATTACAGACCTTGGGTCACCCCTTGGGCATGGCTCTCAGTAACTACCTCCCCCCTATAATAGGCTTAGACAGATAAAGCCTCGTGATGGCAGTAACCATTGAAAAGCTGAGGAAACACTCGTCTGCCTCCAACCTTGAACCTGCCCAAAACTTCAAAGTAATACGAGATTATCTTGATTCCATGTCTTAGCTAAGCCTCACACTCGCCAAGAATCCTCTGAATCACTTTTCATTCCCGTGCCTTAGTGTCGTGCCACGCTCAGTCGGCACAGTCCGCCCAGTAACTCGACCGCCTGCCGAGCCCACGAGTCACCCATGTTAAGGGTCTAACAAACCTCCCCCACTAAAAGAAACCGACGTCCTCGTCGGATTAGAAGTGTAGCCCTTAAACATGTCATAGTCTGATACTTTGAAAATATCGCCTTCCGTTTGCAATGTAGCTTTGGTTCACCCTTCCACTTGATCACTTTAATTGATCACCCATCCGATAAACCTCCGATGATAAGACAGCTATGCACTTTCAAACCATCCCAGCGACCCGACTGAAATCAGCTTCAACATTCAAGTCTCCTACACTGAATCAGCATCTTCCGTCTAACATTTTACATATATACATAATATGCCTAACTTAATGCTACTTCGACATAATTACATACATATGAAAGCAGACATCCCCCACTTGCTAGGAAAACAACCAAACACTACTTGACCTAGCAAATATTTACAATGGTCATACAACAAAAAACTAAAGTAAACTATACACAAGTAAACCAGCCACTAAGTCATTGAGACGGATAACCAATGACTTATCTGGAATGAGTAATAGGCTGCAACTCCTTATTCATTTTTGCAAACTTCAGTAACGCGTCCCTTTGGCAACACCGACGGCACATTAACTATAAGCATCCTCTCAATGCTCGGATGGTCAGTCCAACTGAAACTCGTGGGACTTCTCAGTCGACTGAAAATAACAAGCTATCGGGACCTTAGCCACCATCCACACCATCATTTCGTCAAAATTAGACATGACATGGACATGCTTCACACAGAACACACATCCTACCATCTTTACACACCAAGTTCAAAAATGGAAAAACATAGTAGGAACCAACAAATATATTCAACATATGAACGTATGGAAAACAAATCCTCACTCAACCACGTATCGATCCAAGTCATCGAATAACATCCCTACCAAATGCAACAAGTTGTCTTTGCATGTATGTAAGCAATTGAATTTCTGACCTCGCACCTTAAACCGAAATTTGAGCCACATCAATCACCCTCTTGACACGAACAGACCACAATCTGCAAGGATCTTCCATAGTCCGGGACAAATCATCCATCAACCCGCACCGACTTGTCCTTTAGCCAACCATTTATCGCACCGTTGGCCTGGTGCTCGATGAGCACCATTAGTTCCACATAGTGGCCGGAGGCTTCACAGTATCTGCCTCGCCACGAGCATTCTTCGGGATCTTTTCTGGCATTTCATGCACTAACTGCATTACCCCAAGCCGACCAGTTTCAGCATCACCCTCGTCGCCATTTTCTTCGCATAAGATAGCATTCAACCTTTCCCGTTTTGGGAAATACCTCATTTGATGGTCACCACTGCAGATGTAACATCCCTTTTTCGTTCGGTCCGCATTATTGGACTGAGACGATCCCTTGACCTGCACTGTTATTTCTTTAGTAGCTCTAAAACCATCAAAATTGCCTTTGCCCTTTCCATCACCCTTCTTTCCCTGTTTCGGGCCTGGGCCACCAACTCGATAGTCCATCAATCGATTAGCAGTAGCCATGGCAGATTGCAAATCCTTAACACCTTCCCTACTCAACTCGGTTTGTGCCCAAGGTTGTAATCCAGCCATGAAATTGAACACCTTGTCTTCTTCCGACATATCTTTCACATCCAACAGCAACGTACTCAAAACGTTTCACATATTCCCGAAGAGTCCCTTTGTGTTTCAACTCACGAAGGGCTTCACGTGCAACCCACGATACGTTACACGGCAGGAACTGCTCCTTGAGTTCCTGTTTCAACATTTCCTACGACCCAATCTTCTCACGATCGGCATTTGCGCCTTCCGACTGACGCGTACGCCACCACAACTTGGTGTCACCAGTAAGGTACATACTGGCTATGGAGACCTTCTTCTCACTTGGAACATGTGCAGCATGAAAGTAAGTTTCCATGTCCCAAAGGAAGTTCTCCAATTCTTTGGCGCTTCTCTCGCCGCCAAATGGTTTTGGATCGGGCATCTTGAACCTGGATGAAGATGACGAGTTCCCTTGACTCCCATAGCCAATAACCGCCATCCTCAACAACCTGCATTCGTCCTTGACTGCACCCAGTCGGACATCCACTGCCTCGCTTACGGAACTGATCTCCTCTTGAACCGAAAATAGCCTTTCTTCCACGAAATTAGGGATTTCATCCATAGATTTCTGGAGTTCTTTCGTCATAGCATGGAGTTTTTCGAAATCGGTCTCCAGCATTGAGATCCGTTCGAAAACTGCTGCTACAACCGGAACTGGTGGAGGTTGCCCCATCAAAGTCTCCAACCTTTGAATCCTCTCGTCTAAAGCCGCGATCTCATCTCCGCAATCCGCATCTCTTGCATCTCGAGGTGCCATAACGCAACAACTTTTCCCTCAGAACCCACCAACGGGGCTCCGATACCAAATTGTCATGGGTCCGAATCGGGTTAGAATTTTTCGCCGAAATTCAACCCCGTGCCGGCACTGATTGTCCGCACAACAACCAGTCAGCCTTCGATCCTCACCAAACATTCGTGTTTGCCTCTCAGCACTCGTGTTTAGTATGATCAGAGTTACAGGCCAAGACCACCTTTAGTGTTTGAAGGAGTATGCAGCGGAATACAATCAAAACACGTAAAGGAACACACACAATTTACGGGGACAATTCCCCAACCTTGAATATTATTGCATACTCAATATACAAGAAAAAGGCCTCGCTGCACAACTCTCTAAGATCCTCCCGATCTTCTCTCTATGATCACTCGGATCTCTCCCTCGGGCTTTCTGCCTGCCTACAACATTGTACAAAGCACCTATTTATAGCCCAAGCAAAGGACTACATCGGTTGACAACCCAATTGCTAGGTTCAGCTCGACACTCCACGTGTCGACGCATGGCAAAAGACCACCATGCGTCCCCGCCACTTGTCCCGAGCAGTTTCTGCACAACTTGCTCGCCTCTGTCTTCCGGAACCGTCCCGCAACCGTCCGCAACCGCTTGCTAGTAACCGTCCCACAACTGCCCTGATGGATCCCAGCACTCCACCTGGCACATGCAGTCCACCAAGTAACTGCTCACATGCTGACGTGTGCCCCGCACGTCTTATAACTGCTTGGAACCGTTCCCGCACAACCGCTCCAAGTAACCGTTCCGTCATGTCGTTGCTTGGAAAATTTGTCCGATGGGCAGCTCAACTGGTTCCTGGATGGCAGATTGCTACAAGGACGCAGGTTCGAGTCCTGGCAGCCGCAGTGTGGGAGTGTTATCCCTCCAATATGGGGGATAGCTCCTTGTGGGCACCAGGCACTGTTCCTCCCACCTAGTGGGCCGCTGAGTCACCATGATTTAATTCCTCCACCAATCTCTTTCGGACCGAGGGTGCGGGCCCTGGGGGCGAGGGATTTCGCCTTAATGCTACAAGAAGAAAGAAAAAAATTCTCGTCTCGTCATTATGTGCCGCAGCACATATAGATTTGGGCCGCGCCACACCCTGTAAGGTAGGACGGAGTGGAGTCGGGTTGGGGGGGCGAGTTCACGAACCCGCACGGCTACACCATTTCGTGTAGCTCGGGTAGCACAATCGAGCTCCAAATTCGAGCTGGGAAGCCGAATACGACCGTTGCAAAATTAATACGTTGGAGTGTTTATTTGGGTTTGAAACGGCTAATAGGCCAAATAAAAAAAAAAATTCTTCCTATTTAACACCCTTTTACATTTCAAAAAAAATAATTACCCTTTTACATATCAAAAAAAACACACACTAAATAATCTCTCCAAAAAAAATGTCTACCGATTCTTCCGATTACGTTGTTCCTTCTTCGTTTGACGAGATATCCACGGGTAGCTCGTTGCAAAATATGCTTCAACTAGCGGCTCAGTATTATGAAGACACGGCAAGCTCTAGCCGAACTAGCGTAAATCGTCATCGGGATATAGGTCTTGAAACTTTAGAGAATGATTGGTTCGTTGAAACACCAAAGTACAACGACAATTACTTTAAAAAAAATTTCGAATGGAGAAAAGCCTGTTTTTGCAAATAGTGGGTGACATTGAAGCGAGATACCCATATTTTCAAGAAGGCTATGACGCGCGATTTCAAAAAAGTTTCACGGCGAAACAAAAAATCACATCAGCTGTTAGGCAACTCGCAACCGGCAATCCGCCCGATGAGTATGACGAATATTTATGCATGTCTCAAAGAACGTCACGTGAAAGTCTTGATCATTTTTGTGAGGCCATCATTGAGTTGTACGGTCGGGAGTACCTACGTAGGCCGACAGCACACGACCTTGCTCGCATTTTCCAGGCCCATGAAGCGAAGTATCACCTCCCTGGGATGCTTGGTAGCCTTGACTGTACACACGTCAGATGGAAAAATTGTCCTAGACATTTGAGAGGGCAATATACGAGAGGTGACTATGGTGTTCCCACTATTATGCTTGAAGTCACGGCGTCACAAGATATGTGGATTTGGCATGCTTTTTTTGGTCCACCGGGGTCAAACAACGATATCAACGTATTGCATCAGTCTGACTTGTATCTTACAGCTCGAAATGGAACGACGATGAATAGTTCATTCCACGTGAATGGACACTTTTACAAATGCGGATATTATTTGACAGATGGAATCTATCCTAAGTGGTCCACATTTGTTAAAGCATACCCGTATCCAACCGACCCAAAGGAAAAGAGATTTACGAAGTTACAATAGGGAGCGAGAAAGGATGTCGAGAGAGCTTTTGGTGCTCTCAAAGGAAAATGGAAAATTCTTGATCGACCACTCAGAGCTATGACCAAAGCGAAAATTGCCAATCAGGTTCATGCGTGTGTTATTTTGCATAATATGGTTATAAAACGCGAGGGGAGGGCAATCTCACCGGTTCATATAATGGATCCACGGTCGGCCAGTGTTCGGCACGGTGTGGTAGCGGAGTTACTAGGCGAATTTCTCCATGACCGTCTTCGATATGATCTCACGGAGCACGTAGCACGTGAAGACTTGCCGCATCTCGATGATTAATGGCTTTTTTTATTTTAATCTAGTTATTTTTAAGTATTATGTTATGTTTTTTTTTAAAGTATTATGTAATGTTTTTTATTTTTAATTAAATGGTATGTTTTTATTATAAATATTGTATGTGATTTTATGTATTTAAAAAAAAAAATGAATTCGGTAAGATCTCACCCCACTAGTTAGGGTAGTGTTAGGGTAGTATTGGAGTAGTTTTGAGTTGGAAGGTTTTTATTGAATAGAGGTGATGTGGCACCCTCAGGGTATTAGGGTATGAAAGTTCCACTCCTCCCAGGGAACAAATTCTCTTGCTTCATTATTCTATGCTGCGGCACAGGCTTGTCTCATGGCACACCCTGTTGGGAGAAAATAGATCTCTACGTCCTCACTTTGTGTCGCGACACATGTAGAGCTTTGCCACGGCACCCACTGTTTGCCCAAGGAAATTTTAGGCTATCGTTATACTGTGTCACGACCCACATAGATTTATGTCGTGGCAACCTTGTTATAAAATGGATCCCTCGATCGAACAACGGTTTATTTCTTCCCCAAAATCATTTTCTCTCCCCTGTTCGCGTACGAACAGCCCCAATCCAGGTTTTATCACATATCAATTCTTACTTTTTATCCTTCGAATCCATTTAAGGTGTGTTGTAATTCATTTATAGTTAAGTTCGTATGTTGGGATTTTCTTTATACGTGGTTGTTCTAAATTTTGGGGGAAGATTCATTCTTTTGTCTTTGTGATTTTTGATCAAATTTCTATGAAATCATGGGGAATTGTGTATTGTTTATTGTGTTTATGCTTCAAGTTATTGATACAAATTTTTAGAAAAATTTGACTTGATAGTTGTATTATTTCACAATCTTTCATCGCCCACAACTTGCTCGACGAAATACCTGGTGAAAAAATTCTTTGAAAATGTAATATGTGTTTCAATTATCATTCTGTCATCAAGTTGTGCCATCTCTTGATGCATATTACACAAGTATACATCAAACTTTTGATGTCCAATGAGTATGAATTTATACCTTGTTTAACAACAAAATATTTATTTTTCAGACAATGTGGTAAGGACAATCGGTGGTTCGGCTCGAGCCCCATCCTCACGTGAAACAGGCTCTCGGTCTCGTGCCTCCGCTGCACATGATAACTAAAGAAATAATAATATCACACCAGTGATTCAACCATATAACTTTGCTAATGAAGAGATGCATCAATTGTTTCCAAACCGAGAACGATACTGACCCATTATTTTTTAGAGGGGTTTCACTCCTTTAGCCGAAGATGGAGAATTACTCATAATGATCAATGACGATAATGTGGATCTATCACTGCAACACCGGACCCACCCATGATTTCTATTGTGCATGAATTCTACACACAAGCCCTTCAGGATACCCTACAAGTGAATCGTACGGGTATCCTCTCCTCAATACACCTGTTGTGGTCCATGAAGTAAGAGTTTATTTCTCCATAGGAAGCATACGATGTTTGCTTGCATTTCCCCAGGTCGACAACACGGTATGAGCAACTGATTGAAATATTAACTAGAGAAGAAATTATCGCAATTGTCGCACAACCAGGGACCTAATGGAATATACGATACGAGGGGTTGGATCAAGATATTATTCATTCAAGTCTGCAGCATTAAGCAAATATGGGAAAGCCTGGATGTATTTCATTTATGCCCATAGCGATCCCAACTTGCATCTTCGCACTATTTTGCTGCCACCGGCTAATCTTCTCTTCTCGGTTATCAGTGAGATTTCCATTGATATTGCAACTATTTTGAGTCGGTCCATATTTCAGGATATCACATGGGGCACGAGTACGGGATCAAAACACCCATCTCTGATTTCTGCACTTTGCAGCCTAGCCAGCCTGACTTGGCCGACCGATGAGCCTACTCTAGCACCCCTGCACCCGATTGATCACAGGATAATTGACCTTTTTGAGCAATGAAATAGCGCACTAGTCCATCCTCGGGGGAAAGGGTTTCTTATAACTGATTCTTTCTCTTCAATATGGTGAAGGAGGGTCGGCTTCACATACTCCTGACAGTAAAGATGAAGAGCCGCCTCACAGAGGTGGACCTACTCGAGCAAATGAGCTGGCTCTCCAAGCCTACCCTCATGCTTTGGTGCTAGTCATTGAAGACTTGCAAGCTTATTGTGTTAAGCGAGATGTCATGTTAGAGGCTTTGTGACAGGAGATGCATGCTGAGGCTTGTCGAACTAATCGATGATCGGAGCGTCGACTTGCATTTCGTGATGCTTATCATCGAGATTACTTAGCAGCATAAACGCACCACATCCTTCCCCCTGACGAGCCTTTCATTTCTCCAGCTATGCCTCACACTCCACCATCTTAATAAAACGAGGATGCCTCCGCTCCATGAGAGATCATTCACACAAGGGAGTTTTCTGTTCTTATTCTACTATTTTCAATGAGGGCAATGAATGTTTTATGTTTGGGGTGGAATAATTAGATATTTTATCTATTTAACACCGCTCATTTAATATTTATGGGAAAATCGATGTTTAAAAAGACGCGGTGGCCTAATTATAATTTTTAAAGCAAATTAACATTGGTTCTGTTAAAAACGGATGCTAAATTTTCATTTCACATCGATTCCGAAAGAACTGATGTAAACTTCTCATGTTACCGATGTTAATTTATAATTTAATATCGGTTTCCTTAGAACTGATGTTAAATTAACATCGATTTTTAGTAGAACCGATGTTAGTTTATAATTTAACAACGGTTTTCCTTAGAACCGATGTTAAATTCTCTCATTTAACATCAATTTTTCCGGAACCGATATTATATCACTTTTATATAATATAACTTGATATATATTTAAATTTATAATTAATATATATTCACCAATTATATATATATATATTACGTTATATTTTAATATGTATATATAGTTATATTAATTATTTATTAATAAATAGTTTATATTTTTATGGCTTTTAAATACATAATATTAATATATATTTCTAAAGTTATATTATGATATGTAAATACATATATATATATATATATATATATATCAATTATAATTATACGATAATATATAAATAATTATATTATAAGATATATATTAATTTTATATTATATTTCTATTTGTGTATATATATCTATATATATATAGTTAAAGTTATGTTATAATATATTTATTTATATTTATATTATATATATATATATTCAATCATATTTAAAATTATATGATAATATATATTAGTATATTAATTTTTATTATATTATATATTTAAAGTTACATTATATTATGTGTACATATAGTTATATTATAATATGTATATAGGTTAGTTATATTAATTTTTATCAATAAATAGTTTTATATTTTATGACTTTTAAGTAATTAATATTAATATATATCTCTAAAATTATATTATGATATCTAGATATAAAGTTATATTGTATATACTCAATTATAAATAAAGTTATTTTATGATATGTAGATATTAATTTGTATTAAATATATTCAATTATATATATATATATATATAAAGATATATTATAATAAAGTCAGATTACCTTTTTTATCGATAAATAGCTTTATACTACACTCACTTTTATATATAACTTAATATATATAGTTATATTATAATATGTATATGAAAATTTAAATATTATATATGTATTCAATTATATTTAAAGTTATATATATTTATACATATATAGTTATATTATACATATTCAAGTATACTCACAGTTATATGATATATATACTAAGTTATATTATATTTATATAAATTTATAAAAATATATAGTATATAAATATAACACATAGCAATAAATGTACAAGAAGTTCATATGGCAGAAGTCCACCAACAACGAAATTTAATGGTATTTGTTGCGAGTTGGTGGGTGTCTCGGGCGAGTGGCTAGGTTGGAGTTGAGTTGAGCTAGCTAGCTAGCCGCAATTCGATAATATTTCAATATCATGAAATTTAACATCGATTTTGGGATAATTGATGTTAAATGTCGTGATATTAAAATTAATATCGATTTTTAATAGTCGATGTTAAATCTAATAAAAAATAATGTTTAATGTTTTTTGTAGTAGTGTATATTCAACAATGTTACATGCACAACCAATTTACACAACCAAACTTTACAACACATCATCTCACCATACATTTATCACTAAATTCATTATTTATTCCATCATTTATCCTATCATCTACATCATCAATGGTTCAAAACAAGCACAAACATTAACGGTTGTGATTGTATCATTTTTCGTGTATATTTGGTATTGGATTTTAAAGTTTGGGGGCCGAATCATTATACACTTTATGCTTGGTACTGAATTTCATGCTTGGTTGACGGAACGTACTTTTGTGGTACTTCTAATTTTTGTGACATTCTAGGTATTGCGCTTTATTTGATTAAGTTTTTCTTGTCATTAATTGAAATTCGAGAATAATTCGTGAATATTCTCACCTTAATTTGTGAAAGTAATCTAAAGCATAAGGTGATTCTTCGGACTCTCTTGAAGTGCATTTAGGTTGTTTGTGTTATATTTTTGGATATATATTTTCTTATGTTGTTTTGCCACACTTATTTTTCTTGGAGGTCCAAAAAGGCTTAAGTGAAGCGTTATCATTCCTAACAGGGAAGTCTTTTTTAAACCCTTACTCCATTGATCTTTTTACATAATAAGGATATTGTTTTTCATTAAGTGTTAGGGAAGGTCTATATTTCTCTATATCTATATATATATCTATAAATAATAATATAATAAGAAAAGTTGAAAATTATGGCACCATTCTCTTGAGTAAACATTAGTGAAAAAAATTATTTTGGGACGTTTCACTAGTTTTGATAATGGATTTGAATGAAGGTGTATGAGATTTATTACACAACACCTTTTTCGTGAGTTTTGAGCCTTAGAGCAATCCTTATATATAAGCTCTATATTTATTGTTGTGTGGTCAAACATATTGTGTTCATTCTAAAACTTGCTCATTTATATATTTCGAGACTACAATTATAAGCTCTTGCATTAAGATGATAAAGGCAATTAGGATTAACCCCTTGTTGGCTTATATTTTTCCACCCATTACATTTTATCCTTAGAAGTTCCATTGAGCCTTAGCCTATTTCTTTGTTCAAGCACATTACTTTAGCCATTATCCATTCTTATTGATGACTCATCCATTTGCACTATCTGGTCAAAGATTTAATTGTGAACTAGATGTGAGACAAATAGGGATTGATGTTCATAAGAGTATTATGGGATGAGGAGCTTTCATTGAAACTGAAAGGGGTGTGAAGTACACTGGAGTATTGAACCGAATAAAAAGGAATATAAATAAAGGGAAAAAAAGAACGGCCAGAAAGAAAAATGCGGGAGGTCAAGTGCGAGAATCATCACTATGTATACATAAAATAGCACTTGAAATATCCCTTGAGTGTTACATAATTCCTTCCAGAAGATCCATTGCATACTTTTCCTTACACAATAGTATGACCTTGCCAGTTGAATATTCAATTACCATGTAAAGTACATAATAACTTGGGGATGATGGTTTGAGAGTTTTTATTACAAAAAAAGGGATGTTGATTGTTATTTGTAGGATTTGTTACGCATCTAAATTCACAATTGATCTTGGCTAGCAAACCTCATAATTTTACCTTTATCCTACCCATACCCAAAGTCACGTTACAACCAAAAGAAAGACTTTTTGATTTATGCATGACTTTATTTTTTGTAGTAGTGGAGATTTGATTTTTGACCAAGCGTATGGTAATGATATATTATGCTTTGATATGAGTGAACTCTTCTCGAATATCCCGTATATACACTTGAGTGAAGAGTGACATCCACCGTGAGGGTATTGAATCTTTTTGCATTCGATTCTCAATTAAGATGTTAGAATTTGGTGCGGCATCCTATTTTTCTCTGATCTCACTTTGGTCATGATCACTTGTTCTCTTTTGATATTGGTTTTGTCATGTTTTTTCAGCATATGAGTATTATAACTTGGGTATAAGATTTTCCCGGGGACGTGCAAAAGATAAGTGTGGGGAATTTGTTTGGTATATTTTGAGAAAGATTTTTATTAGTATTTTATATATATAATTGTGTGTTTTGTGTGATAATTTATCATTTTTACCATATATTTATATTATTTCATTTTGTTAGAATTTTCAATAATTGTGTCATATTTGGATAATTAATTAGAATTAAATTATATCTGCAGGTTAACCAACTAGTACAAGACAGATCAATTAATTCAAGGATGATATTTTTTCAAAATTTAAATATAGTCACGACTGGCCTCATTTTATTCGTCTCGTAGAGACGATCATTTTAAAAAAAACATCCGAATCCGAGTTCGTATGAAGAAGTTATGATCGTTCGAATGACAATTAAATAGATGGACCATATTGCGCCATGTGCCAACACCCGATTGGACCGGAAATTCAACTCTCCGCTGACATCATCCATGACATCAGCATCCCCTTGTCAGCCGTGCATGATTGAGTAGTGGGATTTAAAAAATTAAAAATTATTATTTTATTAGTTTTGAAGTATTATAAATAGGGGAGGAAGGTGTAGTGTGTTGAGAGGAGAAAAAATAGAGAGATGTTATTGTATGGGAGAGAAATAAAATTATTGTGTAATAAAATTATATTTGAGTAATAATATTATGAAATATTTATTTATTTGAGTTGTTATTGAGTGAGTAATTTTCTTTTACTATGGTTATGATGAAACCAAGTCTATATTATTATTATTATTATTATTATTATTATTATTATTATTATTATTATTATTTATATAATAATTCCAACTAAATGTTTTTAACGATTATGATTTTCGCTTCAATAGGAGAATATTACTTCATCAATTATATCACGTATTTTTTATAGTTATAAATTCTCCATTGCTTTGTGATTATTGATATTAGTTAATTTCTTTGATTATTGTTTTCCATTAAATTGGATACATATAATGCTTAAAAGTTACACTTTTCAAGCGAAGGAAAATCTATATTTGAATTATATTTTTGTACTTATTGTTAAATCTATAGGAAATTAGTGAGATTGATTTCAAATCTATTCCTTGAATTTCTTTGAATTAAAATATAAAATAAATAATAAATAGACATCGGTAGATTCTAAACCCTAGTAAATTATTTAAAAATCTATTTATCTAAGATAAAATTTAAAATTATTATTATTTATTGCAATTATTTCAATCATTCCAACTACAAATTATTTGGGACTAGGTTAGAATTTAATATAATTTGGTTTAAAACGATAGAAATATTTTTATTGCACTGTCATAGTCCTCCTTGTGGAACCGACCTTGCATCGCATATCTACATCAAACGAATCGTGCGCTTGCGAGTATTATACTAAAGAATCAACAACGACTACCTAACATTATGGTCGAATCTAAGGATCATTGTGTTTTTCTTACATCCGCTTCGAGAAGCTTCCCAAATTTTGCACTCACTGTTCTATTGTTGGTCATGGTATCTATAATTGCAAAATCCAGACTCAGCCCAATTCCATGAAGCATACGAAGGATGCGACCAAGCCAGAACCTCATAAAAATAGAAGTCAGTTCTATAACCCATCAGGAAAACCATCCTAAAAACGTCCAAAATCAAGCTGATATCCATCTTGTCACTATTAATGCATTTCGATATTCTATCTGATCAAGATGCCGATGATATTCTCACTAAAGATAGCTTATTCTTTCAACAAAGAAGCAAAAATACTTGGTTAAATGATGGTGATCGTGATACTACATTTTTCATAGGGCTATTAAGATGAGAGTTAATCGCATGCAGTGTCAGCTCCATCTATTGATGGGGAATTGTGCCATGACCACTTGATGATTTCGAGCCATATCGTTGATTATTATCAGCAACTCTTTACGGGCCACCATAGAGGCACCCAGATGCCCCTTATCTTAACCTCCCTCAGGTGATTGCGGATAACAATAATATGTTGGTTGCTATTCGGCATTATGAGGAGATCCAAAGTATGATTTTTAGTATGGAGCCGCACAGTTCCCCCAGTCCAGACATATTCATAGGTACTTTTTATGATTTTACGTAGGAAGTTATCAGTCTGACATTATGAAGACGATCAGAGATTTTTTTATCCACTACTTTCCCTGAGCGGGGTTAAACTCTAGTCTCGTAGCTCATATCCCTGAATTGAAAGGGGCTGTTTCCATTGGTCAGTTCCGCACTATTACTCTAAGCAACTTTATCTTTAAAATCATCACCAAAATTCTCCCGACCAGACTTAGCATCTTTGTCCAAGACATCATTTCTCTTTGTTAGTTCAACTTTATTCAGGGCAGACGGATTATGGCTTCGGAATGTGTTAATTACTGAACCATCGGGCGTATGGCGGTAACATGACTATTAAGATTGATATTTGGAGGGCATTTGACACCTCATCTTGGGATTTTTGTCGGATGTTCTCTGTTGCTTTGATTTCCATGACAAGTCTGTTGGTTAGGTTTATACTATTTTGCATTCGCGTAGACTTTCCACCTTGATCAGTGGAGAGCCCAAGGGGTATTTTAGTTGTATCTAAGGAGCTCGATAAGAAAACCCCATGTCGCCTATATTATTCTGCCTTGCAGAGGAGATCCTTAGCCACTGTATCTCGAATGCGGTTCGTCTTTCTAAGTCAAATCCTATCTATGCGGGTCGGCATATTGATTATTCTTCTCACTTACTCTATGCAGATGATGTCATTATTTCCAGTCGCGCTACTTCGGATAATGCGATGATGCTCTCAGGGATCTTTGATGATTATGCGACTATCTCAGGTCAGTTTGTGAATTGTTCTAAATCTGTGGCATACTTTGGTTCTCATGCTTCTCTCCATACCAAAAGAGCGATCTTGCGCATTCTTGGTATGCAAAAGATCACATTCATTCAATTACCTCAGTGTCCCATTATTTTATGGAATTCTATAGATCCATATTGCCTCGGTGGTGGACAAGATCATTAACAAAAATTACAGCTTGGAACGAGTCATCTCTTTCTATGGTTGGTCGTTTTTGCTTGGTTAAATTCGTCACTTTGAGATCTTCTATTTACTCCATGATGGTCTATAGTTGGCCGGTTAATCTTATAAAGAAGTTTGAGTCTGTTGGGATTCGGTGATTAAAAACGAGTTACGCAAAAAAATAAACCGGTCCAACTGGGTAAAAATCAAACCCCTAAAACGGATCGATCAAGCATCATATAAACGAATATAAATTGATGAAGATATTATTAAGAAGTCATACCCTCATAAACCTTTGATAATATCTTCTTGAAAGAAATATTCCTGAGCCAAACTTTAATCGTTTCCGTTCACCAAAACAAACATGAATCTAGTTCGTTCTAGCTTGATGAATGATCAAACACCGAATATTCCGAGTGTCTCTATGCTATCACGCATCGGATATTGATCGAAAAAAATTATATATCAATTCGTTCTCGAAGAACACGGCTAGGAATTGATATAGTATGTTTCTCTCTAAGGTGAACAAGAAATGAAGAAAATTTTTCTACTCTCCCTTAGCAAGCTCACGTCCAGATTACTAAGTGTGTGTGTGTGTATGTGTGTGTGTGTGCGCATGTATATGTGTGTGTGTGTTTCAAGTCATGTGCTGTGTAAGACTTACTCATTTATAATACAAAATGAGATAAAAAAATGATGAGATTCCAAATCTCATCCATTTATCCTCAACCTTATATTATAAGTCTAACACACCCCACACACCACATGCATCTTCCAAGCAAGGGGGTTACTTGAGGTTGGTGAGAAAATGAGCCGAGCCACTCGGTTCGCCTACCGGACGTTCGCATGTCTAGTCCGTAAAGTACACTTCGTTTTATCCCAAATGTATTTATACTTAATTAATTAATCCAATTAATTGATTTTATCAAATACAAAATTATAATAATATATCTCCAAGAAGTAATTATTTATGAATTAAATTAATCACCCAGTAATTAATTTCAATTCACAAGACCGCTATGATTTATCAAATAAATCAAATTAGATATCCAATATCCAATATCAATGAAGAGATAATAAATACATATTTTATCCATCAAATATCCTTGTACATGACTCCATAAGTCTGTCTTATTCGGCAATGGGAGGAACCAACGAGTACGGATAACACTTATCCAGTCTAGTGCTCCGTACCGTAACCCAACTAAGAATGGATGATCGGATCATTCCAAAACTATTATGCCGTGAATACTGTATACATATAAACCCTTCAATCATATGTCCCGGTCAAATTCAGTAAAGTCAAACCCAATTGTAACTTGACTATATGCATTTGTTAATGCAAACCGAGATCACCGAGCTCTCATGTATCAAATACAACCAGCTCTAACTGCTTTGGCCAAAGACTTTTGATATCATTTGCCATTAACCGATGAGGACATTTACCTTCTCACTTATAGGTGAAAGAATCCCATCTTGGTATTTAGTAGAGACTACTACTTGCCCACTAAGTTGCATTCTGAGGTTGACCCCACCAACCGGTGATTATCGAACTACTCTAATGACTAACTTAATGTTACAAGCACATCTCCTACTGAAACCTTAGGTCAAAGGTCCTTGTATACCTATCAATGTAACACCCCGAGATATTCGGAATAATTACAGCGCCGTAAACCCTTTAGGTAAGGATTTACAAGGCTAATTTTAAAGGGAGAGTAAATAAAAACCAATCGTACAACTGAAGTTCAAATACAGATTTGATTCAACCGATCAAATGAGTTAACTTATACAACCATATCGAAAAGACATTATTAAAACAGACGTACTCGAGTACTAAATAGACCAAGAAGACAAATCACAATAACAATAAACATCAACCACATCACTGAGCCATTTCATCGTCCTGTCGGTACTGTGGTTGCTTCCCCGCTCCTCGGCTACCTGAACATCAAAACAATGTCCACCCCTGAAGGGGTTAGCAAAACAATGCTAGTACAAGTATCGTAATACATAAATCATCAATGCATCATAACACACGCAAAACGGACTTCCGTCACCGGAATCCAACGATGTGAATCCTCACGATTCCATCAACACAGTACAGGGTAATCCAGCGATCCACCGCCCTTGGTATAGATCCCCATGATGATCCCGTCGGACCAACGCATGGTGGAAAACCCGTCCAGCGATCCAGCGCCCTCAGCATAGATCCCCATGATGATCCCGTCGGACCAACGCATGGTGGACATTCGATCCAGCGCCCTCAGCATAGATCCTCATGATCCCCTCGGATCATTTATACCATAAATCAATCAACTATACATACATATATGCATTTCAATATGTTCATCAATACGAACAAATAACAACGAATACCACGAGAAATCTCAGAAATACATCTCATATTCAACAACATGAACAAAACCACAAGCATGATCAAAGTTTCAATATAAATCGAACTCGACATATGATACTTGCCTCGAAAATGGCAAGAATGGAATACTTCAATGATCTCAACACACTCGAAGGCCGCCTCCTTCGATCAACGTAACAAGCTCAAACCTTAACAAAAGGAAATGATATACAAATCATCTCAAGTCGAACGATGGCCTAACAATTCGGTCTACGGCCCAAAAGCTCAATTTAAACAATTCTGCCTGGACTGCTTAGCGTGCGCTACGTACTCTACGTAACGTGCGCTAAGCCTGCCTATTAGCGTACGCTATCGTATAAGCCTAGCATACGCTAGCCACGGACTGACAGTTTGACTCGGCTGATCTCATAACGTACGTTACGTACGTATCGTGCGTTAACTGAACCCCGATAGCGCACGTTAACTTACATATGTTAGCGTGCGCTAATCTTGCATGGCGAATATCGCTAATGTAAAACTGGGTTGAATGGTGATGAACTCATGAATTCTATGGTGATAATACAAGTCATCCTCGAGCATATCATGCTAATAAGGTTTGTGGAAGTTCTATGATTATGAGATACAAATATACGGATAATCATCTCAACATCATAATTCATCTTAGATCTTCAAGAAATATTCTAAGTTCCGTTCGTCCTACGCTCCAAAACGCATGATTCCAATGTGTAAAACGTAATAATCTAGGTAATATCCGACATCGATCATAAATCGATTTGAAAACGCTTAGGAGTCCATATACTAAGATGGTTCAAGGGTTCATACGATATATAGTGCCAATACGTCAAAAGTATCCTTCTAACATGTGATGACCGATTATAAACGAAATAACTGGCTATCAAAACATGATCAAACGTCCTTAAGAACATTACTAACATCGGTGAAGAATCACCTACCTCAAAGTAGTGAAGAACACGGAGGAAATCGAAGCAATCCAACACCGAAGGCTTGAACACAAATCTCCAACGATGTACGATCTTCAATCACGAGCTAGGATGTTGATATGAAGTGTTTAGGATGAAGGAAGTTATGCTCTAAGTGTAAGAATTCGGGTTATGGGAGAAAAAGAACTGAAATCACGAATAGGTTGCTGTCCTATTTATAAGAAATAGCTATTAGCGCGCGCTAGTCCCTGCTCGTAGCGTGCGCTAACGGCTCACTGACTTAACTGTAATCAGCACTTAGCGTGCGCTACGCATATACCTGTAGCGTGCGCTAAGGCGTTGACTCGGCTTTTCCCGAAAGCCGTCCAGGTTCATCCCGACACGATCCGACAGGGGTCCCCCGGCCAGATCTCACCTACCGCACGTCTCAATCAAATTAACCACGCATAGAGTGCGTTAATAATCCTTTGTAGCATGCGCTATTGAGTCTATGTTAGCGTACGCTACACATAGCCGATAGCGTGCGCTACATGCGCAGAATTACAATTTGCAAATCACATACCTGAAATCATACGCTCGACAACATCGGATTATGAAATACGGAGAATAATACCCAGATCAAGTACAACGATTACAATATCACAAGTTCCAAATACATATCAGAATTCTCGGGTATTACATCCTTCCTCCCTAAAAAGAAGTTTCGTCCCGAAACTTAAGATAAAAACAACTCTGGATATCTAGCCTTCATACTGTCCTCCACTTCCCAAGTGGCCTCTTCGACTCCATGTCGTGACCATTGTACTTTAACCAAGTGTATTGGTTTGTTCCTCAATTGTTTGATCCGGCTCTCAAGTATCTTGATTGGTCTCTCTTCGAAGGTGCCATCATTAGCTATTTCGATCTCGTCGAAATCAATGACGTGACTAGGGTCCGGTACATACTTCCGCAATTGGGATACGTGAAACACATTGTGAACGTGACTCAGTGATGGCGGTAAGGCCAACCTGTATGCTAAATCTCCAACTCTCTCGAGGATCTCAAATGGTCCGATATATCTCGGACTAAGCTTGCCTCTCCTCCCAAAACGGAAAATCCCTCGTGTAGGAGACACCTTCAATAGTACATGATTTCCGACATAAAACTCTAGAGGGCGACGACGTACGCCTGCATAAGACTTCTGTCGACTCTGGGCAGTCAACAGTCTTTCCCGAATCAAAGCTATCTTCTCTTGAGTCTGAACTATCAATTCCGGTTCTGTCCCGATCAAGTCCGAAGAATCATCCCAGCACAGGGGTGATCGACATCTTCTTCCGTACAAAGCTTCAAATGGTGCCATCTTAATAGAAGCATGCCAACTATTATTATAGGTGAACTCGATCAAGGGCAAGTGAACTTCCCAATCAGTTGACCAATCTAATGCACAAGCTCTAAGCATGTCTTCTACTGTCTGTATAGTCCTTTCGGACTGACCGTCCGTTTGGGGATGATAAGCTGTGCTAAAGTTGAGCTCAGTTCCCAAAGCCCTGTGAACTGCTTTCCAGACGTGCGACACGAAACGACCATCTCGATCCGAAATAATGGTCTTCGGCGTCCCATGCAATCTGACTATCTCCGCAATAAATACTCGCGCCAATCTCTCGGGCCCCCATGTATTTTTAATCCCTAGGAAATGAGCCGACTTGGTTAGTCGATCAACTACAACCCAAATCATGTTCATTCCTGTTCTAGTCCTTGGCATACTGGTGATGAAATCCATCGAGATGTCCTCCCACTTCCATTCAGGTATCGGAAGCGGCTTTAACATTCCGGTAGGTCGCTGATGTTCAATCTTAACCTGCTGACACATCAAGCACTTCGAAACGTACTCTGCTACGTCCCTCTTCATATTCCCCCACCAGAAATTTTGTTTTAAATCCTTATACATCTTACTGCTGCCCGGGTGAATGGAATATGGCGCGCTGTGAGCTTCCTTCAGAATAGTCCGTCTCAAATCACCATCATCTGGAACGCAAAGTCGATTCTGAAATCTCAGAACTCCATCGTCTTGTAACACGAATCCTGGGGCTTTCCCTTTCTTTATTTCGTCACATAATCGAAGGATCAGAGAATCGTCCAACTGCTTAGACTTGATCTCCTCGACTAGTGATGAAGTCAGTTTCATCACATAAAGTTGCCCTTGGATTCCTGGTGCCCATACTTCAATCCCCTCGCGGATCAGTTCTCGTCGAATACTGGTTTGGGCTGTAAGTGCTTCCAACACTCGAAGAGAAGCTGGTTTTCGGCTCAATGCATCGGCTACTACGTTTGCTTTCCCCGGATGATAGAGAATTTCCAAGTCGTAATCCTTGATCAATTCCAGCCACCTTCTCTGCCTCATGTTTAATTCTTTCTGACTGAAAATGTACTTGAGGCTCTTATGATCGGTAAAGATCTGACAATGAGTGCCGTACAAATAATGTCTCCAAATTTTCAATGCAAAGACCACAGCTGCTAACTCCAGATCATGAGTGGGGTAGTTAACCTCGTATGGTTTCAACTGTCGAGAAGCATAGGCAATCACCTTATCTCTTTGCATCAATACACATTCCAGACCCTGATTTGAAGCGTCACTGTACACCATGAACCCATCAGTTCCATCTGGCAATGCTAAAATAGGTGCTGTCGTCAGTCTCTTCTTAAGCTCATCAAAACCAGCCTGGCATTTCTCATCCCACTTAAACTTTTGAGTTTTCTGTAACCGTTGAGTGAGCGGACGAGAGATCTTGGAAAATCCCTCTACAAAGCGGCGATAATATCCAGCAAGTCCTAAGAAACTCCGGACTTCTTTCACATTATTAGGAGCTTCCCATTCCAAGATTGCTTTGACTTTCTTTGGGTCCACCTGAACTCCGTCAGCTGATATCACATGCCCAAGGAAAGTTACTTCCCTAAGCCAGAACTCACATTTAGAAAGCTTTGCATACAGCTGCTTTTTCCTCAAAGTGCTCAAAACCACACGCAAATGCTCGGCATGCTCCACTGCGTCCTTCGAATATATCAAGATGTCATCAATGAAGACGACCACAAATTTATCCAAGTATTCCAAGAATACCCGATTCATCAATTCCATGAATACCGCAGGAGCATTGGTAAGCCCAAATGGCATCACTACGAATTCATAATGCCCGTATCGGGACCTGAAAGCAAACTTCGGTATATCCGATTCCTTAATTCTCAACTGGTGGTATCCTGATCGCAAGTCAATCTTCGAGAATACCCTTGCCCCTTGCAGTTGATCAAACAAGTCGTCGATCCGAGGTATAGGATACTTATTCTTGATCGTCATTTTATTGAGCTCCCTGTAATCAATACACAGTCGGAGGGATCCGTCTTTCTTCCGGACAAAGAGAACGGGCGCTCCCCAAGGAGAAACACTAGGTTGGATATAGCCCTTCTGTAACAATTCCTCCAGTTGCTTCTTGAGTTCATACATCTCGGTTGGCGCCATGCGGTATGGTTCTCTGGAAATAGGAGCTGCTCCAGGCTCTAATTCGATAGTGAATTCCACTTCCCTCTGTGGAGGTAACCCAGGTAGTTCGTCAGGAAATACATCTGAGAACTCATTCAAAACTGAAATAGACGAAAGCTCTACTCCTTCCTCTTTCCTCATGGCATATCACCAAAGTCCATGACATCCTTGCTTCAGTAATTTCACTGCTTTCATCGCCTTGATCAATTCTCCCGAGCTTCCCGGTCTCCATCCTCGGAATAAGTGTTCAGATCCGTCATCAGCAATGATAGAAACGACTCTCTCTCGGTAATTCAGAATAGCTCCATAACGGTTGAGCCAATCGTCTCCGAGAATTAAATCGTCACCGTAGATGTCAACCACAATAAGGTTCGATAGCCAATCTCTCCCTCCTATAGTTACTGGAAAATCCCTAGCTTCTAGGGTTCCCACAATTTTCTCTCCGCTCGGTAATCCCACGACATAAGGTTCACAATCATACAAGCACGAGATTTTCAAACGATTAACACAGTTCAAAGATATAAAAGAATGCGTAGCTCCCAAATCGAACAAGACACTAACTGGTTGTAAAAAGATCTGAATCGTACCTGATGCAACAGCTGTGTTTTGATCATCCTTCTTCATCTCGTAAATACGCAGAGGAACGGACCCAGCGCTGGATGCCTCTCTTTTCCCAACATTCTGCTGTGGGAAACCGCTCTGCTGCGTCTGGTTTACACTAGTGTCCTTTGGAACCGGTACAGGAGTGCGAGCATCAAAAGATCGGGTCGCATTCCCACAAAATGTTGCGCGATGCCCTTCTTGTCCACACTCGAAACAGGTCACAGCAGGCGCGAAACAATCGCGTCGAACATGTCCCGCTTTGCCACAGTTATAACACTTCTTCCCTGCGTCTGAAACAGTTGGTGCTGCTCGGAACTTCTTTCCACCTCGAGAAGGATGCGGAGGTCTCCTGGATGGATGAAAAGAGGACTGACCCCTGCGAGGCCCGCTACTCTTGTTCTCCGTGAAGTTGCCAGACACCTTCTGTTTCTTTGCTTCCGTCGATTTCTCTACTGCTGCCTCCTTCATATCATAGGCCAATGCCTTGTCCTGATACTGTCGCAAAGTGGTACATTCAAATCCGGACATATATTGCTGAATTTCCGGCTTCATTCGCATGTCAAAATGGAAAATCCTTTCCGCATCGGTCCTGACCAAGTGGCGCACGTAAGTCAGCTGGTGATTAAAGGTCTTAATCACGTCCGTCACAGATGCTTCTGAATTTTTTGGTGAGAAAAACTCCCGAACTCGGGCTTCTCTAACTGGGCGAGGACAATACTGCGCCTCCATCATCAATTTGAATTTCGTCCAGTCAACATTGTGCCCCTCCGGTCGAATGGCCTCCCATCAGTCGAAAGCCTCCCCGGTCAGAAGATACTGGGCGACCGGAACCTTCCTATCGTTGGGACAGTTAATCCCTGCAAAAATCTTTTCTAATTCCTTCAGCCAGTGATCCCAAGAAAGCGTCTCAGCAAAACCGTCAAATTTTGGAGGATGCAATTTGATCACTTCGGTAAGCCATTTATCTCCTCGATTATCCACGTTATGCTGCTATCCCATCGCCGTCTGCATGCGATCCACAACTTGAGCAAACTGGTTTATCTGGGCAACCACCTGCTGAAGCACTTCCGGCATGTTAGGATCTGCATTATTATTTGCCGATCCCTGCTGTCCCCCGGAATGGGAATCCGTCCGACTAGCGGTTATCTCTGGGGTAGATACCGACTCTTCTTGTCTCGCATTTCCACGTCCGCGTCCACGACCGCGTCCACGACCGCGTCCGCGTCCACGACCTCCTCTCAACATACTGTAAACATAAATACTCAATATCCAGGGCAAACTTTCTAAAAGTACATCCATCAATGTTCACAAAACATGAATAAAATAAAATGGTAGTATTTGAGATTTAGGAACTTACAACCACGGTCCACACGACGATGCTGGCTCAGCAGTGATCTTACGAACGACCAATAATCAAATAACGTAAACAGACCCAACTAACCCGACTGCCAAGATATCCATGAATCTTAGCTCCGATACCATATTCTGTAACACCCCGAGATATTCGGAATAATTACAGCGCCGTAAACCCTTTAGGTAAGGATTTACAAGGCTAATTTTAAAGGGAGAGTAAATAAAAACCAATCGTACAACTGAAGTTCAAATACAGATTTGATTCAACCGATCAAATGAGTTAACTTATACAACCATATTGAAAAGACATTATTAAAACAGACGTACTCGAGTACTAAATAGACCAAGAAGACAAATCACAATAACAATAAACATCAACCACATCACTGAGCCATTTCATCATCCTGCTTGCATCGTGGTTGTTTCCCCGCTCCTCGGCTACCTGAACATCAAAACAATGTCCACCCCCGAAGGGGTTAGCAAAACAATGCTAGTACAAGTATCGTAATACATAAATCATCAATGCATCATAACACACGCAAAACGGACTTCCGTCACCGGAATCCAACGATGTGAATCCTCACGATTCCATCAACACAGTACAGGGTAATCCAGCGATCCAGCGCCCTTGGTATAGATCCCCATGATGATCCCGTCGGACCAACGCATGGTGGAAAACCCATCCAGCGATCCAGCGCCCTCAGCATAGATCCCCATGATGATCCCGTCGGACCAACGCATGGTGGACATTCGATCCAGCGCCCTCAGCATAGATCCTCATGATCCTCTCGGATCATTTATACCATAAATCAATCAACTATGTATACATATATGCATTTCAATATGTTCATCAATACGAACAAATAACAACGAATACCACGAGAAATCTCAGAAATACATCTCATATTCAACAACATGAACAAAACCACAAGCATGATCAAAGTTTCAATATAAATCGAACTCGACATATGATACTTGCCTCGAAAATGGCAAGAATGGAATACTTCAATGATCTCAACACACTCAAAGGCCGCCTCCTTCGATCAACGTAACAAGCTCGAACCTTAACAAAAGGAAATGATATACAAATCATCTCAAGTCGAACGATGGCCTAACAATTCGGTCTACGGCCCAAAAGCTCAATTTAAACAATTCTGCCTGGACTACTTAGCGTGCGTTACGTACTCTACGTAACGTGCGCTAAGCCTGCCTGTTAGCGTACGCTATCGTATAAGCCTAGCGTACGCTAGCCATGGACTGACAGTTTGACTCGGCTGATCTCATAACGTACGTTACGTACGTATCGTGCGTTAACTGAACCCCGATAGCGCACGTTAACTTACATATGTTAGCGTGCGCTAATCTTGCATGGCAGAATACTGCTAACAAAAAACTGGGTTGAATGGTGATGAACTCATGAATTCTATGGTGATAATACAAGTCATCCTCGAGCATATCATGCTAATAAGGTTTGTGGAAGTTCTATGATTATGAGATACAAATATACGGATAATCATCTCAACATCATAATTCATCTTAGATCTTCAAGAAATATTCTAAGTTCCGTTCGTCCTACGTTCCAAAACGCATGATTCCAACGTGTAAAACGTAACAATCTAGGTAATATCCAATTACTGATCATAAATCGATTTGAAAACGCTTAGGAGTCCATATACTAAGATGGTTCAAGGGTTCATACGATATATAGTGCCAATACGTCAAAAGTATCCTTCTAACATGTGATGACCGATTATAAACAAAATAACTGGCTATCAAAACATGATCAAACGTCCTTAAGAACATTACTAACATCGGTGAAGAATCACCTACCTCAAAGTAGTGAAGAACACAGAGGAAATCGAAGCAATCCAACACCGAAGGCTTGAACACCAATCTCCAACGATGTACGATCTTCAATCACGATCTAGGATGTTGATATGAAGTGTTTAGGATGAAGGAAGTTATGCTCTAAGTGTAAGAATTCGGGTTATGGGAGAAAAAGAACTGAAATCACGAATAGGATGCTGTCCTATTTATAAGAAATGGCTATTAGCGCGCGCTAGTCCCTGCTCGTAGCTTGCGCTAACGGCTCACTGACTTAACTGTAATCAGCACTTAGCGTGCGCTACGCATATACCTGTAGCGTGCGCTAAGGCGTTGACTCGGCTTTTCCCGAAAGCCGTCCAGGTTCATCCCGACACGATCCGACAGGGGTCCCCCGTCCAGATCTCACCTACCGCACGTCTCAATCAAATTGACCACGCATAGCGTGCGTTAATAATCCTTTGTAGCGTGCGCTATTGAGTCTATGTTAGCGTACGCTACACATAGCCGATAGTGTGCGCTACATGCGCAGAATTACAATTTGCAAATCACATACATGAAATAATACGCTCGACAACATCGGATTATGAAATACGGAGAATAATACCCAGATCAAGTACAACGATTACAATATCACAAGTTCCAAATACATATCAGAATTCTCGGGTATTACAATCAAAACATTTTGATTCAGTTATGGATAGTCCCTGAGTGATATCCATGTGACCGAATCGATGTGAGTCGTGTTTGAGTATACTAATCCCGTTAGCATACCTATAACATGTGCTCCCACTGACCCTTAGTGAAAACAGGCACTCTACATGTCAAAGTACATGTTATAAAAGTCTTGCCTAAACTTATTGCCCAGATAAGTTTTATAGACTTGCGAACTAATTAAGCATTCGAGCCCTAAACACTTCCAATGCCTATCTCCTTATCTCCATAAGGAGTGGAATTTTTGCTCTCAAACGCAAGGACTATTATTTTATATACCAAATTACATTGCCTGTGATATACAATCTTATAGAAATAATATATGCCTTATTTAATATAATATTCATAATAACAATACAATGCTCTCACTCTCTCATCATCTGAGTGGCATTCAAGGGCATATTCCTAATAATCTCCCACTTGCACTCAATGCCACAGATTATGGAATCTAATATTGTAACACCCCCAAAACCACCCGGGATATTACAGCGCCGTGGGTCCCGCGCCGGAACCCACCAGGCTAACAATCATTTCAAAAACATTTAAAAACGTCAAAAGGCCGATGACGGTAATATTTTAAATACTCAAATATTTTCCAAAAATATAGTTCTCAAATATCGTCATCAAATACTATTTGAAAATGCAAGGCGAAATGCCAAATCTCAACAGTTCCAAAATGTTCGTTAAGCCACCACTTATACGTACCGATAAAATAGTTGGGGAAAAAGGTCTAACGAAATAACCCAAATTCGCAAAATGCGAAAAGGCCATTTTAAAGTTAAACACGAGTTGGTAAAAAATACCAGAAAGCCATTTAAAATACACACGCAACAGAGAAAAACACAATTCAAAATACACATTTGCAGCAGAAATAAAACAACCAGAAATAAATACTCAATTCTCCGAAAACATGCCACAGCCAGTATCACCCGGGAAGCTCATCCCTTCACGACCGCTACTAGTTCGATCTCCGAGTACCGAAAAATAAATCCCACGATGGGGTCAGCCACAATACTCAACAATGATATCGATCACATCATCATAAATAATTACATACCAATGTGACATCAATGTAAGAATACTACCAATGTAATCTTACCGTCGTAACCTTACCAATCCATGGCTATCCACAACAAATCAATCCTTACCATAATCCGCATTTCGCATTCTCAAATAACGAAATGAACTCAACAACAATCATCTGTACTGTATTCAAACAATACCAAGTATCCTCAAAACATCATCATAACTCATAAGTGTGAACTGATTCATCCGTGCCAAATCTTATCCGTCGGATTTGCACCGTCAAATCTCAATCTAGATAAAAACCAATATAACACAATATATCTGTAGATCAACTACCACAAGAAAAATATAACAAGTCCTGAAACATCGACGTACAGTCCGAATGCTTATACGATCAATAACACTGATCAACCAATAACTCTACCTAGAATATCACTGACATGATAACTCCGATACTACCAACGAAGGATCGACAATAATCGAGAATACCATCAACATGATAAACTCTAACACGGTCAACAAAGGACCAACAATAACCGAGAATACCATCAACAAGGTAAACTCCAAACACGATCAACAAAGGATCAATCAACGACCGAGAATACCATCAATAAGGTAAACTCCAACAACAATAATGGATCTCAAAGAAATAACCCCGACTGTCGAACATAACCCTTGGCCGTATGAACAACCAATCGCAAATCGTCGAACATACCCAACCATAAATGGAGGATGAAGGACCAAACAATATGGCTCAAAGATGGACGTCATAGTACGCCCGATCTGGAAATGTGTTTGTGCACATGTCCACCCCATATACGGAATCCAGGATATATATGGGACATGTACCTAATTAGCCTCACGAACTACGTCTCGTGTGCATGGTTCAATGTGGAAATATCAACACATAACCATAGTGTGCCCAGCTAAAAATCCTACACAATACCCAATCGGAACGCATATATGACTCCAGATATGTCACGATGCAACATGACAACGAAACTCAAAGAATCACATATCCAATAAGGATCAAAAGACTCACCGAAGTGACATCAACAGACTGACAATGAAAAGTCGACACGACTAATCAATATCCAAAACAACAATCCTGGGGTCATCATCCCCAAATGAATGATCAACACGATCCAAGATCTCAATACATCAGTCCTGGAATCAACATCCCTCAACGAGTAACCGATATGAATCTCATTATACGAAACCTCAACTTACAACATATACAACATTTCAACATAATAATTATCCTCATGACTGAACAAATACTTAAATTACCTCAAGATGAAGCTAATACCCTTTCCACGAACAAACCATCATCCCGACAACTTACATTCATAATATCATTGCTATATGAATTATAAATGAAATGAAAGCAAAATCATTCATTAAATATTATAAACTGAACAAGTATAAACTTACCTCGATACCGATACCACGAAGTCATTACCAAAATCTATTATCTTCATCCACGAGCTCCTCAGCCCCGACCAAAATCAATCTACGAACTCTTCAGCCTCAACCGCAACACAATGGTCGTAATCAACGATCAATTATCACAACCTATTGCAATAATTGATTAACACACATTCGATAACAATCAACAACCGATATAACCAACCAGTCAAACTCAGCGGCTCAACAATACCTCGATCATATACAAAACCGAACAATACAACTCAAACAATTATGAACTCATGTCCACAATACCAACCACAACTCGACAATCATAATTAACAATCAATATAACTGATAAAAAACCCAACGGTTCCACAATATCTCAATTAAACACAGTCTGAACAATCCAAATCAAACCAACACAAATTCATAATCACAACACGAAAATACTACATTGTCTAACTACTTAGCGCACGTTAAACACATAATGTAGCGTGCGCTAAGTCGCTTCCGTTAGCGTGAGCTAGCCAGTAAGTTTAGCGTGCGCTAATGCTGTACAGTTGCATGCTTTCCAAGCATCGACTGACACCTTGCAATTAAGGATCCGAATGAAAATGAAATCATACTATAAGATTAACAATAA
This sequence comes from Orobanche coerulescens, assembly GCA_033398695.1. Classification (NCBI taxonomy): domain Eukaryota; kingdom Viridiplantae; phylum Streptophyta; class Magnoliopsida; order Lamiales; family Orobanchaceae; genus Orobanche; species Orobanche coerulescens. The sequence goes on from CM065809.1 coordinate 98,359,114, forward strand.
CTTTTCTAAATTTAATCTCATCACCATACTCGAAATCATATTCGTATTCTTATACGAATATTATATCAAAACACATACTTAGTTCTAGATATGAATATTCCATATTCATATCCAAAACACCATCACCTCTCAAACACATTCATCATATCAATGATCAGTTCATATCGATATTAAGGATTTCATAATATACTCGATTCCCACTTCAATTCTAAATATGAATCAACAAGACTCCGTCTTGTTCATATTCGTAAATTCATAGAAACAAATACCGGTTATTATCATGAATAATCATATTCCAAAATTAACCGTAAACTTTATAATTATCCGTCCACCTCATACGACTCGATAGTGTTGTTACCCAAAATATTATCCGGAGATAGTATTGCTGGAATGATCGAGTAACAAACAAATGCGAGAACACTTCCGTGAGAAAGAAGATAACACAAGATTTGCCGGGGTTGTTAATCCCGGGCTTGAATACTCTCGCGAGATGTTATTAATAAATATACTGTTGAGTACAAATATTAATGTTAGAATCTAATACAAGGAGTGTAAAAGCTTCAAGTTATCTAGGCTTTAGAGCGCGTAGATTGCCGGAAGAACCAGATAGATGAATCTGTGAGTTCTTGCTTGGGATATGTGATGAATGTGTATGAATATCACTATGAATGTGTTAGTGGTTGTCAAAAGAGCCTTTGATTCTCTCTTTGGTGAGTATTTTGCACTTAATTCGTAGTAGTCTCCGCCCCTTTTGGCCGCAGCAGTGAGTCCTCTATTTATAGGGGACAAGGTAGTTGGGATCCCTCAGGCGATCGCGGGCGATCGCCATTTTCTATATTAAAATAAACGGCCGATTGTTCCGTCACGTGGGTATGAGGTTACAAAAGAGTTGTCCAAGTCACTTCCTTTCTTTTTGTCCAAGTTTCTTTTCTTTTTGTCTAACTCACTTCCTTTTTTAGGTTCGAATGATCAACTCTGCAATCAGTTGTTAGAGGTCCGAGGTTGCAGTTGGAGGCCAGCTGGGTGAACCAATGGGAAGCCAGCACGTGTTGCGAGTCGCTGTCCGAGGAGGACCCACTTCGTACCTTTCGGCGTCCTTGTCGGTTGGTGTGGTAGGTGACAGGATGGGGTCAATGATCCTATCTGTCGGTATCCTTTGAAGATCCGCGGGTGGGCCACCATCTAAGATTCGGTCTACGACGACTTTGACGGATGCTGGATCCACACGTGGCATGAGACGATCGCCTTTGGTCCGTTTATGAAAGACGATCGTCAGATAACAAAAGACGATCGCGGGGGATCAAAAGACGATCTCCGCATTGTGCCGAACTCTAGGCATTTGTCCTGAGTATGTCTTCCATGGTTCGCTTATCTGGAAGGTCGCCGATCGCCTATCGTGGCGAATTAATCGCCGCACAACAATTGCCCCCCAACTCGCCTCGATATTGAAAACACGGGGTGAGGTGGCTCTGTTGGCGATCGCCAATGTTTTAAACGATCAGCCGATCTGAATTCAAATATGGACGACCTTCTTTCGCGTCGGGAGCAGCGGGAAAAGAAGGCGGGCTTTCCAGAAATGGCAGGGACACGCGTCATGCCGTTGTTGGGGAAATCCGACGGTTTGTCAGACCTGTCGGCTGGCATGCCCTCGAAAAGACGCGTATGCGGGATTCGAGGGCCGCATTTAATGCGTCCCCACGTGACGGTTGCGATTCAGCCCCCGAGGTTTCTCCTATTTGCATTTAGGCCCTCGTCTCCATCTATAAAAAGGGTAGGGCTTCTTCTCCTTCACTTTTTACGCGCCCTTCGTATCCATAGCCGAATTTCTGCAGAAATTTCTGGAGCTTTTGTGTGCCGATCTCCTTCTTTTTTCTAGGTAAGAAAAAATTAACCTTCTTCCTCTCTCTATTTTCTAATATGTCGGGAGGATCAAAAACCTTCGAGACCGGAAGTTCTTCCACGTCGCGTTGCTCGAACGGGAGGAGGTTCCGTTAGAGTGGATATGGAGACGGCCGCTGAAGCTATTCGAGCGGGATTGCACCCAAGAACTCAAGAACTTTTCAACGAGGCCGAGGTGGCGAGGACGGCGCGACGGCGAGCAGGGGGCTCGCCGGAGGGAGACGAATCAAGCGTTTGTCTTGGGAAAAGATAGCGTCTCCGGCCCCATCTATACGGCTTTTGCTAGACTTATGGAGGGGATTGCCGGCCTCGTCCGAGTTTGATTTCGAGGCTTACTCCGCCGCTCATCCCTACGTACATGTGAAGCGACGGAGTTTCGGCCGCCAACTGCCTCAATGGACTCTTGGTCGATTCGAGTTCGCGACTGAAGGACATGATCCTGGAGGGCCAAATATCATATCCTCTCGATGTGTCATTGCACGTGCCCTCCGAGAACGAACGTGCCCAGCCTCCCGAGGGTATGGTCGCCATCAACGAATGACTCTGCCGGATGCGGTTTCCCTTGCCGTCGCTGCTTCAGATCTGCCGATCGCCTAGAATTTGGCGCCTCTTGATTGACGCGAACGTCCTGCAGACATCGCACATTGACATTATTTGGCGGTCATAGGTTGTTTCGCTTGCCTTGCTACTGGAGATGAATTATCTTTTTAAACTGACTGTGCAGAAGGGATCGATCGGCGGTTACCATATCCAAGGTCGCCAGGGTAGGGTGGTTATTGGGGTGCCGAGCAAGACTCGGGGCGACCTGAAAAAGTGGTGCTGGGTTGGTGGTGCATGGAGGTCGGCATCGAGCGAACCGCCGGAGGAGGAGTTGGATATCCCTACCAATTTTCGGGAGAGGAATCCAAGTAAGGGTTTCCATTCTCCCTTTATTTGGATACTCCTTGGACTGATCTAATTTATTTCCCTTTTTGCAGGATCCCTTGTTCCATCGGTCGACGATCTCCCCTTTGATTTTTCGATCGTCTGGGAGCGGATTCGCGCATTGCCGTTTTCCTATAAAGACGTTCAGTCAGTCAGCCACGAATCTCATCGGTTGGGAGCTCGACTGTTTCGCTTCCCTCGCCACCTGAAGGCCCCTGGTATGACTTTTCATCTACTCTCTTCTGCGAGGCGATCGTCTCCAAGAGGTCGCCATGTCTAAGTAAGTGTCTAACTTGTTTGAATTTCTTCTTTGGCAGAGATTTATTTTCCCCGTATCGCCGAGCTACCGCAGGAGATTGCCATGTCTAATCCCGGTTTTATCGGTCGCCTTCATCTGGGAAAGAAAACGGGTCACGTTGCTGCGACGTCGTCTCGCCCTTCCCCTGTGGTGAAGCCCGCTACGGTGCCGGTCGCCGAGCCGGTGGTCCAGGAAGAGGAACAGCTCCAGCGCCGCAAGAGGCGGAGGCCGGAGGGGCCCCTTCCGTCGGCTGAGGCGGATTTAGCTATTTTAGAGCCACCGATCGCCGCTCCCCCTGTTTCTTCCGTTCCGATGGCGGAGGGGTCTGGTCCCAGGCCATCGGCATCAAGCTCCGGGACACCTGCCGGATTTTTGAAAAGGACGGCGATCGCTGACCCCGAGACTTCTCGGGGAAAGCCCTATTTCGGCCGTGATCCAGAGCTGGTCAACAGGTGAGAATGGTTTTAACCTTCCGAGCTAGGCGTTCTGAGTAAGGTTTAGGCTAACTCCTTGGTTTCCTTGGTTTGCGCTGCAGGGTTCGTCTTGCCGATCCGGACGTTGCTCCCATGGTGTTGGACTTTCTGTCGAGCAAGGCTCCGCAACAGTCTCTCGATGTCCCTGCTTATGTTCGCCAGGCTATCACCTCTCTGCCCAAGGCTTGGACGACCGATCTTGATGCGATCGCTCGTCGGCAATCTAGAGACGCCATGCAGGCGACCGTTGCCCTGGCTCTTCAGACGGCGACGATGGCCGTCCAGGCTGCTAGGGATTTTGAGGGGCGACCCTCTACTGCTCATCTCCATCGCGAACTCGAGGCCGCCCGGAATAAAAATATCGAGGATGCCAACCGGATCCGGTCTATGGAGAGGGAGTATGAGGAGACGGCCAAAAGGGCTAAGCAGGACGTAGATCGATTGATGTAGGAGCTGAGCCGCTCCAAGGAGGCTGCCGATCGGTCCCGTGATAAGGAGCGCGAAACTCGCCAAAAGCTCGCGGCGTCGCAGGAGGAGGCGGCCGGACTGAAGGCGATGTTTGATCGGCTCAGCGGTGAGCTGGACGTGGCAAGGAAAGAGCTGGAGAAGTCCCAGGGTGAGAATGCCGCCAAGGTTGTCGAGCTGGCGGAGGCTGAGAAGACGGCCGCGGAGTTGAAGGGCCAACTGAAGGCGATCGAGACCGATCCCTACCAAAGTGTGGCGCTCGCCGGCGAGTTCGCCTATTACTTGGCATATGCTGACACTGTCCGAGCCGCAAAGAAGGCGGGGATCGAGATCGGTCCCTTGATGGAGAGCTTCAAATCCTACGCCCTCGCGAATCCTCTGCACCCGGAGTTCTCCTTGCTGATCCTTGACTTAGCCGACTTCGGGATCGACTTGAGTTGGTATACGGGTAAACTCATTCATCCCGAGGCCGAAGCCGATCCGCAACCCGAGGGGCCTTGAGAGACATTTTGTTTTCCTCTGTAACTTTGTACTTTTTGTTTTCCTTTTGTAATGCCTTCGGGCTCCGTAATGTATGAAGCTTGTGTTATGAATAAAATACTCCTTTTTTCATACTGCGTAATGTATTACATGCGATCGCCTTGACTGCTTATGCAATTTTACGAGTACGTGTATATTTGCTTTCGACTTTTTGATCATGCTGCCGATTGTCTCAGTGTAGAAAGCAAAGACATGTTTTGAATCGGAATTCTTACTTTTAATTTTCGTCGGACGACCCCGATCGCCCTGCATGTTTTTGAGCGAAGCCGATCGAGTATGGTTCCTCTTTGTTCGATCGTATTTGAGATTAGCTCGACCTATCCCTGCCCCCTTGTTTTTGTTCACTTATTGTAAGTAAGGAAACAAAGACTAGTCTGTCTGGCGAGCTATCTTCATTTCGCCGATTCTGAAGAGTCATGTGTGGTTGGGGTGTTCGATGGACCGATCTCCCCAATCGTGTCTTCGTGTGCGAGGGATATTGTGTATCTCGCGACTCACTTTTTGTGAGGGTCCTCCGTTAGGCTACGGCTGCCTTGTGTTTAAACGAAAGGCGGGCGATCTCGGTCTGGAGGAGTCCTTGCGCGGAGTGTTGTCGGCTTATTCGACACCACGTCCGCGGCTTGTCAGCTCTGCTTCCACCTCGGCCCGCCATGAAAATGGCGATCCTCGACGGTGTACGTTGAGACGGGGGTAACGACACGTCGCATTGTTCGGGTTCACCATGTTAGACGATGTACCTTGAGGACGTGCGATCATGCCTACTGATTATTTTGGAGGGTCCTTCGGCTACGCCGGCCTCGTATTTAAACGAAGGGCGGGCGATCTCAGCCCAAAGGAACCTTGCATGGGCGAAGCTGTCGGTTCCATCGACCTCCAGGACCATGGCTGCATTAATTTTACCTAGAATCGTCGTGATCAGCGATCGTCGGCGGTATGCGATATGCCTGGTGGGGTGATCGCCATAATAGATGGGATAGGAAAAAAATATCATTATATTCCTTGTACATCATTGAAATTGAATACAAATTTATCACTGATAGTATTTTTTCAGATGCATGGCGTTCCAGGGGTATTGGTCCGGAGTACCGTCAGGATGTTCCAGTTCGTAGGCTCCTTTAGTTAGCCATCTGGATACTCTGAAAGGTCCCTCCCAGTTCGGACCAAAAACGCCTGTGTGGGTTTGGATCTTCTTAAGGACGAGATCGCCCACTTGAAATCTTCTTTCTTTGACCTTGGAATTGAAGAACTTCTCGGCTCTCCTTTTGTGGATTGTGTTCTTCATTTATGAGGTCAGCCGTCTTTCTTCGAGCATGTCTAGGTCGATTCGTCGGGCTACATCGTTGTCGGTCATCATCTCCTGCTCGGTTCGATGGCTGAGGACGGCGATCTCCGAAGGAATCACCGCTTCTGTTCTGTAGGTAAGGGCGAACGGGGTTTCGCCGGTTGAATTGCGGGTCGTCGTTCGGTAGGATCACAAAACGTCTAGGAGCTCGCTCGCCCATCATCCTTGCCTGGATTCGAGTCGTGCTTTGATCGTGTGTTTGAGGATCTTATTCACTGCCTCTACCTGCCCGTTCGTCTGAGGGTGATAGGGCGCTGAGAATAACCTTTTGATTCCCCACTTTTCACAGAATTGCATGACTTCTAAGCCGTCGAACTGTTTCCCGTTGTCGGAGATGATGGCACAGCGAGGCAATCGGCATACGATGTTTTTCCATATAAACTTGATCACTTGCTCTTGGCCGATCTTGTTGAGCGGTTCGGCCTCAGCCCATTTGGTGAAATAATCGACCCCAACGATGGCGAACTTATAGCCCCTTGGAGCCGTCGGCAAGGGACCTATAAGGTCGATGCCCCATTGCACAAATGGCCAAGGGGTATACATGGAGGTGAGCTGTTCGGGTGATATTTTAATGTTGGGGCCCATTATATGACATCTATGACACGATCTGGCATAAGCGATCGCATCTTTCCGTAGTGATGGCCAGAAAATCCTTGTCTGGTTGTCTTATGGGTGAGGGCTCGCCCGCCCGCGTGGTTTCCACAAATCCCGTCATGGATCTCAGCTAAAACGAGCCGACCTTCCTCCGGTGTAATACACTTGAGGAGGGGAAGGCTGAAGGCTCGCTTGTAAAGCCGATCGTCCAATAGGGTATACCTGGTCGCACGAAGCTGGAGTTGGCGAGCTTTAACACGCTCGTCAGGGACCGTTCCGTCCTTTAAGTATTTGATGAACGGAGTCATCCAATTCTCTTCGGCGATGGCGACCGTGGTAACCAAATTCCGGTCGATCGCCGGCCTTGCTGACTTTGTGATTTGGATATTGGAGAAGTCGGCTGCCCCATCCGATGATGCTAGCTTGGAAAGAGCATCGGCCTGGGAGTTGTGCTCTCTCGGGACTTGTTCGATTAGTACTTCTTCAAATTTCGTGCACATTTCGGCGACCAGCTCTTGGTATTTGACCATCTGTTGGCCGCGTGCCTCATATTCTCCCTTGACTTGGTTTACGACCAAAAGGGAGTCCATGAAGATATGGAGGCGACGAACATCCAGGGCGAGGGCTAGATCAAGCCCGCCTACCAGAGCTTCGTATTCAGCTTCATTGTTGGTCGCACGAAAACCGAAACGCACAGCATTTGTGAAACTCTGACCGTCGGGGCTAATGAGGACAATCACTGCCCCTGCTCTCGCATTGGTCGCTGAGCCATCCACGTATAATTTCCAGGCAGGTCGGCCGATCTCGGTCGGACTGTGAGGGAACGTTAATTCCACCACGAAGTCCGCCAGAGCTTGGCCTTTGATCGCCGTGCGAGGAGCGTAAGTGATACCGTATTGCGCGATCTCCAGCGACCACTTGAGGAGTCGCCCGTTGGTGTCCGGTCGGTGCAGGATTTGTCTTAGAGGTAGAGTTGTTAGGACCTCCACTTGGTGATCGAAGAAGTAAGCCCTCAGCTTACGTACACTCATGACGAGGGCATAGGCGATCTTCTCCAATGGTGTATACCGTGTCTCAGCGTCGTGGAGCGCCTGGCTAACATAGTAGATCGGCAAGTGGGCTTGCCCCTCTGCTCGCACCAGAACGGCACTCAGTGCGACCTCCGAGGCCGCTAAGTAAAGGAATAATTTTTCACCGGGGATCGGCTTTGCCAGGATCTGGGGGTTAGATAGATATTCCTTTATCTTGGCGAATGCTATCTGGCTTTCTTTCGTCCATGCGAACTTCTTGTTCTTGATGGTCGCGAAGAAAGGCTTGCTTTTATCGCCGAGCCGTGATATGAAACGGTTGAGGGTGGCTAGAAAACCTGTGAGGCGTTGCACCTGCTTGATGTTTCGCGGTTCCTGCATGTCAAGGATCGCCTGTATCTTGGTGGGGTTCACCTCGATCCCCCTTTGGCTCACTATGTGCCCCAGGAACTTCCCGGAGCCCACCCCGAAGTTGCATTTCTTGGGGTTCAGCTTCATGTTAATCTTCTCAAGGATGGCGAACGTCTCGGCGAGATCGTTGAGGTGATCTTACTTCTTGAGGCTTTTGACTACGATATCGTCAATGTAGACCTCCATGGTCTTGCCGATCTGATCGGCGAACATCCTGTTGACTAATCGCTGGTAGGTCGCCCCTGCGTTTTTCAAGCCGAACGGCATTCTGACCCAAAAGTATATGTCTTTTTCTGTGTGGAAAGATGTGTGTTTTATGTCCTCCTCCGCCATTGGGATTTGATGATATCCGGCGAAGGCATCCATAAACGACATCATTTCACAACCTGTCGTACTATCGACCAGGTGATCGATATGAGGCATAGGGAAGTGATCTATTGGACATGCTGCGTTGAGGACGGTGAAGTCAATGCATAATCTCCAGGAGCCAGTTGGCTTTCTGACGAGCACCGCGTTGGCGACCCATTGTGGTTCGTCTTTGGCTACTCCGATCAATTTGTTGTTGAGTAACTTCTGGACTTCTATGTCGAGCGCCGCGTATTTCTCGGGACTGAACTTCCTACGCTTCTGGTGAACAGGCTTCATCGCCCGGTCGATCTTCAGGCGTGTTCGGGACTTATGCCAACCATATCTTGATGCGACCAGGCAAAGACTCCGATGTTCTTACGTAGCAAGTTGATCAGATCCCCCTTTAATTCGTGGTCGATGCTTGCGCCGATCTGTACTTCCCGTTCTGGATGATCCGGATCCATCGTAATACTTTCCAACTCTTCGACAGGAACGGTCGCCTCTCGTTTGGTACGATCTCCAGACTCGGTCCTTGGATCGATGTCGAGACTTGGCTCGAAACCGATCCTTGGCTCGATGTCGTCCGTCAGTTGATGAGAGATGGCGTCCCCTGAGTCGGGTTGGTATGAAGTGTTAGGCACGTCGATCTCCATGGGTTGATCGTCGGTCGCTTCAATGTTACATATAGTATGGGAAGTATTGAAAGAAGTAACAACATAGGAGTAATTCAAACATCTCTTTGCCATTAGCTGATCTCCTTTTACAGTACCGACCGTCCCATCGGCAGTGGGGAATTTGATACAGTAAAAGAAAGATGAGGCGACCGCCTCAAAGGTTTCTAAAAAGGGGCGACCTAGGAACCCATTATAGATGCTGGGCCTATCTATGATTACAAAGCTTAGGTTCCTAGTAATCCTAACCTTGGGATCATAAAAGCATACTAGCTCAACGGAGAGCTTGATCCTCCCGTAGGCTTGGACTGTGTTGTCGCCGAACCCTTGGAGCACGGTGTCGAAAGGCTTGATGAATTTGATTAGGTTGCCGAGTTGGTCTAGGGCGGATTTGAATATGATGTTGCAGAAACTCCCATTGTCGACCAGCACACGATCGACCGTCTTCCCAAGGATGCAAGCGGAGATCACTAGTGCATCCTCTTTGGGACATTGCACTCCCTCCCTGTCCTTGTTGGAAAAGGTGATGAGCGCGTCTCTAGAGATGGTCGGCTCCGGAGGTACTACAACATGGACTTCAGCGAAAGCCCTCAGCTCGGCTTTTCGCTTTCTATTTGATAGGGTGGAAACCGGGGAAAGGCCCCCGAGGCTCCCACCTCCTGCTTAGAGCATGTTGATCCGACCGCCAGGGTTGATCGGAGGGATCGACTCATCAGAGTACTCCGGCTCATGCTCGATCCTGGCGATCGGATTGGGAGGAATTCTTTCACTTGGTCGGCGCTCGCGCCCTCCGGCTCTTTCCGTCCTGGGTTCTGGCTTGGTGATCAAATTGTCCAGTTTGCCTTCCTCAAACGATCGCGAGTATGCGAGGAGGTCGCGGCATTGGCTAGTGTTGTGGCCGGGACTCTTATGATAGGCACAGAATTTGCTACGGTCTAGGTGACCGTGGTCCCTTATTGGCTTTGGCTTGGAAAGCCACTCGCGACCCTTGATCGCGTTAAAGATGTGGGTCGGAGATAAGTTGAGGTTGTGAAGAAGGTGGACCTCTACATCCTCGAAGGCTTTGAACTCGCCAGGCGGCTTGGCGACCGCCTTTCTGGGCTTGGCGACCGCCTTCTTCTGGACATGGGAAGGTGCTTTTCCTTCTTTGGACCGTCCCTCGTCTAAGCGGAGTGAGAGCATCTTCTGCCTGGCCAGAAAATCGGCGGCTCTAACGCGGAACGCTGTATAGGTCGGTGGAAAATCCTTTGTGAGGTGCCTGAACATGGGCGAGCGTCCGCGGAATCCGTTCAGGACTGCGTGGTGAGCGATCTCGTCGCTGACGGGCTCACCGGTGAGGACTATCTCGTCCACCCAGTCGATATAATCCTCATCCGATTAGTCCTTCCCCTGCCTGATCTTCATCATGCGGTGGGGACCTTCCGGGCGAGCGACTTTGGCGGCGAAGTACGACGTGAAGTCGTTCGCCAGCTTCTCAAAGCAATTGATTGAGCGAGATGGTGGCGAGATGTACCACCTGCGGGCGAGATCGCCCAGAGTTAACGGGAACATACGACATTTCGTCGCATCTGAAGCTCCGCATCCAGTCATGTAGATTCGGAATTTGCTTAAGTGGGTTCCCAGATCCGTTGTCCCCTCATATAGAGGTGTTTGTGGGGGATTGATCGTTGATTGGACTGGGGCGATCTCGATCTGGACCGCGAGTGGTTCATTTAGCTCAGCGATCGGTCTCCTGGCGCCTGCCCCATTTTCCAGGAGCGCCTTCACTTCGTCCAGCTGGCGTTGCATGGCGGCGACCGCCGTCGCCTGACTGCTTGCCGATTGGCTCTCAGAGCGTGAACCAAGGCGATCGTGTACCGATCCCCTAGCCCCGTGGTGAATGACGAGCTCCCTGCCAGTGGGTTCCTTCCTTGGGCGAGCAGGGGCTCGCTGACCGACCTGTCTCTTGGGAGTCGGATATGCCGAACTCCTGGTAAAGGATTCAGATACCGATGTCTCTACTGGGCCTCGAGTGCCTGGGTCGCCATGAGGGATCGCTCCCTAGGCGGTTGAAGACGGAATCGTCCCGCCTTACGAGAGCCTTCCCCTGCGGCTCGGGGCTTTCTGTCGATTTCTCAACATAGATCCCCTTGAGCTTCCGTTTGCTTGCCCGGCGGTTAGCTGACGGGATGATGGTGGGCGTATCGCGGGCCCTCTGTCGTTCCCTGAGGATGGCTATAGCCTCCTCAACTGCTCGATGTCCGGGCCGATCGAGTGAAAGGCTAGAACCGTCCCTCGGGGGCGGGAGTGAGAGCCTAGCGTCGCCACGGTCGCCTTCCGCCATGGGCTGGGATTCGGTCCTCGCCGGAATAAGATTTCGGGCAGATCTCAGGGTGGCCCTCTTGGAGGTTGTTGCTGATGTCATTTTCTGAAGGTTTTTCTATTGAAGAACAGTGAGTGTTTCTTCAAGTATATGTCCGGAGAACAGTGAGTGTTCTTCGAGACGGTAGGAATAAAAATGAAGGTTTAGAAACCCCTTCCTCTAGCGCCAATTGTTGTTACCCAAAATATTATCCGGAGATAGTATTGCTGGAATGATCGAGTAACAAACAAGTGCGAGAACACTTCCGTGAGAAAAAAGATAACACAAGATTTGCCGGGGTTGTTAATCCCGGGCTTGAATGCTCTCGCGAGATGTTATTAATAAATATACTGTCGAGTACAAATATTAATGTTAGAATCTAATACAAGGAGTGTAAAAGCTTCTAGTTATCTAGGCTTTAGAGCGCGTAGATTGCCGGAAGAACCAGATAGATGAATCTGTGAGTTCTTGCTTGGGATATGTGATGAATGTGTATGAATATCACTATGAATGTGTAAGTGGTTGTCAAAAGAGCCTTTGATTCTCTCTTTGGTGAGTATTTTGCACTTAATTCGTAGTAGTCTCCGCCCCTTTTGGCCGCAGCAGTGAGTCCTCTATTTATAGGGGACAAGGTAGTTGGGATCCCTCAGGCGATCGCGGGCGATCACCGTTTTCTATATTAAAATAAACGGCCGATTGTCCCGTCACGTGGGCCTGTTCCCTTGAGGTCCGAGGTTGCAGTTGGAGGCCAGCTGGGTGAACCAATGGGAAGCCAGCACGCGTTGCGAGTCGCTGTCCGAGGAGGACCCACTTCGTACCTTTCGGCGGCCTTGTCGGTTGGTGTGGTAGGTGACAGGCTGGGGTCAATGATCCTATCTGTCGGTATCCTTTGAAGATCCGCGGGTGGGCCACCGTCTAAGATTCGGTCTACGACGACTTTGACGGATGCTGGATCCACACGTGGCATGAGACGATCGCCTTTGGTCCGTTTATGAAAGACGATCGTCAGATAACAAAAGACGATCGCGGGGGATCAAAAGACGATCGCCGCATTGTGCCGAACTCTAGGCGTTTGTCCTGAGTATGTCTTCCATGGTTGGCTTCTCTGGAAGGTCGCCGATCGCCTATCGTGGCGAATTAATCGCCGCACAACAGATAGTATTCCAATTATGTACGGATCAAATGTTCTTATGTCAAAAAATCCTGAATTCATACCTTCAATTCAATCTCATAATCCGGTGATCTCAATAACAGTTGATTCGAGCACAAAGCAAGTTTAATCAACATATTCAATTCCGAATTCAAATTTAAATTCAACATGATATGATTATCACTTGTTCATATATATATATATATATATATATATATATGGGAAAGTGAAGGTGTGTGACAACCCCACCCAAGTTGGGTGAAAAACACCTCACATACTATTTTTTTAATATGTAAAATACATGTGGGCCCTCATTTATTTATTAATATTAAAAAAATAGTATGTGAGGTGTTTTTCACCCAACATGGGGGGGGCTGTCACACACCTTCACTTTCCCATATATATATATATATATATGTAAAATACATGTGGGCCCTCATTTATTTATTAATATTAAAAAAATAGTATGTGAGGTGTTTTTCACCCAACTTGGGTGGGGCTGTCACACACCTTCACTTTCCCCATATATATATATATATATATATATATATCAAACTCATGCCAAACCACACTTAGGATCATTCGACTCATATGAACACAGTGGCTCAACAATACCACGATCATATACAAAACCAAAAAATACAACTCAAACAATTATGAACTCATGTCCAGAATACCAACCGCAACTCGACAATCATAATTAACAATCAATATAACTAATCAAAAACCTAATGATTCCACAATGTCTAGATTAAACACAGTCTGAACAATCAAAATCAAACCACCACGAACTCATAATCAAAACACGAAAATACTACACCGTCTGACTACTTAGCGCACGTTAAACACATAACATAGCGTGCGCTAAGTCGCTCCCGTTAGCGTGCGCTAGCCAGTAAGCTTAGCGTGCGCTAATGCTGTACAGTTGCATGCTTTCTAAGCATCGACTGACACCTTGCAACTACGAATCCGAATGAAAAGGAAATCATATTATAAGATTAACAATAACTTTTCTAAATTCAATCTCATCACCATACTCGAAATCATATTCATATTCTTATACGAATATTATATCAAAACACATACTTAGTTCTAGATATGAATATTCCATATTCATATCCAAAACACCAACACCTCTCAAACACATTCATCATATCAATGATCAGTTCATATCGTTATTAAGGATTTCATAATATACTCGATTCTCACTTCAATTCTAAATATGAATCAACAAGACTCCCTCTAGTTCATATCGTAAATTTATAGAAACAAATACCGGTTATTATCATGAATAATCATATTCCAAAATTAACCGTAAACTTTATAATTATCCGTCCACCTCATACGACTCGATAGTATTCTAATTATGTACGGATCAAATGCACTTATGTCAAAAAATTCTGAATTCATACCTTCAATTCAATCTCATAATCCGGTGATCTCAATAACAGTTGATTCGAGCACGAAGCAAGTTTAATCAACATATTCAATTCCGAATTCAAATTTAAAAAAGAGAATTAGAGACCATCTTGAAATTATTCGAGGAATCCTCTAAACGGATGGAAGAAATTCTAATCACCGGGCAACATGCTCATGATAAAAGTGGCTTAGGATATAACTCATTCTCCAACAAAGGGAAAACTAGTACGGTGTTCGTAATGGGTGCGGAACCCATTCCTGTACCTAAAGAGGCCCCGAGTCCCATAAAAATAACAGTTGCTCCGCGTACAGCAAAGGCTACGATTTCACCACCATGTTCATATCATCAACAGCGGGAACCTCAGCCTCAAGGACCTGTAAGGTGTAACCAATAGCATGCTCCCCGAGCATATTAGAAGCGCCAAAAGCCATTCAGAAATAAGGTTGTATCTAAATATCAAAGGCCTGCACAACAGTACTTTCAACAGTACAGTGCGCCTAGATACTGGATACAGAAGCCCTGTTATCCATCAAGAAAGTAGGTCTCCGCGCATTATCAGCAACAGCTTTGGGAATCCAACTGGAGACCCAGAAGGCAAGCTGTAAGGCCTAAAAAATAGCTTCACCTCCGAGACGGCAATCGTACTGGAATAATAATAATATCCCTCGATTTTACATGCATAATTATCAAGGTTCCAGCGACTTCATGCCTGCCCCACATAGACATTGCAAAAACGGACCAAAAGTAACCTACAGCAAGCCAATTGCTGTCAGGCAAATTTGGGTACCAAAAGGCACTAACGTACCAGCACCCAACAATCAAAGGGGACCTAAATCTACTTAATTTCTTTGCTTACAGGACATCAAATATAAGGACATCTGGTACTTCGACAACGGATGTTCTCGGCACATGACAAGAGATATTAGCAAGCTGTCAGATTATGTAGAAGGTCGCGGTCCAAAATTGCGCTTCAGTCACAAGTCCAAAGGAAGAAAAAGAGGGAAGGGAAACCTTCTTGTAGGAAAGTTCAAAGTAACTGATGTAGCTTATGTTGAAGGCTTACAGTACAATCTACTTAGTATTAGCCAGTTCTGTGACAAACAGTTCTCAGTGAAATTCTGTATAGAGCACTGTAGAGTGAAGAACATCTTGACAAAAGAAGTGGTTCTCACAGGAAGCAGGTCAGGTAATATGTACTGGAAGCCTACGAGCTCCACTATTCCGTGTTTTGTTGCCAAAGGCACTGTAGATCAAAGCTGGCTATGGCACAAGAGGATGTCACACATCAACTTCAAGACGATCAACAAACTAGCCAGACAGGGAATGGTTAGAGGCTTGCCCGATGTATCATTCCAAAAAGATAGTGTCTGCGGACCCTATCAGAAAGGCAAACAAGTAAAATCCACCCTAAAAAGAAATCATACATGTCCACTCATAGAGTTCTGGATATGCTACATATGGATCTCTATGGTCCTGTAGACCCTGATTTTGGCATGATTTTACCCTTTGAATCCGTTTAGCTTTGATAAGTTTTTTTTACGATTATGTAATCGTAATCCCTTGCTTTCATTATACTTTAATGGATTAAACTTCAAGGTTTTCATGGTTAATAGATTAGAATCGATTATGACTTCGTAGTGAACGATGAATTGTCCCAACGGGTAGAACTAGGATGAATTCTTATGTTTCCGCAATATTGAGGTTGATTGTATATCATTATTGTGTTAGGAGCAAATTTGTGAAGATTATTCAGACCGAAACTTTTCCTTTCACCATTTTCTTCATGTCATATTATTCAAGGCAAGTACATGTATTATATTTCGTTATGTGTTTTACGTTTCGATGTGATTGATGAAATGATATTGGGTGTGTCTGTTGTGATTCTTCCACCCAGGGACGGTCCGACGGGGCCTATGGGGGTCGATACTAATGGGTACGTCCGCGTAAGTGGTTTCCCACTAGGGGACAGTCCGACGGGGCCTCTGGGGGTCGATACTAATGGGTACAGCCGCAGGTTATCAAGTGTGGATAGTTGAGATGTTGAGACGTGATGATATACTGTTTTGATGTAAATGTGGTATTCCGGAATATGATTTTCAAATGCTTTCTAATGAGATGACTGTGTTGAATCGTATCTGTATATAATGTAGTGTAATTGTGTACTTGCACTAGCTATTCGAATGATAACCCCTTAAATGGAGGAAATGCGTCTTATGCATTTTAGGTATCAGTCGAGCTGAGGAGCCGGCACGGGACACGCATGCAAATGATGGCCCAGCATAATGATGAGGCTCGAGTCTATGTTAGATGTTTTGTTACCGTGTATACAATTGGGTGTCGGAGTTAGTTTGGTTGTTTTACGAATATTGTTAAAGTCCCCTACGTGGGCAATGAACTTGTGTTACCTTATGCTTTTCGATGTTTAACTAAAATGTTTTGGTCGAGGCCACATCCCTATTTTACTATTATTAATGTGTCCTATGGGATTTCTTTTGTGGATTATGTGTCATGTGTTATCCTTGTATACCTTGTGAAGGTTCTACGGCGTGTAATGTCCCTTATGAGATTTGGGGTGTTATATTTATGGTATCAGAGCGTAGGTTATGAATACCTAGGATGTTGGTTAATTTTGGGTCTGTCAGTCGTGTCGTAAGAGTCAGTTGTTGAGCCTATTATCATCGTGCTACCATATCTTCGTGCGACCCATGGCTGTAAGTCTCCTCGAATTCTTGCGTTTATGTATTTTATATTTATCTTGTGTAGATTGGAACTGTGAGTTGTGGTACAAACTTGTAAAATTGTGAATTTTTCTGATCTTGTCCTTTTCAATTCTTTTCTTCAGTATGTTGAGAGGTCGCGGTAGACCAGCTAGGGGATGCGGCCGAGGCCGTGGTCGTGGTGCTAGTAGTGAGGAAGTTCTGCTTTCTCAGTCTCTGCAGATTCGACCTCTCATTCAGTGCCGAATACTCTTCCCTTGAGTTCTGATGGGCAACAGATTTATCGGTCAGTCAAGATCAGCCATCGGGTATTAATGCCGACACTGGAGCTACTGCTGTACTTCAGCAGTTGGTAGCTCAGCTCGCTTAGATAGCTCAGGGTGGACGTCAGAATCCGCCCCTGACTCTAGAATATGAAGCTAGTAAATGGCTTCAGAAAGTGACCAAGATGCACCCCCCTCGCTTTGCTATTTCTACTGACTCTGTGGGTTGGGAGAATTGGCTTTTTCAGATGGGTAGGACGTTCGATGTTGTAGCTTGTCCTGATGACATGAGAGTTCCTATTGCTCAGTACCTCCTGGGTAAGGAAGCTACAGAGTGGTGGGAAGCTGTGATGCCTAGTGACCGTATAGCGACCTGGGAGGAGTTCAAGATCGATATGGAAGCGGAATACTGTCCACGCCAATCGGAGAGCGTAGAATTGTGGAGTTTTTTACTGCTGCGCCTCAGCATGTGCATCACTTATAACCAACTGTTGGGATTCGTGAGATCAGGTGAGAACCGAGGCTAATAAAATTCGTTGCTTCAATATGCGCATGAAGCCGCATATCAGGCAGAGTATGGCACCGCTCATGTGTGCCACCTTGAAGGAATACCAGGATCGCACCCTAGCGATTGAGATAGATGTCCCGGAATTAGAGTTGGGTTCCGAGGCTAAGAAACAGAAGACTACTGGGAGTTTCTCAGCCGATAAGGGTGGTCGGTTTTCAAGGTCTCTTTCTGCTCCTATATCTGGGAAGAAGCCGTTTCACCAGGCTGGAGGGTTTCAGAGTAACCGTTCAGTCCAGTTCCCTATACCTGGCAGTAGAGTTTGATTTAACTGCAACCAGCATGAGCATGTGGTGAAGGATTGTCCATTTCATCTAGTTACTTGCTTTACTTGCGGGCAGACCGGGCACCGAGCAGTTTATTGCGAGAGGGCTACCAGGGCCGCCAGAGCTCTAACTACCACTGTCGTTCAGAAAGAGCATAGTGTTGATCAGAAGACTCTAGTCACTCAGGTTCCTCAGAGTTCGAGCCGTGGTAGGGGTCGGGGTCAGCCAGATCGCCGTGCAGTATCGAGTTCGGGCTCGGTACACCCCCGGTTATATTAGATGAGACGTGCGGAGAAGACAGACATTTCGGTGGCATCAGGTACCACTCATATCCTTTCTCATTCAGTTTCGGTGCTTTTTGATTCAGGTTCTACTCACTCTTTTACTGCTTCAGATTGTATATGTCGTATCGGTATTAACTGCTTATTTGAGTGTGAACCGTTCATAGTGGGTATGCCTAGTGGGGATCGTATGGTTGGTAATCGGGAAGTTAGAGATTGCCTAGTGGGGATCGGGAGCCGAGATTGGCCCTCGAACCTCATTGTTGTAGACCTTAAGGGTGAGGATTTGATCACCGGGGACGATTGGTTGGATCGTCACGATGCTATCATGAACTATCAAACTCGTACTATCTCGATAGTGTCCGAGGAGCACAAAGCATATTCTTGTTGGTTGTAAGTCGGGTAGATCGGGAAATGTGATTAGTGCCTTGAAAGCGATGAAACTTCTGAACCACGGTTGTGCAGGCTGCTGGTGTTACGCTTTGAAAGCGGAAGATGATGGGGTTGACATGTCGTCAATTTCAGTTGTGAACGAGTATCCTGACGTATTTTCGGATGACTTGACGGGATTACCACCGTAGAGGGAAGTTGAGTTTCCTATTGATCTAGAGCCGAATGCGGCACATGTTTCTAGGGCACCGTACCGTATGGCACCGTCAGAGATGCTAGAGTTAAAGAACCAGTTGGGGGAATTGCTAGATAAAGGGTATATTGGACCGAGCGCATCGCCTTGGGGTGCGCCTGTGCTTTTTGTTAAGAAGAAGGATGGATCGCTTCGTTTATGCATCGACTATCGAGAATTAAACAAGTTGACTATCAAAAACAAATACCATTTGCCCCGGATTGATGACTTTTTTGATCAGCTTCAAGGAGCGACAGTCTTCTCGAAGATTGATTTACGATCAGGCTACTACCAATTGAGGATTCGGGATAGTGATATACCGAAAGCTGTTTTTCGAACGAGATATGGCCATTACGAGTTTATGGTTATGCCTTTTGGGCTAACCAATGCCCCAGCAGTGTTCATACAGTTGATGAACAAAGTTTTATTGAGTATCTGGACAAATTTGTAGTCGTCTTTATCGACGGCATTCTTATCTATTCCCGGAGTCGGTAGGAGCACGCTTTACATCTCCGGATTGTGTTAGACATTTTGAGAGCTGAGCAATTGTATGCGAAATTATCTAAGTGTGATTTTTGGATCAAGGAAGTGGTATTCCTCGGGCATGTGATTTCAGCAGAGGGAGTTCGCGTAGATCCGCAGAAGATAGAGGCGGTGATGGTATGGGAACCGCCTAAGAATGTGAAGAAAGTGAGGAGTTTTCTAGGACTTGTGGGCTATTATCGTAGGTTTGTTGAAGGATTTTCTAGGATTGCGAGACCACTCACTCAGTTACTCTAGAAGACTCAGAAGTTCGAGTGGAACGCAGATAGGTAGGATAGCTTTGATGAGTTGAAGAGACGGTTGACTACCACACCAGTTTTAGCTTTGCCTCAGGGGAACGAGGAATTTGTGGTGCATAGTAATGCTTCGAGCCTCGGACTCGGATGTGTTTTGATGCATAGAGATAGGGTTATTGCTTATGCATCCCATCAGTTGAAACTTTACGAAGCAAATTACCCTACGCATGATTTAGAGTTAGCTGCGTTCGTCTTCGCTTTAAAAATTTGGAGGCATTATCTCTATGGGTTGTCGTGTAAGATTTACACGGATCACAAGAGTCTGAAGTATATCTTCAGTCAGAAGGAGTTGAAAATGAGACATTGTAGGTGGTTGGAGTTAATTAAAGATTACGATCTCGAGATTCTTTATCATCCGGGCAAGGCCAATGTTGTGGCAGATGCATTGAGTCGTAAACCTACGGCGCTACAGATGTTAGAGGTACTTACGTCTCAAAGTAGGATCCAGCGGGATTTGATTTGTCAGGATATCGAAGTTTGGGTTCAGAGAGTTCAGTGTCAGTTATGTGCATTAGAAATCACTTCGACTTTGGTTTACGATATCAAGGTGAGACAGTATGATGATCCATATTTAGTCCAGTTGAGGGAGGACGTGAAGAAGGGGAAAGCCCCTGGATTTGTGGTTTAGGATGATGGGATTTTAAGGTTTCGCGGCAGATTATGTGTACCGAGTGATATTGAGTTGAGACAGAAAATCTTGAGTGAAGCTCATACTACGCCTTATTCCATACATCCTGGTACGAGCAAAATGTACAAGGATGTAAGGAGTAACTACTGGTGGAGCAATTTGAAGACGGACGTTAGCGAGTTTATGTCGAAGTGTTTGACCTGTCAGTAGGTTGAGATCGAGCATTAGCGACCCGCGGGGTAATTACGACCACTTACCATTCCGGAGTGGAAATGGGAGGACATTTCTATGGATTTCGTTACCGGTATGCCTAGGACTCGGACTGGAATGAACATGATTTGGGTTATTGTTGATCGACTAACCAAATCAGCTCATTTTATAGGTATTAAGGACACTTGGGGACCGTAGAGACCAGCACGAGTGTTTATTGCAGAGATCGTGAGGTTGCATGGGACCCATAAGAGTATTGTTTCGGATCGAGATGGCCGGTTTGTATCACATTTTTGGCAGGCTGTTCATCGAGCTTTGAGAACTGAGTTGAGACTCAGTACATCCTACCACCCTCAGACAGATGGACAGTCGGAACGGACGATACAGACGCTGGAGGATATGTTGAGATCCTGTGCTTTAGACTCGAAAGATGATTGGGAGTCGCACTTGTCGTTGATTGAGTTTACGTACAACAATAGTTGGCACGCCTCGATTAAAATTGCACCATTTGAGGCATTGTATGGAAGGAGGTGCAGATCTCGATTGTGTTGGGATGATGAATCCGAATTAACTGGCACTAAACCAGATATAGTAGTTGAGACGAGAGAAAAGATTGCTTTGATTCGTGATAGGTTGTTAACGGCCCAGAGTCGACAGAAGTCTTATGCCGACACATGTCGCCGACCGTTGGAGTTTGAGGTGGGAGACCATGTTTTGCTGAAGGTGTCGCCACTCGGGGAGTTTATCGCTTCGGCCGGAAGGGTAAACTTAGCCCGAGATATATTGGACCATTCGAGATTTTGGAAAGGGTTGGAGAGCTTGCATATCGGTTAGGCTTGTCGTAGTCCTTGAGTCATGTGCATAATGTATTCCATGCTTCCCAGCTTCGGAAGTATGTACCGGATCCTAGCCATATGATCGATTTTAAAGAGATTGAACTGGGTCCCGACATCACATTTGAGGAGAGATCGATTCAGATTTTGGAGCATCTGGTGAAACAACTTAGGCACAAAACCATCCCTTTGGTTAAAGTGCAGTGGTCGAGACACGGATCAGAGGAAGCGACTTGGGAAACGGAGGATAGTATGAAGGCGAGATACCCTGAGTTATTTACTTTGTAAGTTTCGAGACGAAACTTATTTTTTAGGGGGGGAATGTAATATCCGTACTTTCTATTTTAGTCATTTCTATATTTAGTGTATTTTTATTTCGGACAACTCGCTTGTAAGTGTTGCAGTATTCTGAAACCATTTTATTTTGCATTCATGACCATCCATACGTGTTTCAGAGTTGTTTTTATGAGATTTTACTTAGTGTGCAACTTTTCCGCGTTGAGGCTCGATTCTCATAAATCTCGTTCTAACCTGGCATTTAGTTATCTTTGTGAGTTCCTTTAATATTTCTGAACATGTTACAACTTTCTGCGATTGCTGTTCAGGTCTCGAGTCTAGATTGTCGGATGTTTAGGTCGTTTTGTAAATTCTTATTATATTGGGCGTTGATACTAATATTTGTTTATTCCAGCCTTCGGATGACCGGAGGCTTGTGATGGTTTTTATGTTTATCTCGTCTAAAAAAGATCTTCGTATATGTATGGTTTCATCCCTTGTACTTTCATTCTGGTTGTTGACGAGTCGTTGTTTTCAAACCAGCCTGACCTACTGCCAGGGCTGAGTTACGGCCGTAAGATGGTATGCATTACGGCCGTAAGTGATGATGTATTTTTATGCGCTTATTTATCATTACTTTATATCCATTTTAAGTCTAAATCTGCATAAATGAGCTTTTAATGCACTATCTTTATATGTTTTGAAAGAAATTGGAGTCCGGAAGCTTAAACGACGAAAAACGGGCGAAAACGACAATTTTTGGTCAGGGGCCGCGGCACACGCACGGCACAGCAAGTAGCGGTACTCACTGTACCGGGGGCCGCGGCACACCTAAACTGAGCCGCGGCCCGTGTGAAAAATGCCGCCCAGGCATATGGCGTTGGGCACTAAGGGCCGCGGCACACTAATGCCGAGCCGCGGCCCGCGGGGCGGTAATTCTGTTTCAGCCATGTTTCTGGGCCGGTTTTGGAGCCTGTTCTCGACCTAATTCCCGAACGCGTTTTGGAGACTAATGAAGGTTATAAATAGGGATTGAAGGTCTGAAAAAAGGGAATCGAAGAGGAGGAGAAAAACACCGATCAAGCAGAGAGCAGAAGCTAGAGAACGGAGGAATCCAATTTCTTCAACTGTGTTTGATTTCTTTTATGCTTTCTTCAATTCTTTCTGTATTAATTTCTAGCATGTCGGGCTAGAACCCTATTCTAGGATTTTGATGAAACCAAGGTTTTGACGAATTAACTTTTGATTTTGCATTATTAAAATATATTTCCCTTTCTTATTGAGTTTTCCCCAATTGTTTTAATTACTATCAATTATGTGGCCTATGATTGATTTGTTTTGATTACGCAACTCGAATCGGGAGAGGAGAGTTGGTAGGAAAAATTGGTGAGAACCGTTTTATCTTGTGAGATAGGAATATACTCATAGGAATTACGTGGCCTGACTGAAGATTTCGTACTTTTTGCCTATTGTCGAATTAATTCACCTAGGAATAGAGTGTGTTATTCGCCTTAGAAAATTCTACTGACCTCGGGAGAGGCGATAGAGTATTTCAGCAATCTTTGCCTTCAATAAATTGGGAAATCACCTAATTCATATAAATCAAGAGTAATTCGGATAAATCGAGGTGGATTCATAATCCTAGATTAATTCCCTATTTGATCTTCTTTTTTCGAAAAATCGATTTTATCATTTATTCGTTGTTCATTCTTTTATTATTTTTCTTTAATTTTACTTGCACCTCCAATTTCAATAGTTCAAATAAAATTAGAATACACATAAATAGGTAATTAGTGAGTCAGTCCTCGAGGGAACGATAACTTACTTATCACTTTATTACTTGCTTACGACAACGTGCACTTGCGTTCACCAAAGTTCGTAACAAGTTTTTGGCGCTGTTGCCGGGGACTGATTGTTTTACTAATATCGATTTTACTATTTCTAGTCTTAATTTGAACACTATTTTATTTTTGCTTAAATTTTAATTATCTGTTTTCCTTTCAGGAATTTCGTTTAGTGCATGAGAAAATTCGGTAATGAAGGCCTATTACCTTTTAATACTGAACTCGAGCGCACTTTGTGGGAAAACAAGAAGGAAAAGCGCGAGCTATCCACAAAAGATACCATGGCCGATAACACAGAAAATCACGGAGTTGACAATCCTATGCAGCAAGCTCAACCGGCATTGGCACTCCGCGATTATGCAATGCCTCAAATCAACGCAAATTTTTCGGGGATTCGACATCCAACAATCCAAGCAAACAACTTCGAGATTAAACCGGCTATCATTCAGATGGTGCAAGCAGGATAATTTTTCGGACTGGCGAACGATGACCCCAACACATACATTGCTTCATTTCTCGAGATTTGTGACACCTTCAAGAGCAACGGTGTTACCGATGATGCTATTCGTCTACGGCTTTTTCCATTCTCTCTAAGGGACAAAGCCAAGTTCTGGTTGAATTCACTCCCACCTGGCTCTATCACAACTTGGGCGGAGTTAGCACAAGCCTTTCTGGCTAAGTTCTTTCCACTGTCGAAGACAGCAAGACTTAGGAACGAAATAACTACTTTCGGGCAATTTGATATGGAGTCGCTTCATGAAGCTTGGGAGCGATACAAGGATTTTCTAAGGAGATGCCCACACCATGGTCTACCAGATTGGCTGCAAATTCGGACATTCTATAATGGATTGAGTGCTTCTACACGCACTCTTGTTGATGCAGCCGCTGGAGGTGCCTTAATGGGCAAAACGATGGCCGAAGCCCACTCTTTATTGGAAGCTATGGTAGCAAATGCGTATCAGTGGCCTTCAGAGCATCTGAATCCGAAACGAGTGATGGAAATCTCCGATAACGATCTAATATCTACGCTATCGGCCCAAGTTGCTTTTTTGACTCAGCAACTTCAAGTTTTATCACGCGCTCCTTCCACCGTGACCACGTAATCGTGTAATTGGTGCAACGGGTCTCACCCTAGTGCGGAATGTGAAGTTGGAAATCCTTTCGAGCAACTTCGATGGAAAAAGCTCAGTTTGTGGGGAACGGAAATAGGCAGAACAACCCATATTCCAACACATATAATCCGGGGTGGCGAAATCACCCTAACTTTTCGTGGAAAAACGGACAAAACTTAAACCAACCTCAGTTTGCTCAACACCAACAGCAACCTCCTCCCGCTCCAAAGATCTCTCTAGAGGAGGCAATGGCGAAATTAGCAGCAAACATGAGTCAGTTCATGACCCATACGGAAACAGCCTTGCAAAACCACTCCGCCTCTATTCGCAATTTGGAAGTCCAATTGGGTCAAATAGCAAGTATGTTAACAGCCCGACCTGAGGGTACTTTACCAAGCAAAACTGAGACGAACCCCAGGGAGAGTATTAATGCCATTAGCTTGAGAAGTGGGAGGGAAGTGTGTGAGCATCCCGAGAGGAACAAAAAGAGAGGTGAAGATGAGGAGAAGAAAAATTAGGTGACTGAAGAATCACAAATTTCTAGAAGCTCGAAACTGTTTCCTGACAATCCGAAGGCCTATGTCCCACCCGTCCCATTTCCACAGCGAATGCAAAAGCAAAAATTGGAAAAGCAGTTCTCCAAGTTTCTTGACGTCTTCAAGAAACTACATATCAACATTCCATTTGCTGATGCCTTGGAACAAATGCCGAGCTATGTGAAGTTCATGAAAGAGATCTAATCGAACAAAAGGAAGCTCGAAGAAAATGAGACTATGGCATTAACGGAAGAGTGCAGCGCCATCTTGCAGAAAAAGCTCCCACCAAAATTGAAGGATCCAGGAAGTTTCAATATACCGTGCACTATAGGAAACCTGTCTTTTGATAGAGCGTTGTGTGATCTCGGCGCCAGTATTAATCTTATGTCCCTTTCCATTTTTAAGAAGCTAGGTATTGGGGAACCCAAGCCGATGACAATCTCGTTGCAATTAGCTGATAGATCTATCAAGTACCCGAGTGGGGTAATAGAAGATGTTTTAGTCAAGGTCGATAAATTCATCTTTCTGGCCGGTTTTATTGTGCTTGATATGGAGGAGGACCAAGACATCCCAATTATTTTGGGAAGACCATTCTTAGCTACCGGCCGAATTCTCATTGATGTGGAGAAAGGGAAACTCACTCTACGGGTTCAAGATGAGCAAGTCAATTTCCAAGTGTTTCAATCCTTTCCATATCCAAATAGTGTCGAGAAATGTTCACAAATTGAAAGCGCAGATATCTTTGCGAAAGGCGCACACCGAGAGAGTTGTCGATCGAAGTGTTCAGAATCTGTTTCAACTGCTCCGACGTCTAAAAAATGAAGAAAGAATCGTGTATCTTAAGCATTTGAATATGTTGTCTTCAACATCTGTTCATCCACCATCGAAAAATTCTCATGCTGTCATAAGTTCGCCCGTGGAATTGAAAACTAAGCCGGAAGTCAAACGAGTGCCAAGTCAGTTGCAAAATGGGTGTTTTGGGAGGCTACTATTGTTAAAGTCGTTTCGCAAAGAACGTTGGATGTCCACACCAAAAGTCGAATGGTTGAAAACTAATGGTCAAAAATTTAAATTACGTAATAACGGTTCGATGGACTGTGCGGAGTCCAAATGGTCTTTGCGAAATGCAAACTGATTTTCAATAAGTCCGGCTGAAGACTATCTTGGGAGGCAACCCGAGTATTAGTTATAGATTTTTATTTTTCAGTGTTTTCATTCAATTTAGGAGTCTATTTTTTCGTCATATTTGCTTTGATATGCTTATCTCTCTTGTTCTGGGTGTTTTCTTTTAAAATTTCTATGCAGGATCCTTCCAGGGGGTTTGGGCCGCGGCACAATGATAGCTATCCGCGGCACATACAAGTCAAGAAATTAGACCAACTTTCCTGTACTCTGTGCCGCGGCACGAACTTACTGAGCCGCGGAAAACTCGACCCCTGAGCCGCAGCACGTTGAAGCTGAGCCGCGGCATGCCAAGACCCAGAATAACAGCCCAGGAGTCTGTACTCCATGCCGCGGCATGCACCGTTTGGGCCACGGCATATTAACTCTCTGATCTGCGGCACCCGTTTACTGAGCCGCGGCACACTCCGAAGACACCAATTGCCCAGAACCCACTGTACTACGGGCCGCGGCTCAATTAATCTGTGTCGCGGCCCCTGCTGCGAATTTCAACAGCCAAGAACTCCCTTATAACCTCGATCGGCCGGCACAAAAGGTACGTTTTATTCTCTTCTTCGCGCGGCGCTCGGATAATCTCCCTTCAAGTCTTCTTCTTCTTACCTTCTTCAATCCAAAATAAGGTAATTCTCATTTCTTAATCCTAATTTCAACATAGATTGAAAAGTGAGGTAATGTTCCTCATTCATGGTTGAATATGTTGTTAGTTTTCTTAAAGTTCTATCAAAGTTGAGTTGGAATGTGGTGATTATCGATTGATTGTCGATGTTATTTGTTGATTATCTATGGATTGTTGATGTTATTTGTGACTATCAATTGATGTTATTATTGTTGGGGATTGGATTAAGCCATTATCATTCTTGTTCTTCATTTAAACCCATGCATGCTAGGTGTTTGATAAAATGCATCAATGAAAATTTTTTAGCCGAACGTTTTCAAATTATATGCAACGAATTTGATTATCGGATTACATTGTGCCCTCAACCCTTACATCCTGTTTAAACTTGAAAGCTCAGCCTTAATTCCCTCTTACTATGGTGCAAGCTCATTCGACTCTATATTCACGTTCCTTGAATCTTAAGTCGAGTGTGGTGTAGTCTTCTTTAAAAGTTGTGTAATTTCCGGTGTTTATTTTTCAGGAACTTCGCCATGGCTTGGAAAAGGAAGATGAGTACGAGGGCTAGGACATGATCATCCCCCACAAGAGGGGAGACATCACAAAACCGAGCCGATTTGGAATCTCACCAATTCTCCGATCCGGACATTCACAGAATATTCAACGAGAGAATCCGGCCTCGACCAATAATCCCAGAGCGGGGATTCACCCCCGCCCCCAGGACGGTGAGCTTTTGGCCGTGATCAACGAGATGGGATGGACTCGTTTCACTGCGCCACCCGAGCCGGCTGTGATCTCTATCATCCAGGAGTTCTACGCCAGTGATCTATTGCGACATATTCAGGTGGGGCAGATGATGGGGCGACCAGATACATGGACTGAGGTCATCGTCCGAGGCCAAACTGTGGACTTTTCGGTGGCCGCAATTCGGAGCCTATACGAGCTACCAGAGGTGGACGAGATGGCGTATACGCGGATTATGAGTAGCCTCACGAGGGAGGCTCTGCTTGAGGCACTCACACAGCCCGGTTCCGTCTGGGAGACACGCGTCCCTAGCTCTTCAGCCTTCTATTTTAAGAGTTCTCGCCTCAGTCGGCTCGGGCGAGCATGGCTCTACTTCCTCTGCGCACGAGTCGACCCTACATCGCAGATCCGCTCGGTCTTATTTTCTCGTGCCTGACTATTGTATGCTATCACGACGGGACTCCAGTTTAATGTGGCCCCTCGTTTGTCCTGTTCTATATTTCAGTGTATTCAGGGAGGGGCAAATACGGGATTAAAACATCCTTCACTGATATGTGCTTTATGCCGCCAGTCGGGCGTGACGTGGTCCGACGACGAGCCATCTATTGCACCCCAGGGTCCGATCGACCACCGTATTATCTCTCATTTTGACCAGTGGGGTGGCGCGAGAGCACACGAGCAGGGGCGAGGATTTCTGATTGATGAGCCACACGAGCACTCTCTT
This sequence comes from Orobanche coerulescens, assembly GCA_033398695.1. Lineage (NCBI taxonomy): Eukaryota > Viridiplantae > Streptophyta > Magnoliopsida > Lamiales > Orobanchaceae > Orobanche > Orobanche coerulescens. Next base: position 98,387,273 of record CM065809.1, read on the forward strand.
GAGGCACTTCTCCTTACACATGAGCCGACGGCGGATGCTGATGATCGGACTGAGCCCACTCCACCGCCAGCGAGAGAGCACCTTCAGGCGATGTTTGACAGCCTGAGAGAGGAGATGCGGAGAGAGAGAGAGAGAGAGAGCCATCTAGCTGCTGTTCGAGAGGAGATGCGGGCTGAGAGAGACATCCTCCTCGCATCTATGTGGGAGGAGATGAGAGAGCAAGCCCGCCGGGCCAATCGACGTGAGGAGAGGCGCTTAGCGGCGAGGGATGCTTATCATCAGGACTACCTTGCTGCGTGGACGAGCCATATACTCCATCCGGACGGGCCCTTCATCCTACCAGTCAGGCCACATACACCACCCTCCTCGCCGGACGAGGCTGGCACCAGTTCCTGAGCTGATATTAGGGGAGTACTTAACCTTTTCTCATATTGCATATTACTATCTTTGTAAATTGAGGTCAATGTACGTCCTAAGTTTGGGGGGGTACTTTCAGTTGCTATTTACTTATTCGTTGTTATTTTTCGTTGATTTTGACTCTAGCCTTGCTTGTCTTGATTTTATTTACATTCGCGGATTTTTCGTGCTTCCTTGTGTAAAACTGATGATATGATACTGATTTCTTTTGAAGAAACGGTTGAGTTTTGGTCGAGTTTGCAGTCTGCGATATTTGTTTCCATTGAGTATTCATCTAGGTCTGAAATTTTTCGTTATTGTAGAAATCTTAGCGTATAAGAAAGGAGACATACGTGTTTTCAAATCGCCGTCTATACGTTTGGTTACACTTTTCGCGTAGATAGTCGTCCAGTAACATGAGTCTTGTTGGCATTTAAATTGATGTTAGAGTCGGACAGTCTTTCCCAAAAAGTCGAGATATTATACATGTTCTATGATGGGAAGTCTAGTAACCGGGGGTATTCACGTGACCCGTTGTTTACTCTCGTGTAAAATGACAACCCTGAATAGACTAATGGTTTAGAAATATAGCATTGCTGGTGATGGGAAGCCTAGTAACCGGGGGTATTCACGTGACCCGTTGTTTACTCTCGCATAAAACAGCAACATTGAGTGAGACTTGCGGGAATAGCTATTCGAGTTTCGTCTCCGTTGTAGAGGGAAACTTAGTAACTAGAAGCATCAATGTGCCCCATGAGTGTCTTTTACGTCAAACGGTTCCCCAATACATGAGAATGGAAATCCACCCTAGGGTTACTCCGATGAAACACAAGTCGGAACCTAGTGGTTAACTCGAATCATTTTAATGATCATACATAAGGGAATGCTGTCCGAGGATTATTATTGACGATGAAACTCTTGAATTTTCGCCACAAAACTGTGAGACAGGGCGAGTTGGCTTGTTTAATCTAACCCTTCATATTGGCGGTCGGTTAAAATTCACGCTTGTTAATCTTTGAGCTTCGATTTTCTTCATGACCGATTGTTCAGCACTAAAAATGATTGCTTTGTGGAATCTTTATCCGTGATGTGACTCACTAAAACGATACGTGTATTTTTCTTTGAGATTTTCAGGAGAGTATTAATCAGGTGAACACTGTGGATATTGCATGGTTACCCATGATACTTGTCATCTCATTTGAAATTAATTTTTGCTTGAGGACAAGCAAAGGCTTAAGTTTGGGGTATTTGTTAGATGTATTTTTATGCGTTTATTTATCATTATTTTATATCCATTTTAAGTCTAAATCTGCATAAATGAGCTTTTAATGCACTATCTTTATATGTTTTGAAGGAAATTGGAGTCGGGAAGCTTAAACGACGAAAAACGGGCGAAAACGACAATTTTTGGTCAGGGGCCGCGGCACACCAAGGTCAGGTCGCGGCACACGCACGGCATAGCAAGCAGCGGTACTCACTGTACCGGGGGCCGCAGCACACCTAAACTGAGCTGCGGCCCATGTGGAAAATGCCGCCCAGGCATATGGCGCTGGGCACTGAGGGCCGCGGCACACTAATGCCGAGCCGCGGCCCGCGGGGCGGTAATTCTATTTCAGCCACGTTTCTGGGCCCTTTTTGGAGCCTATTCTTGACCTAATTCCCGAACGCGTTTTGGAGACTAATGAAGGTTATAAATAGGGATTGAAGGTCTGAAAAAAGGGAATCGAAGAGGAGGAGAAAAACACCGATCAAGCAGAGAGCAGGAGCTAGAGAACGGAGGAATCCAATTTCTTCAACTGTGTTTGATTTCTTTTATGCTTTCTTCAATTCTTTCTGTATTAATTTCTAGCATGTCGGGCTAGAACCCTATTCTAGGATTTTAATGAAACCGATGTTTTGACGAATTAACTTTTGATTTTGCATTATTAAGATATATTTCCCTTTCTTATTGAGTTTTCCCCAATTGTTTTAATTACTATCAATTATGTGGCCTATGATTGATTTGTTTTCATTATGCAACTCGAATCGGGAGAGGAGAGTTGGTATGAAAAATTGGTGAGAATCGTTTTATCTTGTGAGATAGGAATATACTCATAGGAATTACGTGGCCTGTCTGAAGATTTCGTACATTTTACCTACTGTCGAATTAATTCACCTAGGAATAGAGTGTGTTATTCGCCTTAGAAAATTCTACTGACCTCGGGAGAGGCGGTAGAGTATTTTAGCAATCTTCGCCTTCAATAAATTGGGAAATCACCTACTTCATATAAATCAAGAGTAATTCGGATAAATCGAGGTGGATTCACAATCCTAGATTAATTCCCTATTTGATCTTCTTTCTTCGAACAATCGATTTTATCATTTATTCGTAGTTCATTCTTTTATTATTTTTCTTTAATTTTACTTGCACCTCTAATTTTGATAGTTCAAATAGAATTAGAATACGCATAAATTGGTAATTAGTGAGTCAGTCCTTGAGGGAACGATAACTTACTTATCACTTTATTACTTGCTTACGACAACATGCACTTGTGTTCACCAAAGTTCGTAACAGTAAGATTGTATACATTACATTTGTAATGTCCTTTTTATAGCGGCCATAACATAGTTATGTATTTTGGGCAGTAAGGTCGTGAATACCATCACGGTCGTAATGGTATAGGTGTTACGGCCGTAACACCTGCCCAGTTTATAAACTGGGCAGCGACCTTTTTCTTCATTTTTCACCTTCCTCTCCTTGTTGCGCGACGGGAGCAATCCTTCAGACTAGGAATTGTCCGTTTTCCACCGAAAATCCATTGTAGAAGTTTATTCAAGCATTATATCATTTCCCGAGCACCAAATCATCCGAGGTTTCGCCTTCAAAACGAGGTATATTCTTAGAACCCTAGTTTTTGGGGATTTCAGGATTTTGGCATGATTTTACCCTTTGAATTCGATTTAGCTTTGATAAGTTATTTGATTATGATTATGTAATCGTAATTCCTTGCTTTTATTATAGTTTAACGGATTAAAATTCAAGGTTTTTATCGTTAATAAATTAGAATCGATTATGACTTCGTAGTGACCGATGAATTGTCCCAACGGGTAGAACTAGGAAGAATTCTTATGTTTCCGCAATATTGAGGTTGATTGTATATCTTTATTGTGTTAGGAGCGAATTTGTGAAGATTATTCGGACCGGAACCTTTTTCTTTTGCCATTTCCTTCACGTCATATTATTCAAGGCAAGTACATGTATTACATTCCGTTATGTGTGTTACGGTTTCGATGCGATTGATGAAATGTGATATTGGGTGTGTGTGTTGTGATTCTTCCACTAGGGGATGGTCCGACGGGACCTTTGGGGGTCGATACTAATGGGTACGCCCGCGAAAGTGGTTTCCCACCCGGGGACAGTCCGACGGGGCCTCTGGGGGTCGATACTAATGGGTACGGCCGCGGGTTACCAAGTGTGGATAGTTGAGATGTTGAGATGTGATGATATACTGTTTTGATGTAAATGTGGTATTCCGGAATATGACTTTCAAATGCTTTCTAATGAGATGACTGTGTTGAATCGTATATGTATATAATGTAGTGTAATTGTGTACTTGCACTAGCTATTCAAATGTTAACCCCTTAAATGGGGGAAATGCGTCTTATGCATATCAGGTATCGGTCGAGTTGAGGAGCCGGCACGGGATACGCATGAAAAGGATGGCCCAACATGATGATGAGGCTCGAGTCTATATTAGATGTTTTGTTACCGTGTTTACTTGGGTGTCGAAGTTAGTTTGGTTGTTTTACGAATATTGTTAAAGTCCTCTGCATGGGCAATAAACTTGTGTTACCTTATGTTTTACGATGTTTAACTAAAATGTTTTGGCCGAGACCATGGCCCTATTTTACTATTATTAATGTGTCATATGGGATTTGTTTGTGGATTATGTGTCATATGTTAGCCTGGTAGACCTTGTGAAGGTTCTACGGCGTGTAATGTCCCTTATGAGATTTGTGGTATTACAGATTTACCATGGGTGAGAGCCAAAATGATTGACTCAATAAGCTTCATATATTGGGCAATAATATTATCTATATGACAATGATTATAACTAGAAATTGTGTCCCAACTCGTGCGGGTTGATAATGTCCCCTTGAGGAGCTCGATAATGATTATTATATTAAACCCTGTAGGTGGATTTAATTCCGATATAATAATAAGGTTCGAGTGGTACTACTTTTGGATAATATATTAATTAATTAAAGCTGTCAGTAGCTTAAATTAATTAATGGACATTCGATATCTTAAACACGAGAAATAATATATTTAAATAAGGAGCCCAATTTCATAAATTTAGATTTGAGTTGGAAGTACAATATTAATTCTTTAGTGGACTGAATTGATATTAGTGAACTTAACCATATTAAGAAATTGATCAATATGAAAAGTTGGGTTGCACTAGGAGTCCTAACGCTAATCCTCCTTAAGATCCCTAGTGTAGTCCAAAGCCTATAAATAGGACATTAAGAGGGGTTCGCGGTGCATCATCTTGTGAGAGGAAGATCCGAATTTTTCTTCTTGTATTTAATTGTAGATCTTGACTTGTGTCTTTGATTCTACAATTTAGATAACACATCAATTTTCTAAGAGTGTTTACATAATACTAGAAGAAGAAGAAAAATCGAGTGACTCATAAGAACTTGGTTCGGCCGATCCACTTTTGTCCAAGCAAGATTCGGTAGCTCGTTGCCCACACAACGTCCGGATTAAGGCGGATCATACTCTAGAAGATCTAAGGGTAGAAATACAAGGAGATCAAGAAGAAAAAAAATCACTACTTTTCAAATATAATATCCTATGATCTTTGATCTAGATTAGGATAATCGATTTACCAACATATTTATTTAATAAATAATTAAGAATATTTAAATTGCTTATTCATCTTAGTAGTTAATTAATTAGCATGCCTAAATAGATTTTGTGCTCGTGGATGCGTAAAACGCTTTAATCAAACTTTTTCCCAACTTCGCTTCCGCTGCGTTTTATTTCCAAAAATTGGTATCGGAGACACATTTTAGGGTTTTGCTATTTTAATTAATTTTGGTGATTAATTGATAGCAATTTAAATATTCATGTAATTTGATGTTGGAGTATTTTGCTAGATGTGTTCTTGCAGGGAATATGATCCAATTATCATAGTTATGTGAATGGTTTATTTATTTATTTTTTATTATGCAATTGTTGGTTTGGCCCAATTTTGAGGCATGTAATGGTTTTTCTAGTGAGAAAATTCGCGGGTAGATCTAGGATCTTATTGTTTTCGTGTAGCCTTGCTGTAAATTTGATGTATTTTATTTTGTATAAAATTATAATTGGATTCGGAGAAGACGAAGTCGCGAAGAAGTAAAGCAGAACTGGGACACCGGGACTGCTGTACAGCCGCGACCGAACTCATTACTGACGGAATATGCCTAAGACGAAGAAGTCAACTACGACATGAACTCTTCTTTTTCTATACAATAATACCAATAATGAAAAGCACGTGGCTGCCGAGCAACACACGGCTGCCTGCCGAGCAGTGCCAGGCCTGTTGCCGAGGGCTGTGGGCAGCTTGTTCCAGGCCGATTCGCCGGTTCGGGTCGGGTCGTCCAGTTTTTGGTCCGGTCCGCTTCACCGCCGTTCATTGCGCCTGTTGGAGAGTCGGGATTTAAAATTGAATTTTTTTTATATACTTAATTTTGCATAAAAGTGAAACTTTAATTTTGGAAATCCACGGCGCGGCCGGAGAGGAGTGACGAGATGCTTGATCCAGTGGGAGAAATCGAGTCGGAGATTTCCTCGGATTCAAATCAAGAAAGAAGACCATGATAATTAGATAATTTAATTATCCATGCTTTTTATTTTAGTTTTTACTGTTTTGATGTATGGCATGTATGAATGTATGCGTGATATGTTTCTTGCATGTCAGTACGAGAAAATTAAAAACCTTAAGGCTAAAATAACTAAGTGATTAAATTAATTTTTTTAAAATAAAATCAAATTAGCCTCCATAATTAATTTAAATTGTGAAGTAATTAGCATGTGCATTGACATTAGGTCTTCTTCCATATCGGATGTGCTAATTATAGATTCACTAGTTTTAATTTCAAATGATAACAAAAGGTAAATACTATTTGTTATGATAGGACATCTCCATCTGTATGACTATTATTTAAAAGATAATATTTTAAGGTTGTTAAATTATGGTGTTCACTTAGGTGTATTAAATACTAAGATCCCCATCAGGATTTATGTTAATTAATACATGGCCAAGAGGAACCAACTATTAGTTTTACTTGTTATAACGTAAATTGACTAGATAGTAAAATTAAAGACGTAAAACTCTACTTGAAAAATATGTGTGTAAATGTCCACACGATTGTGGCTTGTATATGTGGGTTTTTTCGAGGTGTTGGTTTCTAGCATATATATATTTTGTTTTGAGGTTTTTCAATATATTTTGCTATGCATTATGTGATCTCCGATGTCTTTCAATCCACTTGCTGTAATTCTCAAAGAAAACAAACTAGATGCACTAACTTTGCTGATTGGAAACATAATCTTAATATTGTCCTGAATGCTGAAGAACACAAGTTTGTTCTAACTGAGGAATGCCCATTAGAACCAGATGCGGATTCGACACTTGATGAGGTGAAAGAATTCCACAGATGGAAGAAATCTGATGAGATGGCTCGCTGTTACATCTTGGCTTCTTTAGCAAATGTATTGCAGTATCAGCATCAGAGTATGGGCATGGCCGCGGAAATGATGAAAAATCTCGGCGAGATGTTTGGTCATCAAAATCGGGTGGCTAGGCAAAATGCTATGAGGGTCTTGATGACGACCCAAATGCCTGAAGGAACCCCGGTAAAGGATCATGTTCTAAAGATGATTTCTCATCTAAATGAACTTGATATCTTAGGGACTACTATCAATGCAGAAACGCAGGTCGATATCATCCTAGGCAGCTTCCCTAGGAGCTTTGAGCAGTTCCGCCTAAACTACAATATGAATCGTAGGGAGTATACCTTGGCGGAATTGCTGACAGATCTTCAAGATACATAAGGTCTCTTCAGGAAAGGGTATCAAGTTCTTGCAGCTACTAGTGTTTCGACTTCTAAACACAAGTGAGGGAAAAAGAAGAAACAAGTGGGCCAAAAGCAAGTGGCAACTCTCAAGGTAAAAATCAAGGCTCCTCAGCCTGAGGCAAACAAAAAGCCAAAGGGATAGTGCTACAAGTGCGGTCAGAAAGGACATTTTAATGCGGACTGCCGTGCTCTTAAGAAAGATATGTCTCATGCACTAGTTGTCAAAACATGTTTGGCAGCTTGTTCTTCCACTTCGTGGATAGTTGATTCAGGCTCCACTGATCATGTTTGCTTTGACTCGCATGGTTTTCAGGTAACTAAGCATCTTAGTGCGTGTGAGATAACCATCAATTGGGGCGATTATTCCAGGATCATAGTTGTTGCAGTGGGAGTCGTGCAGTTGAAGATTAATAATAAAATATTAGTCTTCAATAATGTATTATTATTACCATATTTTAAAATGAAGTTAATTTTGGTTTCTATATTAAAACGTGATGGTTATTCAGTTTCTTTTGATGATGATGATATTATTAGAAGAAGAAACTGTGGATATATTTGCAAAGGTATCTTTACTAATGGACTGTATGTCATTAATACTGTGCAAACTCCCATGTATAAACATAAATCACTTAACTCTTTGTCTGAACCTAAAAAGAGAAAAGAACCTTCGAGCATAAACCAAACACATCTGTGGCAATTACGGTTAGGTCATGTAAATCTTAGGAGGATTCAAAGATTGGTAGATGATGGCCCACTGGATGACCTCCAAGTTGAGTCATTTCCAATTTGAGAATCCTGTCTCGAAGGTAAGATAACAAAAAGGGTCTTTAAGACTGTAATATCCACCATTTTTATAGAGTAATATTATTATTTATAATAATATTAATAACGCATTTTATTTCATTTAATCACATTTTATTACCGAGTGAGTAATTGTTGTACAATTACTTTCACTACACGTACAAATCAAATTCATGTAATCTCATTTAATAAGATCATAGACATTTTCATGATATCTCATATGTTCTAAGCCCGAGTTAATTTCTCAACTTAATTTCATAAATATTTAATATTAGTCATTGTTATTAATATTGTAATTATTAAAGGTATAATTATTAATAATAATAATATTTATAATAGGGACAATATTAATATTAACATTATTAATATTTTTATCTTTATCATTTCTATATCATCATTTATATTATTCTCGATATTATTATTATTAGTATCGGTATTAATAATATTATTACTACCGTTATTATTATTATTATTATTGTTGTTATTATTATTATTATTATCATTGGCCCAAATATATTGTAATGACCGAAATTAATAATTAAAGCCCATAAATTACCCTAACCCTAATTTATACAGTATAAATACATTCTGCAGTACAACCCAAAAAAAAAATACAATACACAATTCTATAGCCTGCAAACAATCTCACGACAGAAAATTTACAATACAAGGAGAAGAAGAGAGGCAGTCTTATCGCACGACACCGCTCTGTAATATCCGTACCTTTCCATTTTTAGCTGTTTCTATTTTTGGTGTATGTCTATTTTTATCGACTCGCTTGTAACCGGTTCGACATTTTGAATCTACCTTATTCTTGGAGTTTTTCCATTTGGACGAGTTTCGGAGATGTTTTCACATAATTCTATTCTATGTTATGTTTTGCCGTATGAACATTCGGTTCTCGTAAAACTCGTTCGATTCCATTGTTTCTTTGTTTTTATGAGTTCGTATGATTGAGTTGTTCATGTTGTGAGTATCGGTTTGTTAATCCGACGTCGTATCCTGATTTTCGGACGTTTGGGCCATTTTTGTAATTTCCTATAAGTTTAGGGAATTTTATCTTCTATTGTCGTATTTCAGATTCTTGGGTAGTCGGAAATGTATTTACTTTCAGCACTTAACACCGTTATCATGAATATTCTGTATTGACGTTTTGGATTCTGTCCCCGTGTTGTGTCGTGACTTCGTCCAACCGGTAGAGTAATCTGCTTTCGGCAGTGCTGCACTGCTGCATGCATAACGCACGTTCTGCATGCTAGCTAGCGTGCGCTATCGACACCTATATAACGTATGTTATGCCCCAGCGATAACGTACGTTATGAACTTCAGAAATTTGGACAGTGGTCTACCCAGTTTTGCCCAGCTCCTTACGTACGTAAACCCGCTGTGTTACGTACGTAAGCCCCCTTGTAGCGTACGCTAGCCTTCGGATGTAGCGTACGCTAACGTCCCCATCATTTTGGACAGGCTGTTCTACTCATCCATTACGTACGTTAATACTTCAGTGTTACGTACGTAATGTCCGTAACATACGTTAACCATCTCTTATAGCGTACGTAATGAAGGGGTAAGGTTTTATAAACTTGAGTTGACCTTCACTTCGTCATTTCCTCTTCTACTTCTTCCTCGTCCGAGAGCTGTGAGATTTGTGCGATTCTTCCATTTTTGCCCATGAAATTCTTCGTGAGATCGATTGTTGGGGTCCAAGTGAAGTTTATCATTATCATAATCCTTCTCTTCCGCCCTAATTCAAGGTATTTTGACTTAGAACCCTACTTTTATTTATTTTGGGGGTTTTTCGGGATTTGCCTAGATTGAACTCGATTTATTTGGTGTTGTTGCTATATTTCTATTCGATGTTGTTATTGGGTAAATTCCAATCCGTTTCCGTCGTGTATAATCCGCGAGTTGTTGTTTCGGGGAGGTTTTGTGAAAACCCTCGCCCGTATCGATCGAACGTAGGTTGTTAACTTGTAAACGGGGTTGTGGGTGCATTCCATTCAATTATTGTTACTGTATAGGGCTGAGTTATGTTAATCCTTCGTTTAGTATCGGTCTTGTTACCTCCGGGACGTTCGTAGTCGTTGTTCATCCCCGTTTCGTTGAAGATGTCTCAAAGGCAAGTACTTTACATTTGTTTACATGTTCTAGTATTTGAATTATGGCTTCTCATGGTTGTTGTGGATGGATCTGTGTATGTTCACCTAGGGACGGTTCGACGGGGCCTCTAGGGATATGTATTGCCGTGTGTGTGCGTATCACAAACTAGGGTTAACCACCCAGGGATGTCCGACGGGACTCTGCGGGGTACGATGGCCGTGAGTCTCGTATCAATAGTTAACTTTGAATTGTTTTGTTGGAGAAATGTATTTTGTGCTTGTGCACCGTGAATATTTCGGAATATAAATGATTTCTAAAATGACTTTTGGCGCATATTTTCATCTGATTAGATGGTAGTTCAAATGGATTGTACTTGCACTAGCAGTTATCGCTAACCCCTTAAATGGGGGAAATACTTTTGTATTTCAAGTTCAGGTCATGGAGGCGTATGAGCATGCGGGCCGTACGAGGATGATGGGCAAAAGTGATTCTGTTCGGTGGTTATCTGTTCGTGTCTTGTTTTTGGAATTTATTTACTATGTCATTGTTTTAAGTACTCGAATACTTCCGTCCTGAATTTATTAATGTTGTGCACCCATTTTAGGAACAGATTTAATGTCGAATAGTATTGTCGAATTTCAGTCTTTTGTTTTAAATGTCGCGGTTTGAGAAATTGTCTCTTTATTATTGATGTATGTATGTGTCTTATGTCAGATCGGTTTTTTAGCCTCGTGGATTCTAAAGTGTGGGTCCACGGCGCTGTAATATGCCCTGATCGTCATGGGGGTGTTACAGATTATGGTATCGGAGCAGGTTTATGGATACCTAGGATGTCAGTTATTTGGGTCTAGCTGAGTGTCGTTTTTGAACAGTATCACTGCTATGCCATCATCTCAGTACGTCGGTGCTCGTAAGTTTCTCCTAACTTGACTCGTTACGTTGTTCTGTTCTGTTACTTTCTTGGTATCTTGTTGTGTTTTGCGTTTGAATTATACTCACCCGTTACTTCTTTAGAATACTTGTTGGTAGAGGACGCGGACGCGATAGGGGACGTGGCGTAGCCGGTGGGGTGGCCATGTCCGATAACTCGGGAACTGATTCGGCCTTGCCTTCCTTGTCGAACAGTATTCCACCTAGTTCTAGAGGCCAGCAGGATCAATCTGCTAGCTCCGGTAATGCTCATGAGAATATCGGAGTGGCAAATATTTTGCAGCAAGTAGCGAACCAGATGACGCTACTGACTCAGGCCATCTTGGTCAGCCATGCTAATGCTAACCCGGCTTCGCCTACTGTAACCGGCAATGATAAGTTACTTCAGGACGTGATTCGTATGCGTCCTCCGTAGTTTGATGGCACTTCCGACCCTTCCGGTTGGGAGAGTTGGTTATTTGAGATGGAGAAGGTGTTTGAGGCGGCTAACTGCCCCTAGGAGAGCAAGGTACCCATCGCTCAGTACTTCCTTGCCAAGGAGGCAGCAACATGGTGGAAAGCGGTGAAACCACGTGACCGGGCAGCCACATGGGCAGAGTTCCGAGAGTTGATAGAGGACGAATTTTGTCCATGGCCAGTGAAAGAGGGGAGGATCCGAGCCTTCTTTGAGGCTAAGCCCCAGGATGTTCCTATTTCGCAGGCGATCAAAGACTACAACCAACAACTTCACTATGTGAAAAACCAGGTCCGAGATGAGATAGATAAGATCCGCCACTTTGACATGCGGATGAAGCCGAGGGTTCGTCACTACATGTCTGGTCCCGGGTGTACAACTCTGAAAGATTATCAAAACAAGGCAATGGCTTATGAGATGTCATTTTCTGCGATAGAGACGGCAACCGAGGGAAAGAAACAGAAGACCTCCGGTCAGTTTTGGGGAGGTAAGTCTGGCGGCCATCAGAGGGCTCTGTCTGGTTCATGAGTCTACGGGATTCAGTCCCCGTCATTTGGGCGAGGAAATGGTTTTAAGTCTGCTCCTACTATTTCCGCTCGTGGTCCTACCTGCTTTAACTGCGGTCGTCCCGGACACATGATGAGTGAGTGTGACAGGCCTCCGATTCAATGTCTTGCTTGCGGTAGGACGGGACATCGTGCTAAGTTTTGTACTGATGCGACTCGGGCACCAGTTACTCAGGTGTAAGCCCCAGCGGCGGGGGAACCGAGCGTTAATCAGGCACCGATAGCTTCAACAGAGTTTTGGTAGAGGTCGAGGACGTGGACAGCCTTCTAGAGGGGGAGCTTCTAGTGTGGGGTCTGTTCCGCCCCGTGTGTATGAGATGAGACGAGCTGGAGATCCCGACGCAATGGTGGCTACAGGTACCGTTCACATCCTTAACCATCCTGTTTCCGTGTTATTCGATTCTGGTGCTATGCATTCTTTCATATATATGGATTGTGTGCATTGTCTGCATGTTGATTGCCTAGTTATGTGTGAACCATTTGTTGTTAAACTGCCTAGTGGGGATAGCATCGTGGGGGATCGTTAGATTAGAGATGTTCCGGTGAGTATCACGGGGATGGATTGGCCTTCTAGTCTGATTGCGGTAGATATTAAAGACGAGGATCTGATTCTTGGTGAGGATTGGTTGGACTGTCATAGGGCGATCATGAATTATATAAGATGTTAGCCTCTGATGGTACCGAGCATTATTTTGTGGGGCGTAAGCGGAGTAGCCAGAGATTCCTGATCAGCGCTTTGAAAGCGGTGAGACTTCTTTGAGGAGGTTTCACGGGTTATTGGTGTTATGCTTTGAGATCAGAAGAAGGGCGAGTCGAGCTCTCGTCTATTCCGGTAGTGTGTGAGTATCCTGACGTCTTTCCAGATGAGTTTCCGGGTTTTCTGCCAGACCGGGAGGTTGAGTTTACTGTGGATTTAGAGCCGGGTGCAACACCGGTTTCTAAGATGCCATATCGTATGGCACCTACCAAGATGCTTGAGTTGAAGAAACAGTTGGGAGAGTTGCTAGACATGGGGTATATTCGACCGAGCACATCGCCTTGGGGTGCACCGGTCTTGTTTGTAAAGAAGAAGGATGGGTCACTTCGCCTGTGTATCGACTATCGAGAGTTGAATAAAGTGACTATCAAAAACAAGTATCCGCTTCCGAGGATTGATGACTTTTTTGACCAATTACAAGGGGCAACCATATTTTCAAAGATTGATTTGAGATCAGGGTATTATCAGCTTCGAGTGAAGGATTCTGACATTCCGAAGACGGCCTTTCGGACGAGATACGGTCATTACGAGTTTGTGGTTATGCCTTTTGGGCTAACCAACGCCCCAGCCGTTTTCATGCAACTTATGAACAAAGTCTTTATCGAATACCTCGATAAGTATGTAATTGTCTTTATTGACGACATCTTGATTTACTCGAGGAGTGAGGAGGAGCATGTACGCCATTTGCATATCGTGTTGGGAATCTTGAGAACTCAACATCTTTTTGCGAAGTCTCAAAGTGTGAGTTTTGGTTGCGGGAGGTTATGTTTCTCGGACACGTGATCTCGACCGAGGGTGCTTGAGTTACTTACGGCCCATCCAGGACTCGAGCGAGAGTTGATGAGGTTGAGCGTTGAGATTGTACTACCAGAGAGTTCCGGGCAGTTGCGTACTCTTGAAATTTCTTCGTCTCTAGTCGACGACATTAAATCGGGACAGTTGGAAGACCCGATGTTTATTCAGCTTCGAGAGAATGTAGGGAAGGGGAAAGCCCCGGTATTCGTGATACATGAGGATGGTGTGTTGAGATTCTGAGGTCGGCTGTGTGTTCCGAACGACATGGAATTGATGCAGAGTATTATGCGGGAGGCTCATGCGTCACCTTACTCAGTCCATCCGGGCTCAAGTAAAATGTATAAAGATTTGAGGAAGAATTTCTGGTGGAATGACATGAAGAATGAAGTAGTTCAGTTTGTGGCTAAGTGTTTGACTTGTCAGTAGGTCAAAATCGAACATAAGCGACCATCCGGGTTGTTAAAACCAATTCCTGTTCCGGAATGGAAGTGGGAAGATATCTCGATGGATTCTGTCACGAATTTACCGAGGACGAAGACCGAAATTAATATGGTGTGGGTGATCGTGGACCGACTGACTATGTCGGCACATTTTCTGGGCATCAAGGATACTTGGGGTCCGGAAAAATTGGCTCGTATTTTTATCGCGCAGATAGTGAGACTTCATGGTACGCCTAAGACCATTATTTCGGACCGATATGGTCGGTTTGTATCGCATTTTTGGCAGGCAATGCATAAGTCATTGGGGACACATTTGCGTTTGAGTAATCATTATATCCCCAGACCTATGGACAGTCTGAACGTACCATTCAGACCTTCGAGGATTTGTTACGCGCGTGTGCGTTAGACTGGAGTAGTGACTGGGAGGAGCATCTGGCTCTAATTGAGTTTACTTATAATAATAGCTGGCATGTGTCGATTAGGATGGCACCCTATGAGGCGCTTTATGGCCGACGGTGTCGATCACCGATATGTTGGAACGAACCGTCCGATTTAGTTGGCACCGAGCCGGATCTTGTGTTGGAGACAAGGAAGAAAGTTGAGTTGATTCGAGAGAGGATGTTGGCGGCTCAGAGTCGACTAAAGTCTTATGCGGATATTAGGCATCGACCCTTGGAGTTTGAGGTAGGGGATCATGTTTTGTTGAGGGTGTCCCCGTCGAAGGGAGTTTTCCGTTTTGGGAAAAATGGGAAGCTCAGTCCAAGGTATATTGGACCTTTCGAGATATTGGAGAGAGTCGACGAGTTGGCATACTATTTGTCTTTGCCTCCATCGTTGAGTCATATGCATAATGTATTTCACGTCTCTCAGCTGAGGAAGTATGTTCCGGACCAATCCCATGTTATCAATTTCGGGGATGTGCAGATCGAGAAGGACGTCACGTTCGAAGAGAGGCCCGTTAAAATTTTGGAGCGTCGAGACAAATAATTAAGGCACAAAACCATTCATTTGGTTAAATTGCAATGGTCGAGGAACGGAGTAGAAGAAGCAACGTGGGAGTTGGAGGAGGATATGCGTTCTAGGCACCCCCGAGCTTTTTGAATCTTAAGTTTCGGGATGAAACTTGTTTTTAGAAGGGGAGAATGTAATATCCGTACCTTTCCATTTTTAGCAATTTCCATTTTTGGTGTATGTCTATTTTTATCGACTCGCTTGTTACCGGTTCGACGTTTTGAATCTATCTTATTCTTGGAGTTTTTCCATTTGGACGAGTTTCGGAGATGTTTTCACATAATTTCATTCTATGTTATGTTTTGCCGTATGAACGTTCGGTTCTCATAAAACTCATTTGATTCCGTTGTTTCTTTGTTTTCATGAGTTCATATGATTGAGTTGTTCATGTTGTGAGTTTCGGTTTGTTAATCCGACATCGTATCGTGATTTCTAGACGTTTGGGCCATTTTTGTAATTTCCTATAAGTTTAGGGAATTTTATCTTCTATTGTCGTATTTTAGATTCTCGGGTAGTCGGAAATGTATTACCTTCCAGCACTTAACTTCGTTATCGTGAATATTCTGTATTGACGTTTTGGATTCTGTCCCCGTGTTGTGTCGTGACTTCGTCCAACCGGTAGAGTAATCTGCTTTCGGCAGTGCTGCACTGCTGCATGCATAACGCACGTTATGACCTTCAGAAATTTGGACAGTGGTCTGCCCAGTTTTGCCCAGCTCCTAACGTACGTAACGTAAGCCTCCCCTTGTAGCGTACGCTAGCCTTCGGATGTAGCGTACGCTAACGTCCCCAGCATTTTGGACAAACTGTTCTGCTCATCCATTACGTACGTTAATACTTCAGTGTTACGTACGTAATGTACGTAACGTACGTTAACCATCTCTTATAGTGTACGTAACGAAGGGGTCAGGTTTTATAAACCTGAGTTGACCTTCAATTCGTCATTTCCTCTTCTACTTCTTACTCGTCCTAGAGCTGTGAGATTTGTGCGATTCTTCCATTTTGCCTGTGAAATTCCTTGTGAGATCGATTATTGGGGTCCAAGTGAAGTTTATCATCATCCTAATCCATCTCTTCCACCCTAATTCAAGGTATTTTGACTTAGAACCCTACTTTTATTCATTTTGGGGGTTTTTCGGGATTTGCCTAGATTGAACTCGATTTATTCGGTGTTGTTGCTATATTTCTATTCGATGTTGTTATTGGGTGATTCCCAATCCATTTCCGTCGTGTTTAATCCGCTAGTTGTTGTTTCGGGGAGGTTTTGTGAAATCCCTCGCCCGTATCGATCGAACTTAGGTTGTTATAACTTGTAAACGGGGTTGTGGGTGCATTCCATTCAATTATTGTTACTGTATAGGGCTGAGCTATGTTAATCCTTCGTTTAGGATCAGTCGTGTTACCTCCGGGACATTCGTAGTCGTTGTTCATCCCCGTTTCGTCGAAGATGTCTCAAAGGCAAGTACTTTACATTTGTTTACATGTTCTAGTATTTGAATTATGGCTTCTCGTGGTTGTTGTGGATGGATATGTGTATGTTCACCTAAGGACGGTCCGACGGGGCCTCTAGGGATACGTATTGCCGTGTGTGTGCGTATCACGAACTAGGGTTAACCACCCAGGGATGTCCGACGGGACTCTGCAGGGTACGGTGGCCGTGAGTCTCGTATCAACGGTTAACTTTAAATTGTTTTGTTGGAGAAATGTATTTTGTGCTTGCGCACCGTGAATATTCCGGAATATAAATGATTTCTAAAATGACTTTTGGCGCATACTTTCATCTGATTAATGGTAGTTCAAATGGATTGTACTTGCACTAGCAGTTGTCGCTAACCCCTTAAAAATACTTTTGTATTTCAGGTTCAGGTCATAGAGGAGAACAAGCATGCGGGCCGTACGAGGATGATGGACAAAAGTAATTCTGTTCGGTGGTTGTCTGTTGGTGTCTTGTTTTGGAATTTAATTACTATGTCATTGTTTTAAGTACTCGAGTACTTCCATCCTGAATTTATTAATGTTGTGCACCCATTTTGGGAACAGATTTAATGTCGAATAGTATTGTCGAATTTCAGTCTTTTGTTTTAAATGTCGTGGTTTGAGAAATTGTCTCTTTATTGTTGATGTATGTCTGTGTCTTATGTCGGATCGGTTTGTTAGCCTGGTGGATTCCAAAGTGTGGGATCCACGGCGCTGTAATATGCCATGGTCGTCTTGGGGGTGTTACACGCTAAACATCCAATCAATTCCCCTTTGAGTTATGATCAGATTCTATCACCTCATTCCATCTAAATACATCAGGTAACTTGAATCTCAATCTCGATTTCACCTTCATCCCCATATAAATTCGAATAATTTATAGATTAGATTTTTGATACTGTATTTCGCTAATTTCAGTTCAACCAAACCCCTTTTAAATCAAATCGCAAATACAAACCTCTAATCAATTCTCCATTTTTAATCTGGAGCCGAATCAACCCTGGTCGGCTACTCCACCCGAGCTCCGGCAAGAGCCAGCCATGGCCACTCAAACCCCTTCATCAATCCAAGGTTGTAGCCTTTTTCACACGACCTCCTCCTCTAGCACCACTGGACCGCCCTATATCTCCATGGAAACCCAATCAAAACCCAGGTCACGTCACTATCGCCCCTTATTCACAGATCCAAAACCCACTTTTCGTTCAGTTATTCCTATGACCTCCACGCACTGCCGCCTTTAAGTCGTGAGCGTGAAGAGGTTTCCAGCGATTGGGGCATAGAGTTCTGAGAAATTGGAGAAGAGGGGAGTTGAGTCTGGTAGAGATGAAATCCCAATTGGATTTTGGTGTGTTCTTGTGTCTGAGTGTGTGAGTATTGCAACAAGGAATTTAAAGAGAGAGAGAGATAAGGGCAGAGAGTGAGAGATCGGGAGAGATAGAGGAGAGGTGAGAGTGAAGTGTCGGCTGACAGAATAGGGCAAGGGTTTTATACCCAACTTCTTAGGCAAATTCAATTTAGCCATATTCCAGAATTTATAATTTTTAATCACAGTCAGCTTCTCATCTCTTCATATTGACCCCAGACAGATTTTTATATCTTCACATCAGTCCTATATTGACCAGACTATTAAAGTGTTGACCTTTCAATATTAATAATCGGTTTTGATTTATTAATTTTATTTAATCCTCAATTATTATATAATAATAAATTATAACAATTATTATTATATGTAGACATTAACGACGGGCTTAGGATTGTGAGTCGAGCATCTTCATATTCAAGTTCAAGCAACATCATTTATTCAGGTGGGAATTGTCACTATCACTTTAATTGCTTTAATTGGATTGTATATGTGATATTCTATTTATGTTGAAAATTGATGATACATGTTGTAAATCAGGCTCGCCTGTATACAGGCTATCTTAAGATATATGTTGTGTGGGGACACCGGCACAACCTCAATATTCACATGCGTGCTCGATTTATGTTATATGTGGTATTGTGTGTATGGTTCATGTTGTTGCGGGGACACCTGCGCAACCTCAATATTCCTGTCATGCGTGATAGATTCATGTTATACATAATATTGTGTGTATGTATTCATGTTGAGGAAAAGATATGATAGATTATTCATGTTATGCTTTCCATGAGATTGTATATTACTGTGATATGTGTGATTTTCACGAGCTGAATGAAGCTCACCCCCACCTATATTGATCCTGCAGGTTAAACCGAGTCGGATGGACGAAGGAGCAAGCCGAGAAGGCATGTGATGATATTTTTATTAAATGATGTTTTTCTTTATGTCTCATGTTTTGAAATTTTATTTGGGGAAACTTTTGATTAGGAATAATAATTTATAAATTTTTCTTCCGCCGCAATTATCACCTCTGATTTATGTCATGTCATTGCCCTAATTAATGGGTACTTATTTTAGTCAGTGTAGCGACTCGACTTTGTAGGCGAGAATTTAAATATTCTCAAAGGAATTTATTTTTCGTCAAAATTCATATTTTTATTAGTTTCCCCTATAATTATCCCTATAAAGTCAGGGCGTTACATAGTGGTATCGGAGAGGGTTTTACCTTTCTGTAGACTCGCTAAAATATAAAAGTATCATATCCTCTCAACGTCGCCACTTCGTCACTCCGTCCAAGGTACCAAATTTCAATCATTATTCATGCATATATCATTTCATTTTATTTACACGATTGTATATGTATATGCGAATTGTTAGAATGGCCAAACCTAAGATGACACCACGTAAGAGGATTCCTGCTACGTTTGACTCGCATCTTCTGGCACGCAAGGATTGGTGGGATGATCTGAGTTTACCATAAAATTCACTGCACTATGTCATCAACAGGCTGAACAAGTGGTTGCAGTATGAGAAACAAGGCTCTGTCACACAACAGTTGAACCACCTTATGGGGAAGTTACCCGATGATTGGGGTTATTGCATCTTCCGGCTTTGGAAAGAGTACTTAAAGAGATCACCAGAAGAGCGAGAGACCGCAGACGATTTCCAGTTCATAGTTGGGCATTTATTGGATATGTACGCTCGAGATGCGATACCAGCTGCAAATTGGAGTTCCGACTCTACGAATGAAGAAGACCTAGAGGAAGATCCCGAAAAAGACCCTGAAGAGGATCCTGAAGAAGACCCAGAGGAAGATCCAGAGGATGTTCCCGATGAGAGCTCAAGGGTAGACCTCGCAAAGAATATGAAGGATGTTTTGATGGCGGACATTGAGTCTGATGATGACGTTACTTCGTGGATTGAGCCGTGATCCCCTATTCCTGTTATAGAAATTATTAGCTGTGTTGATGAGGAGTAGCCGTAGGCTTAGTTCATTTTATTATATAAATATTATGTTGATATTTACAGTGGATGTTTCCAGTTTCACTTCTTTAAAACATAGTATATATAATGAATATCAGTTATTCTATTGCCTTTATATTTTTATGTGTTGCGACTATTTTATGCATTCTACCGATATATTCTTATTATTTATCTCGCACTGCGTCGACTAATGGGTTTTACAATTTGTTGGTAGACTCATGGCTAACCGTGGAAACCACAACGCTCAACCCACCCAAGATCATCTTTTGGCTGGACTGGCCACGTTGCTTCAAGGCGCAACCATTTTACCGCCTAACAATCTTGAGCAAGCTCAAGCTCAATTATCAAGTGTTTCCATTATTTCAAGCCGCCCGTCTTTCTTGGTCGGTAGGGACCAGCAATAATAGAAGAGTCGTTGTTGAACCTAGACAGCATCTTCGACTATATGGCATGCACCGATGCTCAGAAGGTGTCATGTGCCGTGTTCCAGCTCAAGGAGGATGCTAGGACATGGTGGATTGGAGTGTGGAGACTCAAAACCCAAGACGAGAAGGATGTGTTTACTTGGGACCAATTCAAGGAAACAATTATGGAAAGTACTACCCGAAGGTGTACAAAACCAAAATGCAAAAGGAATTCCCCGATCTGACCCAAGGAGGAATGTCGGTCACTGACTATGAGCGCAAGTTCAACCACATGTGCCGTTTTGCTCCTCACATGTTCGAGACGGATGACATGAAGTCTCAGAATCTCCGAGATGGACTGCATGACTAGATTCGTCATCAATTGGCTGGTCATGGGCGTTTGACCTACAATGAAGTGGTTGCCAGGGCCTAGGACATATCTGCCAGTTTGGATTTGGAGAAGGCAAGAGCACCACCAGTCGCAGCTAATAACAAGCGCAAGTGGCACGATCAAGGAAGTGGTAGTAAGAAGAATGCTAAGACTGGATTTTCAGGGGCGAAACCCCAGTCCGATAGACCTACATGTGCTACTTGTGGCAAAAGACATAAGGGTACCTGTATGCTTGGTCAGAATCGGTACTACTTCTGTCGTGAGGAAGGACACATGGCCTCAGCATGTCCAAAGAAAGGGAAAGGCCCAGGCAAAAGTGTGCAAGGTCAAGGCTCAGGAGGTAAAGATCGAGTGTATAGCATGCCCGAGGCCGAGGAAGAGACTGAACCCCAAACCATGTTAGGTATGTTGTCAGTCGCAAATATTCCTGCTTTGGTGTTGTTTGATACGGGTGCATCTCATTCATTCATCTCTAGGAAGGTTTGTACTATGATTGGTTGTAGAAGTAGTAGAGCTCCTAGGTCATTGTTAGTTAGCATGCCTGCGGGGGAGTAGTGCGTGTAGAATCTATAACTAACAATGTGAAGATAGAGATTAACGAACATAGATTCTTAGCTGACTTGCACATAGTTGAACTCGGTGATTTTAATGTTATTTTGGGTATGGATTGGTTGGACAAACATAGAGCTGTAGTTGAATGCTCCGAAAGGAGGGTAACCTTATGTCTGTCTGTTGATATCAAGACCGTATTCGATGGTGTAAGATACTGTAGTACCCCGAAAGTGATTTCAGCCATGAAAGCTGTGAAGATGTTGAAGAAGCGCAGTTGCCAAGGATTCCTAGTGAATGTGATGGGGAAAACAACTTCACAGAAGACGGTAGCTAATGTTCCTATTGTCAAGGAGTATCCAGATGTTTTTCCCGAAGACCTACCGGGAGTTCCACCAAATCGTTAAGTTGAATTCTCGATTCATTTAGTTCCAGAAGCGGCACCAATATTGAAAGCCCCATATAGAATGGCGTCCAAGGAATAATAAGAGCTGAAAGTGCAACTTCAGGAACTGCTTGACTCTGGATTTTATCCGGTCGAGTGTTTCGTCATGGGGTGCGCCAGTACTCTTCGTAAAGAAAAAGGACGCAAGTTTGAGGATGTGCATATACTATCGTGATCATAATCGACTCATGATAAATAATAAATCCACTTTCTAGAATAGAGGACCTATTCGATCAACTTGGAGGATCAGGAGTGTTCTCGAAAATAGATTTGAGATTCGGATATCACCAACTGAGGATTAAGGATGACGATATCCCAAAGACAGCATTTCGAACTCGATACGGACACTATGAGTTTATAGTGATGCCATTTGGTTTGACTAATGTGCCAGTAGTATTCATGGACCTCATGAACCGTGTATTTCAACCTTATTTAGATAAAGTTTGTCATTGTGTTCATAGATGACATACTTGTATATTCAAAGAGCAAGGTTGAACATGAGCAGCATCTTAAAAAAGTATTGGGAATATTGTACAAGGAGAAGTTGTATGCGAAGTTCAACAAGTGTGAATTCTGGCTTAACCAAGTTGCATTTTTTGGACATGTGATCACTTCTAGAGGAATCGAGGTTGACCCGGTTAAGGTAGAGGCAGTTAATGATTGGAAAGTACCGAGTAATGCAAATGAAGTTCGTAGCTTCTTGGGTTTAGCCGGTTATTATCGGAGATTTATCGAGGGATTTTCAAAGATAGCTGCACCAATGACTAGATTGATAAGGAAGGGAGCAGTTTTCTTATGGAATGAGAAGTTCGAAAAGAGTTTCCAAGAAATTAAGTGAAGTTTGACTGCAGCACCAATTTTGACCATTCCCGATCCGACGAGAGAATTCATTGTAACACCCCAATCTAGGCGGATATTACAGTGCCGTGAATCCCCGACTGGGACCCACCAGGCAATGAAAATGATGAATTAAATAATATAATGGTAGTACCGAACCACATTATATTACCAAGCACTCCGATGAGGAGTTTAAGTACAACACACCAGGACAATACCGAATACCAGTATATTTTATATGAAGATAAAATACACCACCCTCAATAAATAAACATCTCAAACGGAATTTTGCAGCGGAAAATACAAATGACGGAAAAAACTAAAATGACTGAAGATGACTGAACAACGGAATGGTAGGGCCCCTACTAGTATCATCGGGACTCGTCGCCGTCAACATGCTCTTCCCGTGCCTTTGCCTTGCCGTGACACGAAAACAAAATCCCCAGCGGGTCGATTACGTAACAACAATCCTCAAGGGTTGAAATTACACAATCATGAATTAACTGAAGTTATGAAATATTCTTAATTATGAATTACGCTGAAGAGGAGTATCATAGTACGCCCGTAATGTTCTATGCAAGTGTACAAGACGAATGACCGGACACACCCGTCCTTGTACCTAATTAGTCTCACGGAGGTAAGCGTTACTGTGTGCACGGTCCAATGTATCGGTGAACCCAAAACATGACCATCGTGTGCCCGACTAAAAATTCCACACAGCCACACCCGGCCACGCAATATGAACCCAGAAGGTCATATGAACGAGAATGACCACAATGAATATCAATGAATAATAACAATCCGACAAAGTCAAGAATGACTCACCAATATGAAAGTGATAATGAAGTGATTGATAGTTTTCAATGAAATGATTGGAACCGCCGTTCCTCGCTAATGAAATGATTACCCGACAATTACAAGTCTCAAAATGATTAATACAATGATGAATGAGTTATGATTATGAATGATCAACAACAAAAGGAATGAATATCCTTTTAACCGAGTAAGAATCAACTTACTCAACAACGATGAAGAATGTCCGACCACGAACAACGTCCTAACCAAGATACCGGTCGCTCGAACAACCTTGAATAACAATAATTACCAACAATCGATCAATACACGTATCAAGCACAAAACACAACTAACCCAAAGGTCGAAACAACGATAATCAAACTCATAGGGCATTCCAACGAATACATAACCAACCACACAACTTCGGAAATATCAAATCCCGAATATGTCGAAACCAACACCAAATTGAGTATTTCGAACTAAAAAAACACTTCAATGATATCAATAATCCATTAGGAATCCATAATTCATGATTACAACAACATCAATCAGAAAATCCCCAATTAACCGAAGTCAACCCCAAGGGTTCTTGAAATAGTTCCGAAAATAACCATTAAATCCGTAGGAATATATTTATCCAAGCTAAATAATCCATATCTAACATATTCCAATGATAATCCAAACTTACACGAAGAAATCGGAAGGAAAACCCAAAAATCCGAAATTCTAGATCCAAGAAATTAATACCTTTGATTCAACGTTAAGGAGATGATAAAGTGATGATAATCCAACTCAAAGCCTTGAAGATGATGATGGATGATAAAAGCTCGAAGAGAACTCTCCAAAATCGCCCAAATCGCCAAGAACCGACGAGAGAATGAGAAACAGATGACAAATGATGAAATCTGGCTAAACTGTCCAATTTATAGCCAGTCCAGGTTAGCGTGCGCTAGCCCTAATGCGTAGCGTGCGCTAACGGGAAATTTGGGTATTCCAGTACCCACTGTCCGAACACGGTAGCGCGCGCTACGTACCTTTTTGTAGCGTGCGCTACGGCCATACTACTAGCGTACGTTAATACTCATAGTTAGCGTGCGCTAACGAATAATTTGATGCCCAGTACTGGAGTCCAGAAACTGCCTGTTCTCTGATCTGACCTCGATAGCGTGCGCTACTACCATTATTTAGCGTGCGCTATACAATCGGTTGCGTACGCTAAAAACAACACATAGCGTGCGCTATGAATTAATCCAATGCAGTCCAGTAGCCACTGGACTCAACCTGATCTGTCCTTAGCGCGCGCTACACCACATATTAGCGTGCGCTACTACAACTCACTAGCGCGCGCTACTTACCATTCGTAGCGTGCGCTACTTATAACTCACCTGCGGTCGGTACCTTACGGATGCGGCCAGTAACCTTAGCGTGCGCTAAAGCTGAGTGGTAGCGTGCGCTACCTATACCCAATTAGCGTACGCTAAAAGGAGTACGTAGCGTGCGCTACTCCTCACGCACAGCTCGCAATGAAAATGACAATGACGATAAACACGGCACGAAACTCCAATCAGATTAGTGATGAATGACGATTGATACACGATACAATTACTCTGAATTATGAATACCATGACTGAATCTGAGTGACAAATGATCAATAATGAATGAAATTACTGAGTATCAGTTACTGAATGATAAATACTGAATATTAATTACTGAATTACAACCGGGTATTACATACACCCCCCCTTAAAAGAGTTTCGTCCCCGAAACTAAGGGTCAAACAACTCGGGATAACTCTCCCGCATACTATCCTCGGTTTCCCAAGTAGCCTCTTCGACTCCGTGTCTAGACCACTGAATATTAACCAAAGGAATCGTCTTATTCCTCAACTGTTTGATTCGTCGTTCTAAAACTCGCATAGGACGCTCCTTATATGAATGATCGTCGGCGATCTCGATTTCGTCGAACTGAAGTATGTGGCTCGGGCCGGCAACATACTTCCGCAGCTGAGAGACATGAAACACATTATGAATTCGGCTCACCGCCGGAGGTAAAGCCACTCGATTAGCTAACTCGGCCACTCGATCCAAAATCTCAAACGGTCCAATGAATCTCGGACTCAACTTTCCCCTCTTCCCAAAGCGGAAGATACCACGACTCGGGGATACCTTGACCAACACATGGTCACCAGCCTCGAACTCTAATGGTCGGCAGCGGTTATCTGCGTATGATTTCGCCGACTGAGCTGTCAACAAACGACTCCTGATCAAAGTTACCTTCTGACGGGCGGCTATAAGCATATCGGGCTCGGTGCCGATTGATTCTGATAAGTCGTCCCAACACAACGGAGATCGACAACGACGACCATACAAGGCCTCGTAAGGTGCCATCTTGATCGAAGCATGCCAACTATTATTATACGTGAACTCGATCAATGGTAGTTGGGCTTCCCAATCGTCTTTCCAATCGAGGACGCATGCCCTCAACATGTCCTCTAATGTCTGAATGGTCCTCTCTGATTGTCCGTCGGACTGAGGATGAAAAGCGG
This sequence comes from Orobanche coerulescens, assembly GCA_033398695.1. Taxonomy (NCBI): domain Eukaryota; kingdom Viridiplantae; phylum Streptophyta; class Magnoliopsida; order Lamiales; family Orobanchaceae; genus Orobanche; species Orobanche coerulescens. The sequence goes on from CM065809.1 coordinate 98,413,418, forward strand.
TACTGAGATTAAGCTGTTCCCATAGCGCGATGAACTGATTTCCAAAAATGAGACACAAACCGTCCGTCACAATCGGAAACGATACTTTTAGGAGCACCGTGCAGTCTGACTATCTCTTTGATGAACAGTTGAGCAAGTCTCTCGGGACCCCATGTCTCCTTGATCTCAAGGAAATGAGCTGATTTAGTTAAGCGGTCCACGATCACCCAGATCGTATTCATGCCACGACGACTCATCGGCAAACTCGTGATGAAATCCATAGAAATGTCTTCCCACTTCCATTCGGGAATAGGAAGAGGTTTCAGCATACCTGCCGGTCGCTGATGTTCAATCTTAACTTGTTGACAGGTTAAGCATCTCGAAACAAATTCTGCGACTTCTCGCTTCATATTACTCCACCAGTAATTTTGTTTCAAGTCCTTGTACATCTTGCTAGACCCCGGATGAACAGAATAAGGGGTAGCATGAGCTTCTTTCAAAATCGAATTTTTCAACTCGACATTCGCCGGTACGCACAACCGATTCTTAAACCTCAAAAGTCCATCCTCGTGGACCACAAATCCAGGGGATTTCCCCTGAGCCACATCCTCTCGGATGCGCAACAATGATGGGTCCGAACCCTGATTCTCTCGGACTGCCTCCTCGAGTGACGATGAAATCTCTAACATACAAAGGTGCCCCTGAACTCGCTGAAGCCAGACCTCGATCTCGGGTCTAAGGAATTCCTGCTGAAGCTCCTTCTGAATTGTTAAACGGGCAAGCATCTGCTCCTGAACGGACTTACGACTCAAGGCGTCGGCGACGACGTTCGCCTTGCCCGGGTGATAGAGGATCTCGATATCATAATCTTTGATTAATTCCAACCACCGTCTCTGACGCATATTTAACTCCTTCTGAGTAAATATATACTTTAAACTCTTATGATCGGTGAATATCTGACAGGTAACGCCATAAAGATAATGACGCCAAATTTTCAAAGCGAACACCACGGCTGCTAGCTCCAGGTCGTGTGTCGGATAATTAACCTCGTAAGGTCTCAATTACCGTGAAGCATAGGCAATAACCTTCCCGTTCTGCATGAGTACACATCCGAGACCCTGTCCGGACGCATCACTATAAACCACAAATCCTTCCGTCCCCTGCGGCAAGGAAAGTACAGGTGCTGACATTAACCGGCTCTTGAGTTCCTCAAAACTCCGTTGACACGCGTCGGACCACGTGTATTTCTTATCCATCCGCAAAAGGTTCGTTAAGGGTTGAGCGATTCTAGAAAATCCTTCCACAAACCGCCGATAATAACCCGCTAATCCGAGGAAACTTCGAATTTCCTTAACGTTCTTCGGAGGTAGCCAATCTCGAATAGCCTCCGTCTTCTGAGGGTCAACACGAACTCCGTCTGATGAAATTACATGTCCGAGAAAAGTCACTTCGGACATCCAGAACTCACATTTGGAAAACTTCCCATAAAGTTGTTCTCGTCTCAACACGTCGAGCACTTGATGAAGGTGAAACTCGTGTTCCTCCCGGTCACGAGAATAAATCAAAATGTCATCGATGAAGACAACAACAAACTGATCCAAAAAGTCGATGAAAACCCGATTCATTAACTCCATGAATACCGCAGGTGCATTAGTCAATCCGAACGGCATAACCACAAACTCATAATGACCATAGCGTGTTCGAAACGCCGTCCTCGCGATGTCCGACTCTCGGATCCGCAACTGATGATATCCAGACCTTAAGTCGATCTTGGAAAATACTGAATCTCCCTGCAGTTGATCTAAGAGATCATCAATACGGGGTAAGGGATACTTATTCTTGATCGTCACCTGTTCAACTCCCGATAATCAATACATAAGCGGAATGAACCATCCTTCTTCTTGACAAACAACACCGGTGCTCCCCACGGGGACGCACTCGGTCGGATATAACCTTTCTCGAACAACTCCTCAAGTTGGTTCTTTAATTCTGCATTTGGTCGGGCCATCCAAGACGGTGCCTTCGATATCGGGACGACTGTGCTCCAACTCAATCGTGAATTCCACATCCCTCGTGGAGGCAAACCGTAACTCGCGGAAAACATCGGCATATTCCCTCACCACCGGAATATCCGTTAACATTATCGATGACTTCGGTTTTGGCCATATAGCACCAATAACCGACACATCCCCGATTGAGTAACCTTACCGCTTTCATCGAATTAATGACCTTACGAGCAATGTAGGATTACCTCCTTGAAACACACATTCAACCCCATCGTCTGAAATGATAGTGACCATACGCTTACGGACACTAATGATGGCATCATGACGATCCATCCAATCAATACCCAAGATGATGTCGTCTCTCGGCAAATCTACCACGATTAGGTCCGCTGGCCATACACGACCATGAAACTGAATCGGACAATTCTGAATCTCACGATTACCGATAATTCGTCTACCATCAGGTAGGCCAATGACATAAGGCTCACAACTAGTAGCACTACCCAGACGCAGTCTACTCAAACATGACTCGGAAATGAATGAATGCGATGCACCAGTATCAAAAAGGGTACACACAGGTTGAGATAGAATATCGAGTGTACCTGAGATCATTCGGGCCTCTGGATCATCGGTCTTCTTCATCTCATAAATCCGGGGCCTGCTAGTCCCGGCGTCGGACGCTCCCGTCTGCTGGCTAAAACCTCCACCTTTAGTCGCTCCTGTCGTTTTAAACGACGCTGATTGAGTGGCCTGATTCTGAACGGCTGACTGCTTAGGGGCCTGAGATGACGTCTGAGTAGGTTTGGAGTCCCTACGGCAAAAACGGGCCTTATGCCCAGCAATTCCACAATTATGACATGTGATAGTCTGTCTCGGACACTTGGTACTGAGGTGACCAAGATCCCCACAGTTAAAACAGGTGATGGCCGAACTGGCCGCTCGAGACTGAGATTCCGCGGGTTTAGACGACACAGGAGGTCGCTCAGAAAAAGCAGAGCCCGCACGGGGTTTCTTGAAAGTTGTCTGACCGCCTTCAGACTGATTACGACTCTTCGATTTCTTGCTAGCAGACGAAGGTTGCTGCTTAGCAATTTCCTTAGCAGTAAGCTCGTAGGTGAGAGCTTTCTCAATGAATTCGGCCAACGTGGTGCAATTATGATTAAGTAACTGAAGTCTCATACGGGGTTTCAGCCTCTTGCTGAAATACTTGATCTTATCCGCCTCTGAATGAATGATGGATGAGGCGAAAGGAAGAAGTTCCTGAAATTTCTCGGCAATGGCGAGAACATCCTCGTCTGCTGAGGGGTCGGGGGTAAGTAATTCTGACAGCTTGGCCTCTCTGAGCGGGGACGGATAATACCTCTCCATCATGAGAGTCTTGAAGTGATCCCAAGTACAAGATCCTTCGGTGGGCTTCAACGATAACCACCAAGAATGTGCGCTCTTACCCAGGTAGTAAGCCGCAACAGAAACTTTGTGTCCCTCGGGACACTCTACCATAGCAAACAACTTCTCGAAATGCTCGACCCAATGAATGATATCTGCCGGCTCAGACGAGCCCTCAAAAGTAGGTGGCCTCTGGCGAGAGATATCGCCGATGATATTACTCACATTCCTCTCTTGCCTCTGAGGTGGCGGCGGAGGAGCCTGCTGATTTTGATTGACGGAGTTATGCATCGTCTCCATCAACTGAGCCATCTCGGGTCATTTGGGCCATCATGCCCCGCATAAAAGCGAGTGGGTCAACCGGACACCCTCCGACCGAGCCGTGTCCTGCACGACTCCCGATAGTGAATGATCGCGTCTGGTGAATGAGTGGCGGCGCCGCTCGATGAATTAGCATTATTCCTCGCGTTTGCACGTGTATTCACACGAGCTCTCGGGATTCGGCCCGCTCCACGGCCTCGTCCTCCACGTCCTCTCGGCCCTTTCCATACGAAGTGGAAAGTCATATGATGATTATATATCTCGCATGAGTATCACATTATGATTATATTATGAAATGAAAATGAGCATACGCGCTCCAATACGATTACATGAATGATTAATTGACGTGACATGATTATCGATGAAGTTCTTGAAATGATTATCTTGAATGAGTTAACAAGATTAATGATTTGATCTTCCGATCAACAATCGAATAATGAAATGAATTGAGTGATTAATGAGTTAACCTGACCGTCCTGGTCAAAGTGACAATGATGATTGAGGATTGTTAACTGATGAATTATGAATGAATGATTAATGCCAGAAATTATACCATGGCATTAGAAATCTTACAGTTCTTGGTCTGATTGGCTCGGCATTTGCACAGGTCACACGTGACGCGAAAGTCCAATGATACTAGTCCGATGACGATGATTTCAAATGAGACATGACTTGGAGGGTAGTATTCAAAACCACGCTCCGATACCAACTCTGTAACACCCCAATCTAGGCGGATATTACAGTGCCGTGAATCCCCGACTGGGACCCACCAGGCAATGAAAATGATGAATTAAATAATATAATTGTAGTACCGAACCACATTATATTACCAAGCACTCCGATGAGGAGTTTAAGTATAACACACCAGGACAATACCGAATACCAGTATATTTTATATGAAGATAAAATACACCACCCTGAATAAATAAACATCTCAAACGGAATTTTGCAGCGGAAAATACAAATGACGGAAAAAACTAAAATGACTGAAGATGACTGAACAACGGAATGACTGGGGCCCCCTACTAGTATCACTGGGACTCGTCTCCGTCAACATGCTCTTCCCGTGCCTTTGCCTTGCCGTGACCTGAAAACAAAATCCCCCAACGGTCGCCATACTGAACAACAATCCTCAAGGGTTGAAATTACACAATCATGAATTAACTGAAGTTATGAAATATTCTTAATTATGAATTACGCTGAAGAGGAGTATCATAGTACGCCCGTCACTACAAAAAAAACAGTGTTTACCGACGCCAAATTCCGTCGGCAAAATAAGCAGGGGGCGTCGGTAAAATGAATACCGACGCCATTACCGACGCCAGAAGGGCGTTGGAAAACCGATCGACGGTAAAAAATTACCGACTCCATTTCGTGGCGTTGTTAAATTACCGACGGCTTACCGACGCCGTTGGCGTCGGGCAATCCCCGGGCGACCTGAAACTGGGACGGTTTTGCCGACGGATACCGACGCCACTACTGACGCCACGGCCGACGGAATTTACGACGCCGTTTTGCCGTCGTTAATTTTAAAATAACGATGCCGGACCAGGCGTTGTTAAACCGAACAATGGCGACGCCATTGCCGACGGAATTTAGCCGTCGCTAATGCACCATTGCCGACGGTCTTGCAGCCGTTGGTAAAACTGTAAATCACGACGCGTTTTACCGACGGTAAAAGGGCGTCGGTAATTTTTCAACTGCAGTTTTTCCGTCGGGAATGCCGTCGGTATTTTTTGTTTTTGCTGAATATTCTGAATTTTTAATTATTTTAATTACCTGCTTTCAATTTCTGAATAATCAAACAAACTAGTCATAAACATCAAAAACGTCTCAATGTTACACAATCGTCATAGTTATATCGTCGTACACAATCAAGAGTTGTCATCATTTCATCATACAATAAAAAAAGAAATAAGTAGTCTAAATCAAGGTGAAGTAGAAGAGCGACTCGGAGGTGGAAGATTTTGTTGTGTTAGCATTTCTTGAATAGCTTGCAACTGTTCCTCAAGGCGCTGTCTCTTCACGCGCTCTTCTTCAATCACCTTTGCCTGGTCTTCTCTCAGTCTGCGCTCTTCTTCAATCACCTTTGCCTGCTCTTCTCTCAGTCTGCGCTCCTCTATCAGCTGCTCCTCTAAGGATGTGAATCGAGTGTGGATCTCTTCAGATGCGTGAAACTGTGAGGTCGTTGATCCACCGCCGCTAGAGCCTGTGCTTATGATGCTGGGAGCTAGACTGCCAGTGCCATACATCCTGTTTTTCTTGACATATTCTTTGGCGGCCTCCTTCTCCTGCAGCACAGTCTTATAGATCATATTTAAATCTGCTCCCGCTCCTTGCTCTGCAGCAAGCTGCTTAACCCTAGCCTGAGAAGAAAAACATGCTCAATGAGAAAAACATTCCAAATGAATACAACTTTACAGAAATAAATATTCTAATTACATTTAAGCATCAACAAGGAAAAAAATGGAATAATTTTAGGAATGCAGGAGCAAGATTATATCTACGTATTTAGGCACAAGTTCGGACGGACAATGTCATGTTTTTCTATTTAAAAAGTGGGGTAGAAAAATATAAAATACAACGTAAATATAGTTGAAGTGAAAACCCGGACCGGGACTTGCCAGAGGTTTTGGCTCCGCATCTATATTTTAAAGCCAATCGTCGTAACCATTAGCATCATAGCAGGGCGATATCGTCGTTCCGGCAAGAGTATATAATACTCGACTCAAATTTAAAATTCTACCCCCGTATTGTTATCCTACCAATTTCTAACAAAACCAAACCGAATTTTCAAACATTTGGTTCATGTTCGGCTCAATATGATTCTAGATGAAAAATTTCAAGAAACTCGAATAAAATTCAGTTAATGTATAAATTTCAAGAAACTCAATATCAAGTACCTTACAACTACATCATCGACTTCTCTATATATTACAAAAAGATTGGGGCTACTTGTAATACATTTAAAGAAGTTGGGGATGTAAATGTATAATATTCTTGGCGTCGGCAACTATAACCACATGGATAGAATGTAAAATGTAAGACCAAACCAAACATCAATGTTTTTTTCCTGAAATTTTAGAACTTCTCTAGGTCTTTCCGTAACTACCCCAAACCTTAGGGGTTCTTTTGTAATTAACCATAAAATTAATAGGTTCTTGGACATTCAATAAATAGTTTCTGATTTGAACAAAGAACATGAACATCCAACTTCGCCTCTTATTCCAATCAAGCAAATTGACTCATTTACATGTCACATTCATAGGCAAACTCCCCTGGACATGCAAGTGTCTATTAAGACATGCATTTTATGTACAAAAGTACTGTTATTTTGCTAATAGGGTAGGTAAACATCTCACAATCAACACCATAGGTCTAAGTGAAATACAATGAAATACACAACCAGCAGGAATCACCAACTAATGAAACTAAAGCACCGCTCAGGAAGTAAATTAAAAAGACAAGCAAATGCTAATAGAAGTGAAGAAATGAACAGCAGATCAGTTCATTTTAAATAAAGGACAAGAATCTCCAAGTAAAATCAAAATTGCAGGAAAGGAAGTTTCAGCTGTAGTGGAATGGCTGGGTTGCAGATGTGAGTGATTCTGATGATGAAACCGAGTACGTGAACCTTGCACTGATGGCCAGGTCAGATGAGCAGGAAGCTAGTTCAGCAAGTAATCTGGTAAGAACTACTAACATTTCTGATCTTTCTAAGTTTGATTGCAAGAACACCATTGATGAAATGTCTAATGAAATTTATAACTTTCGTGTCACTCTAAAATCATTAACCAAAGAAAATGCTAGAATAAAAGGGGCTAATGATTTATAACATTTTTCTACAATACTAAAGTTGATTATTGGACAAATAGACACACTGTTTCCATGACAATCAAAACAACAAGTGTGAATCGAATGTATTCCAAAATACCGTAGATGAATCGAATGCATATATACTTACATCAATATCCGCATCCTTATGTGTCGTAAAAGTTCCATCTTTTTTCATGTGGATAGCTCGAAAAGAGGCATAAACACACTGCTCTAATGGAAGATTGTTCTTCGTTGCCTATTTATTAAAAAAAACTTCGAAATTATTATGATGCACACTTACATATACAAGCAAAAATAATTAGATAATTACTAACCAACTCTCGAGCAAGTACGCTAACAGACTTAGAGCCTCCACTGTGCTTGCTTATCCCTGCAGGGCCATCCACTTCAGCCATTCGGTTGCCTCTCGCCCTCGTAGATACATCTCTCACCTCGGGAGTATCCCAGTAAGCACACAAACCTTCCCACCAATCAGTAGGGATGTGTTTCGGCCTCCCTTGATCCCTTTTCTTTTTTGCATCACTTAGAAAATTCTTGAACCTAATCCGTGCACGAGACTCCCAAAATCATAGACTTCTTGTTCCCACTCAGTGCCACGTGAAAAATTTCTATGAAATATTGCATATCAAGTTAATAAAACTAACTTTCCAATTGAATATAATTAGTTTACATAATGATTACAAATTACCTTAAAGAAGGTATAGTCTGGGCCTTTACGCTATTAGGAGTATCTTTCCGGTTGAAGCTGTCGATTGGGAACTCTTTTAAAACTCCTCGTGCACACCACGGAAACTGGGATGAATCACTATATCTCTGTAACCAAAACCAAATTAATCATTTAGATCACCACAATACTTAGTTATAGCATTTAATCAACATTTTTTTTCTATTTTTTAGTACTTGTTTTCTTCTTTAAATATAAGTTAAAGTGAACGTATGAAAGTCTTACACAAGTTGGGGAAGCAATTTTTGAAATAGAAGCAACTGTGAAGGTGGTATTTGCAAATTTGTAAGATTACTTTTCTTTTTGTAATTATTCGGAAATACTTTTATACCAATTAAACAGTAAATAACTAACCCGGTTTTAGTATCTCTTTCAAGAGCAATCTTTCTACAGGAAACAACACTTGAGGCTGCCTCAGAAGCTATTATCTCTCGATCCTCATCTTCAGAAATGTGTGCACTAGTCTCCTCGTCTGCCCTGTCTCGGAGTAGAACAATCGGCGGAGTCTCGGGTAGAGCAGACGAAGACCTAACAGGACCTTCTCGTGGGGAGCCCGTAGGTGGTGAAGAGTGTCCGGGAGCTGCTCGTGAGGAGCCCGTGCTACTGCGGCGCCCGCCACCACCTCTCCTCATCGAGAACATCTAAAATTGCTTGTGTAGAAAATAAAATAAAATCAAATAAACACATAATTGGTTGTATACAACCTAGGGGGTATTTTTTGTTATGTTTTATTTTTAACTTACCATTCTATTTGTTTTATTTTTAACTTACACCATTATATTCATGTTCAACAGGTTTGTTCGACAGAAGTTAGGGATCATGGTTAATGGGATCGAAGCTTTGTGGTTTTAGTACGATGTCTGTATGTGAAGGAAGCATGGAGTGGTTAGCTTTTTCTGCGTACTTGCTGAATTTTGTAAATCAAGTGGTTATATATTATGTAACCATTAAACTCATAATTATGTAGTAATCGTAATATGTAGTAGGTTGTCTGTATGAAACGTTGTATGTCAACGTATTTACTATTTCCTATGTTCTTTAATCCCATTATTATACATCTTTGTTTAATCTGGAGTTGTTTCCAATAAACAATGTGGCAACTAACTGTTCTACGTAGGGCAACTTCTTTTCCTTATTGACTAATTTTATAAACCAAGGAGTCCTAGCTGTTACAATTCATATTCTACAATCAACTAATAACTACCAACTAGTGACTATGCACACTTGAACTTAAACAGATTTACCATTCAACACTAGTACAATTTAACTAGTAGTTGTAAGTAGTAATGAGCATGGGTCGGTTTGGAGTCGGTTTTGGGGCAAAACCGAACCCAAACCGCTAAATTCGGTTTTTGATTTTTAGAACCCAATGGGTTCGGTTTCTGATCGGTTTCGGTTTCTCGGGTTTTGGTCGGTTTTGGTTTCGGTTTCGGTTTCTTGGGTTCAACCCATAGAAAATCGTGGCCGGAACTAGAAAAATATGTTTTTCTCAGAAGTCATGATCTTCTGCCACACTAATAAGCTTCACATTCTTGCGGAAAGACATTAAGATAAAACTTGAAACTAGGATTTCCAACCAGGTAACATTATGCAACAATTTCTAGTGAACTTCAGTGTTCATATACGGATTCACTTTGCTAAGTGAGATATCCTAATAGGGCCTGGTGCTCTTTCCTCTATAAATAACCAAAAAGAAAGTGGATCCACATTTTCAGCATATAATGATGAAAAAGCAAAACATTAGTACTTAATAAATCTGCCATCAATGAAGATACTAGATAGAACTGTTTTTTTTTTATAAATTATAACCAAAGCAAAAATTACATACTTCACCAAACAACAGTCACAGATTCCAATATATCAAAGTATGATGAAAAAAAATGAAACAAATAAGACAAATTTCGACATTACAGAACCTACCAAAAATTTCTGGCAGTAGTAACCTGTATATTGGCAGTTGTAAGTATACAACCAATTCAGTTTTACTAGCGGTATTTTTTGTTATTTTAAAAGTTAGCTGTTAACTTTGTAAAATTTCATATATATATATATATATATACACAAATCAATAATTGAAAGCAACTTCTGCCGTTTTCCTCTCAATTACGAGCTGCTATCATTCAACTCCACTAAAATGCTCGTTCATGCTGCCAATTTAATAGTAAATTTCAGATGTTTTCCTTTTTTCTCCATTGACAATTCTCGATTTAAGAAGAAACAGGACAATGTTGTTTCTTGGCATTGCATTTGGCTCTACCATCCCAATTATAAATAAAACAACCAATTGAGCAAAGTTACACGAGAGGATCAACAAAACAACTACGGGCATGCAAAATAATTTGACTAATTCAGCGAAGGTCACAGCCATGGAAGCACTGAGTGGCGGGTTTCCATAACAGACTAAGAGCAGAAGATCGAAAAAGTTGCTAGACTGAACAAGGGCATATGATGCATCATTCATAGGTGTCACCGCAAAGTTACAATGACAGACCAATCAAGTGCAATCAAATTTTATCAATCTAAAACAGAATATTCATTAGCTTGAAAATCACAATATTGACATGATCGTAAAGATTATAACATATGATCAGAATCATCATCATCATTACTATCTTCCTCATCTGACGTTATTATATATCCATCATCCGATGCCTCATCCACATCATCAATATCAATAAGTCCACCTCGTGGATGCGATATTGATATCTCATCATCTACAGTAGCTTGACTACCTCTAGTCCTCATGACCACGGCATCCTCTTGAAACGGTTGATGTAATGACGAGGCGGATGGTTCACAAGCTACTTCAACTCTAGATCTAGGTGTGACCTTGCACACTCCCCACCAATCCTTCTTAGCTTGATTCATACTAGGATAGGAAGCATAATACACTTGAGTAGCTTGATTGGCTAACACAAAAGGTTCGTACTTCTTGTATTTACGGTGTGGTTTCTCAAACCAAATTGAAATCTGTATTCACCGAAGTCCCTAGAGGTGATAAGTCAAACCACTCACACTTGAATAACACAATTGTTTTAGTAGGTTCACCATTATACTCTACCACACACACCTCCATTAATCGCCCGCAAAATCTTGCTCATCACTATTATAAACCTCGCCCTTTATGCGAGACACCACTATTCATAGTACTTTTATCGACCCATGGTCAACCGTGTGGAACACGTATCCATTAACTAAACACCCGAATAAATTTGAACCCGTACAATGGCCCTTACGCAAGGTCCTTAATGCATTGGCTTGCATTACTTGAAGGATCATTAACCTATGACAATTATTAAGTATGTTAGTTATGTAACTTTCTACATATGAAATTAGTCTATAAATAATTTGATATGAGACCCCACACTTACATATGTTTTGAACCAACTTGCAAACTCCTTTTCAACTCTTGTTTGTAAGTCATTTTCCGTTATCCCAGTTAGTTGCTCGAATTTGATCTTCAAACAATCTTCAAAAACACACGAGTTATTATATATTTAATGAATGAATATATTCTTCATTAAAATAAAATATCACGAGGGTACTCACGTCAAGTATGTCTACGAAACCTCGGCACAATTGGATAAAATATATATATGTCTTGCATTATACTCTTTGGCATCAAAATATCGTGAAGGCATTTTGCCAAAAGGACGGCCATCCAATTTGAAAATTGAGAGCATATTTGGATCATCATTTTCATCGGCTCCCCCCTCATCATTTCGAGGCACACTTCTAATCTTCGTAGTCACCCAATCTTCAAAGTAGTATGAGCTAAATGTTGATGCCTCTTTCATTAAGTAGGCATTGGTGATGGATCCTTCAACTTTGGCTTTGTTCTTTACAAAATCTTTCAATGTCTTCATATACCTCTCAAATGGATACATCCATCGATATTATCTTGGACACAATTCGGGCTTCGTCGGCGGATGGATAACAAGATGCTCCATTGAATCAAAGAAGCTAGGCGGAAAGATACGCTCAAGTTTGCACAAAGTAACTGGAATTGTTTCATGAAGTCTACACATGTCCTCTATTTTTATTGTTCGAGATGTCAAGTCTTTAAAGAAGATACTCAACTCTGTAATTGCCTTCCAAACAGCTTGAGGAAGAAGTTCACGAAACACAATAGGTAACAAGCGTTGCATGAACACATGGCAGTCATGACTTTTCATCCCTCTCATCTTTAGTTGTTTCTTATCCACGCATCTACTAATATTGGACATGTAGCCATCAGGAAATTTAAGACGAGATATCCATTCACATATTACTCTCTTTTCATCTCTGTCAAGGGAGTAACAAGCTTTCGGATACTTTCCTGTCGTCTCATTTTTCTTCAATTCAGGTCTGATGTAGAGCAATTGCAACTCGTCTCTAGACTTGGTGGTATCCTTGGTCTTTCCCGGCACATTAAGCACAGTGTTGAACACATTGTCAAACACATTTTTTTCAATGTGCATGACATCCAAATTGTGATGAATCAGAAGTTCTTTCCAATATGGGAGATCCCAAAAGATGCTTCTTTTCTTCCACCCGCTCCTAGAATTCTTGGATATCTCTTTGTTTGTCTCATTGTAGTCCTCTGTCACTTTCACAAGACCCAGTGCCTCTATTTGATTCAATATCTCAGCGCCCGACCTTTTCTCAGGTGTAGGTACTTCACATGTCATATTCTTTCTAAATGCTCGTCAGTTCCTCCTAAACATGTGATCTGGCTCCAAGAATTTCCGACTACAATCAAACCATGTTTGTTTACCACTCTTAGGAAGAGTAAACGCTTGATCTCATCCATGCAATGAGGGCATGCCAATCTTCAGTGATACTCCATCCAGACAACATTGAATACGCTTGGAAAATCACTAATAGTCCACAACAACGGTGCTCGCATTTGAAAATTTTGCTTCAATGAGATGTCAAATGTTGGAACACCCTCTTCCCACAAATTCGTCAACTCCTTTATGAGCGGTGAAGAAACACATCCAATTGCATCTTAGGATTGCGTGGCCACAGTATTAAGATTGTTAGGAACATGAATTGTTCCTTCATACGAAAGCCAAGGTGGTAAGTTATAGGGTGTGACTATAAGCGGCCCACGATGAATATTGTCGCCTGATTGTGCAAAGGTGCAAAACCATCGGTCGAAAGACCTAATCTCACATTTCTAGCCTCATGACAAAATCTGGATAAATAGTGTCCAGTGCTTCCATCTTTGGAGAGTCTGCGAGGATGACGCATAATTCCATCATTTGAACCGGAACATGAAGCATGCCACCTCATATGCACGCGGTAGCATTTGACATGTATAGCCTTTGCAATCGGGAATAAGAGGAAAGTAGTACATCTTCATGGTTGCCACTTTTTCCTCCTACGGCTTCTGAGGCACGACACATATCTTTGTAGCGTGATGTACCACAGAATATACAACTCTCACTTGTCTTTGTAATGGTCCCAATAAAGCATGCACATTTGTTTGGACAACAATCAATCTTCTCTACGAGTAATCCCAACCCACGCAATAATTTCTTTGTACTATAGAAGTTATCGGGACATAGATTCCCTTTTGGATGGTGTCTTTCATGAACTCTGCAACCGATTAAAACACTTTTCGATAAGTGGTTCTCGCTTTCAAACTCATGAAACGAGTCATATAAGACAATTGGGAGTAATTAGCACAACCAGGCCACAACTCTTTGTCTCCGGATTCAACATGTCATATATTCGTTTTGCTTGAGGATTTGGTGGTTCTTCCACATTCTCAACATTAAATTGTGGCCCGACATGCTCCATGACCATAAATGCAGTGCAATTGGATCCCAACTCGTTGGTATCTATATTCACATCTTCATCGATATCTTCACACCCTCATCCATTTCAATTTCGCCGTGAAAAATCCAAGTTTTATACTCCCTAATGAACCCAAATTTCCCAATGTGATACTTAACTTTTACGTATCATGAAGCGTATATTATCACATTTTTACATGGACATCTTATTTGGTCACCCGACATGCGGTGCGGTGACTACTTGCATACTCGATAAAGTTGTTAAGTCCATAGAGGAATGCGGGATTCCAAGAGCCATCAAGTTTACGCGATACATCCACTCACGGTTGTCACCCATTCTAAAAATTGTAACAAAATGATCAAAAAAAACTCAAGGTTTTTTTCATCTTATGAAGAACATTATGAAAACAAACTATATTCGAAAAGGATCGGGCAACTGGAGAACATGCTGAAGACATTATTGAGGCAGTTAACAATGCTACTGTTCAAGATCATACGAGAAGTAAGAGTAGTTTCTACTGTCGTGACGCCTTATCATTTTACCCAATCAATTTATGTGAAGTAAGAGTAGTTTATTTTTCATGAAATTCACATTCCGCTACTGCTCGTTTTATGAAGTTCATGAAGTTCAGTTAATGGATCCTCCATGTTGATTTTTTTTCAGTTTTAATGTATGTTATGTTTCTAGTTTTTAATCAATACAAAACATTAAAGGTTGTTGACTTCTAAGTACCATGAAATCTGAATTCCTCAAGAAGATCAAGAATAGAGAGATGTTACAGATTGGGGATTTTAGGTCGCCGATTGGGGGTGTTTTGCGGAGGTGCGCGGAGCGAAATCTCGAGATATCTCCGTCGGGAAATCTTTCGCCGGGGAGAGGCGTTTGCACGGGGAGAGGCGTTTTGCGAGAGGTGCGGGAGAGAGGGGTTTTGCGGAGGTGCGGGAGGTGAATGGTGATTTTAGGTCGAACCAGAATAGGCAGAGGGCTGAGAATGTATTAAAATTTACCGACGCCAACGGGCCGTCGGTAATGGCGTTGTTAAATTCAACAAATACCGACGGCGGGAGTGGCATCGTTAATTCATGTAAGTCATGCCATTTAACGACGGCAAAAGTGCCGTCGGTATCTCTCCGACGACTTCCGACGTCGGTACTGGCGTCGGCAAATTTCGCGGGAAGACACCCGCGCTATGGCGTCGTTAAAGCCGTCGGTAATTTTCCAAATTCACGGGTGTCGGTAACGGCGTCGTTAAATGCAAAAAAATACCAACGCCTTTACTGGCGTCGGTAAATACTGTTTTTTTTGTAGTGCGTAATGTTCTGTGCAAGTGTACAAGACGAATGACCGGACACACCCGTCCTTGTACCTAATTAGTCTCACGGAGGTAAGCGTTACCGTGTGCACGGTCCAATGTATCGGTGAACCCAAAACATGACCATCGTGTGCCCGACTAAAAATTCCACACAGCCACACCCGGCCACGCAATATGAACCCAGAAGGTCATATGAACGAGAATGACCACAATGAATATCAATGAATAATAACAATCCGACAAAGTCAAGAATGACTCACCAATATGAAAGTGATAATGAAGTGATTGATAGTTTTCAATGAAATGATTGGAACCGCCGTTCCTCGCTAATGAAATGATTACCCGACAATTACAAGTCTCAAAATGATTAATACAATGATGAATGAGTTATGATTATGAATGATCAACAACAAAAGGAATGAATATCCTTTTTAACCGAGTAAGAATCAACTTACTCAACAACGATGAAGAATGTCCGACCACGAACAACGTCCTAACCAAGATACCGGTCGCTCGAACAACCTTGAATAACAATAATTACCAACAATCGATCAATACACGTATCAAGCACAAAACACGACTAACCCAAAGGTCGAAACAACGATAATCAAACTCATAAGGCATTCCAACGAATACATAACCAACCACACAACTTCAGAAATATCCAATCCCGAATATGTCGAAACCAACACCAAATTGAGTATTTCGAACTAACAAAACACTTCAATGATATCAATAATCCATTAGAAATCCATAATTCATGATTACAACAACATCAATCGGAAAATCCCCAATTAACCGAAGTCAACCCCAAGGGTTCTTGAAATAGTTCCGAAAATAACCATTAAATCCGTAGGAATATATTTATCCAAGGTAGATAATCCATATCTAACATATTCCAATGATAATCCAAGCTTACACGAAGAAATCGGAAGGAAAACCCAAAAATCCGAAATTCTAGATCCAAGAAATTAATACCTTTGATTCAACGTTAAGGAGATGATAAAGTGATGATAATCCAACTCAAAGCCTTGAAGATGATGATGGATGATAAAAGCTCGAAGAGAACTCTCCAAAATCGCCCAAATCGCCAAGAACCGACGAGAGAATGAGAAATAGATGACAAATGACGAAATCTGGCTAAAGCTGTCCAATTTATAGCGATCCGAGGTTAGCGTGCGCTAGCCCTAATGCGTAGCGTGCGCTAACGGGAAATTTGGGTATTCCAGTACCCACTGTCCGAACACGGTAGCGCGCGCTACGTACCTTTTTGTAGCGTGCGCTACGGCCATACTACTAGCGTACGTTAATACTCATAGTTAGCGTGCGCTAACGACTAATTTGATGCCCAGTAATGGAGTCCAGAAACTGCCTGTTCTCTGATCTGACCTCGATAGCGTGCGCTACTACCATTATTTAGCGTGCGCTATACAATCGGTTGCATACGCTAAAAACAACACATAGCGTGCGCTATGAATTAATCCAATGCAGTCCAGTAGCCACTGGACTCAACCTGATCTTTCCTTAGCGCGCGCTACACCACATATTAGCGTGCGCTACTACAACTCACTAGCGCGCGCTACTTACCATTCGTAGCGTGCGCTACTTATAACTCACCTGCAGTCCAGTACCTTCTGGATTGCAGCCAGGGTAACCTTAGCGTGCGCTAAAGCCGAGTGGTAGCGTGCGCTACCTATACCCAATTAGCGTACGCTAAAAGTACGTAGCGTGCGCTACTCCTCACGCCTTTTCATAGCGAAAATGACAATGACGATAAACACGGCACGAAACTCCAATCAGATTAGTGATGAATGACGATTGATACACGATACAATTACTCTGAATGATGAATACCATGACTGAATCTGAGTGACAAATGATCAATAATGAATGAAATTACTGAGTATCAGTTACTGAATGATAAATACTGAATGATAATTACTGAATTACAACCGGGTATTACATTCATCATCTACAACGATGCATCCAAGCAAGGCTTGGGATGTTTATTGATGCAGGAGGGCAAGGTAGTTGCCTATGCTTCGAGGCAACTAAAACCACACGAGCTAAACTACCCTACTCATGATTTGGAATTGGCAGCGGTAGTTCATGCCTTGAAGATTTGGAGACATTACCTGTATGGAGGTAAGTGTGAAATTTATACAGACTACAAAAGTCTGAAACATATTTTCACACAAAAGGAATTGAATATGAGGCAGCGCAGATGGCTATAGTTGGTCAAAGACTACGATTGTAAAATCTATTATCACCCTGGTAAAGCAAACGTAGTTGCTGATGCACTGAGACGTAAGGCGAGAAGAGACCTAACCTGTATGTTGACCAAAGAGGAAAGCTTGGTCAAGGAATTTGCAAAAATGAACCTTGAGATGGATACACCATCGAAGACAGTTAAGTCGTTATTGGCTAGTTTGATGGTACAACCAACCTTGAGGAGGCAGATCAAACAAGGTCAAGGACAAGATGACTTTTTGGTCAAAATGAAAGAACGTACTCTTTCAGGTGAGGATAAGGGATTTAGTGTGTCTGATGATGGCACAATGTACCATGAAGGGAGGATTTTTGTGCCAAATGTTGTCAAGCTGAGAGAAGCAATATTGAATGAGGCACATAATACTCTATATACAGCACACCCTGGAAGTACAAAGATGTACCAAGATCTTAAGGGGACATTTTGGTGGGAAGATTTGAAGATATATGTGGCAGACTTTGTCAGAAAGTGTATAGTTTGCCAACAAGTGAAGGCAGAACACCAACGCCCCTTTGGACTACTTAAATCACTTCATATTCCGGAATGGAAATGGGAACATATTACGATGGACTTTGTGGTAGGTTTGCCTTGAACGGAAAGAGGAAACTACGCTATTTGGGTTGTTGTAGACCGACTCACAAAGTCAGCTCATTTCATCCCAGTTAAGATGAACTTTCGAATGGATCAGTATGCTCAACTTTACATCAGTGAGATTATTAAGTTGCATGGAGTGCCAGTCTCTATAGTATCCGACAGGGAGACTCGTTTCACATCGTGTTTTTGGAAAAGTTTGCAAGAAGCCTTGGGAACGCAGTTGAATTTCAGTACGGATTATCATCCTCAGACTGATGGTCAGTTTGAGAGGACCATTCAGATTCTTGAGGATATGTTGCGAGCATGTGTGTTAAACATTGACAATAATTGGAACGACTATTGCCTTTAGTATAATTTGCTTACAACAACAGTTATCATTCGACGGTCGGTATGGCACCGTATGAAGTCTTATATGGTAGGAAGTGTTGATCACCACTATATTGGGACGAAGTAGGTGAAAGGAAAATCTTGGGTCCCGAGATGATTGAACAGACAGTAGGGGTGGTGGATAAGATTCATGAGAGGATCAAGATAGCATAGGATCGCCAGAAGTCTTACGCCGACAAGCGTAGGAAAGATCTCGAATTTTGTGCTGGCGACAAAGTATTCCTGAAGGTATCTCCTACCAAGGGAATTGTTCGTTTTGGTCCAAGGAGCAAGTTGAGGCCGAGATATATTGGACCGTTTGAAATTCTTGAACGAATTGGAGAATTATCTTACCGCTTGGCTTTATCCCCAGAATTATCGGCCGTGCACAACGTTTTTCATGTATCGTTGTTGATAAAGTATGTTCACGATCCCAGCCATGTCATCAACTATACCGCCGTGGAGGTGAAGAAAGATCTTACTTATGAAGAACAACCTGAAGTTATTCTCGACCGATCAGTCCGGCAGTTGAGGAACAAAGAGAAGATGTTTGTCAAAATCCAATGGCGCAAGAGGCTACTTGGGAGCACGAAGAAGAACTTCAAGCTCGTTATCCGAATTTCTTCAATTGAGGTATGTCATTTATTTTCGAGGACGAAAAAATTTCTAAGAGGGGTAAGATGTAATATCCGCCATTTTTATAGAATAATATTATTATTTATAATAATATTAATGATGCATTTTATTTCATTTAATCTCATTTTATTACCGAGTGAGTAATTATTGTACAATTACTTTCACTACATGCACAAGTCAAATTCATGTAATCTTATTTAATAAGATCATAGACATTTTCATGATATCCCATATGTTCTACCCGAGTTAATCTCTCAGTTTAATTTTAGAAACATTTAATATTAGTCATTATTATTAATATTATATTTATTAAAGGTATTATTATTAATAATAATAATATTTATAATAGGAATAATATTAATATTAACAGTATTAATATTTTTATCTTTATCATTTCTATATCATCATTTATATTATTCTCGATATTATTATTAGTAGTATCAGTATTCATAATATTATTACTACCGTTGTTATTATTATTATTATTATCATCATCATCATCATCATCATCATCATCATCATCATTGGCCCAAATATATTGTAATGACCCAAATTAATAATTAAAGCCCATAAATTACCCTAACCCTAATTTTTATACATATAAATACATTCTGCAGTACAACTCAAAAAAAATACAATACCCAATTATATAGCCTGCAAACAATCTCACGATGGAAAATTTACAATACAAGGAGAAGAAGAGAGGCATTCTTATCGCACGACACCTCTCAACATCCGATCTGTTGACGTCTGATTTGGTCAACGTCACGTGTGCTGATCTGGACGAATGGATCGAAGACACGTAGAAAACAATAAATAAAGTGGAAGCTATTTGATCACTAAGTTTTATTAATGACCTCTCGATAGCATAGATCCGGGAAGAAGAATGTGTGCCGGTCTATTCGGTTTGCTTGTTAATTACAAGTTCTTTTTTTTGTTCTTTTCCAGTGTATCTCAAATCTCTCTTTTTTCTCTCTCTCTATCTCCCCTTTTTCTTTCCCCCCCCCCCCCAAAGTCCCCTTCTTGGGCTTTCCCCTGGCATATATATAGGTGTTTTCAGCCATTCATGAGAGGACAATAGGAAGATTGAGATGAATATGCTGATGACATTTGTCACGATGAGGGTGACTCCTTTGACACGTGTCATCTTCTTAAGTGTGCCTTGTGTAGGGATATGACAGCTCTCACTTACTGTCCTGTCTGCCTGTTCCTTGGGCTTTCGATATTTCTGTTATGACCGACAATGAGGTCGGCCCTTGAGCCTCCTGCTACTCTGGTCGGCCTTATTCATGGTTAAGGAGCGTTTTCGTGCGAGTGCCTCGGCCTTTCTGGTCCGGATTCCGGGTCGGCTCTAAGGTCTCTGCCCGGTCCGGTCCATTGTGCGAACCCGAGAAACGATCAAGTTTATGACCGGTTCGGCTCCGGGATCGGCTCGGCCGTTCGGCTGCCCGAAGCGATTAGGTGGACGCCAAGGCGGATCGACTACCAACAAGGGCCCCCGAGTCCAGGGTCGTGCCGGGTTGGCCGATGCTGGAATCGTCTCAGATTGAGGTCGGTCCGATTTGGCGGTGGATAAGATCCTTTGAAGGGTCATATCTTTGGGAGTCGCATCGATTTGATTTCGGGATCTCCAAGAGTCATAACGAGGGGGACGCGTGGCGGGATGTAATTCGTCGCGGTGTCTCACGCGTTCTTACCTTTCGCGATGATTATGAATCGCCGCTTTAGCATTTAATACCCCTGTCTCCTCCTATAAATATAGAGTGTCTTCTTTTTCATTGCTTCCTTCGCCATTTTTACTGCAGAGAGAGATCTTTTTCTGGCAAATTTTTCTTCTTTTCGGGTTTCGCAGACTTTCCTGGTAAGCTTGCTCTTCCTCCTCTTTTTCCTTATCTTACGATGTCGGAGCGGAGGAATACGGCGGAGGAGGCGGTTGTATCCCCAGACCGCACGGGAGTGGCAGATTTGTCGATAGGTGAGGCTCCTGTTGACTGGAGCGATGAGAATGGAGGCGAGGTCGCAAGGTCGCCGGATTCTGGAGATGCAGATTCTGGAGACGTGGAGGTGGCGACGTCGTTGACGGCGGGTGGCGAGGTTGGGGGCTGGATTCGGCCTCGGCCGTCTCCTTTTGTTGAGGCGGAATGGGATTCGGCCTCGATATGCAGCACGGTCACCGATGGGCAGTTGGAGGCCTGGCGGGGGCGATTTAAGATACCCACGGTGGTGCGGATGTTTGTCCCGAACCCAGAGGAGAGACCCCACACCCCTCCTGTCGGATGCACGGCGGTGTATTACCGCTCTCTGTTGTCTGGGCTAAGGTTCCCTCTGCCGTTGGTTCTTTCCCGGTGGTTGAGGCAGTGGGGCCTTTGTATTGCCCAAATTCATCCGAATTCTTGGGCTCGGATGGTGGGTCTTCTAATTCTTTTTAGTCAGCATGGATGGACCGAGCCCAGTTTTGAAGAGATCAACAGTCTCTTTTTATGGAGGTCGGTCGGCCGATCTGGTTCCGGTTGGTTTTATCTGACTGCCCGGCACGCGATGTATAAGGATTTGGTGGATGTGCCGGAAACCATACATAGCTGGAAAGAACAGTGGTTCTATGTAGGGGGGCCGTGGCTGAGCTCGGTTGATGAGTGGGAACCGGGCGTGATGGACGCCGAGCTTCGGGTCCCCGAAGACTTTGTTGCTAAAATGAGTAAGTGTCGTATTTTTTGTTGCTGTTCCTTTTTTGTCTAACGCTCATAATTTGTTGTTTGTGCAGAACGTATTCCGGCTTCAGAGACCTCTTCTTTATTCGACGACCGGGTTGAACAGCTTTTGGATCTTCCTGTTGATCGGAGGAAGTCATACCTTCTGATTACCGAGGACAATCTTTGGGCCGCGGGACTTCGATCCACTAATCCGAGTAGAATGTCTTCATCAGGTAGCTTTTTTTTTTTTTTTTTTACATATCCTCTTCATCCAGGCCCCAGGGGTAGGAGTTCGTCTGGACGGAAGGAGACGCCTGTGCAGCGGGTGGCGAGGCTGGCTGCAGAGGCCGCCGAGCGTAGGGAGCGTGCAGGCAAGCGGAAGAGAGTAGAGGCCGGGCCTGAGGATAACATGACCAGGACCGAGGGTTCTCCCCTTCCTGAGACTGCCGTGCCTTCCTTGAGCCCCGTACGGACGGGTCGGGCGAAGGGTAAGGAGCCCTTGATCGATCTGGAGGGCCACTATCTCCCTGTGAATAAGGATCGGGAAGAACCTTGTGCCCGGATGAAAGGGCGGAGGCCGCGTTGGTTCCTCGACTATGTCCGAGCAGCCTCTCCAACCGCCGAGCTGCTCGATCGTGTCCCCCCATCGGTGGTTGAGTCCAGCCATGTCCCCATTTTGGGCTGGACGCCAAAGATGGAGATGGTGACCAATGATATGGATCGGTGACGAGATCCATTTTGGAAACGCTATTTTGGGCGGGCGTTGTGCACTTATGTGAAGGCATTTGGTGGTGATTGCCTCGGCTGGGAAGCATAAAAAGGCAGAGGCCGATCTCAAGGCCTTACAGGAGGAGCACCATCTCTGCCCTTCGCTTATCAAATCTTTGGAGGAGGAGATGGCTTCTCTGAAGAGTAAGATGGAGCTTCTGGAGAGCCGGGCCGTTGAGGCCGATATATGGAAAGGGAAGGCTGACGAGATGGCCACGGCGGCTGGGAGGGCGCAAAAACATTGCCTGGATATCAGGGCCGAGTACGAGGCTCATTTGCAAAGCGCTAAGGCCCAGCTTGAGCAACTGACCGAACGGGTTCGGACTTGCGAATATGCGGGTTACGACAGGGCCTTCTTGTGGGCCAGTTGCTTTTCAAAAGACGCCCGAGTACGAGGAGTTGATCAACCTTAACTACGTCTCCACTTGTTATGAGATGTTGGATCTCATGAAGGAAGGGAAGACCGTTGAGGAAGTCCAGGCCTACATAAAGTCCCAGGCGGCCGACCTGAAGGTTGAAGCTCTCGGGGATGATGAGTCGAAGGCCGCCGAAGCTGTCGAAGATCCGGAGGAGACCGTGTCTGGCGGAGGTGGGGGGCAGTCTTCTCAGGCGGCCGATCAGGAGGACAAGGCCGAGTAGACTTTTTGTTTTATTCCCTATATGGCCTGCGTGCCACTTTTCCTTGATTTCTTTTGTATGAAGCTTATTTTGAGTGAATAAGATCTTTTTATGGCCTTTGTTGCTTTTTTGTGTTTGGGCCCTATTGGTCAGACCGCCGTTTTTTCTGCCGGATGGGCCGGTCTTTTAAGGTGCCAAGGCGAGCTCGGTCTTCCAGTGCTGGGTGGACCGGTCTTGTAAGGTGCCGAGGCGAGCTCGGACTTTCAGTGCCGGGTGGACCGGTCTTGTAAGGCGCCGAGGCGAGCTCGGACTTTCAGTGCCGGGTGGACCGGTCTTGTAAGGCGCCGAGGCGAGCTCGGACTTTCAGTGCCGGGTGGACCGGTCTTATAAGGTGCCGAGGCGAGCTCGGACTTTGATGCAGGTGGACCGGTCTTATAAGGTGCGGCGAGCTCGGACTTTCGGTCTGCAGGTGGACCGGTCTTGTAAGGTGCGGCGAGCTCGGACTTTCAGTCACGGTGGACCGGTCTTGTAAGGTGCCGAGGCGAGCTCGGACTTTCAGTGCCGGGTGGACCGGTCTTGTAAGGCGCCGAGGCGAGCTCGGACTTTCAGTGCCGGGTGGACCGGTCTTGTAAGATGCCGAGGCGAGCTCGGACTTTCAGTGCCGGGTGGACCGACCGAGGCGAGCTCGGACTTTCAGTGCCGGGTGGACCGGTCTTGTAAGGTGCCGAGGCGAGCTCGGACTTTCAGTGTCGGGTGGACCGGTCTTGTAAGGTGCCGAGGCGAGCTCGGACTTTCAGTGCCGGAGGAGCCGGTCATTCGAGGTGCCGAGGCGAGCTCGGACTTTCAGTGCCGGGTGGACCGGTCTTGTAAGGTGCCGAGGCGAGCTCGGACTTTCAGTGCCGGGTGGACCGGTCTTGTAAGGTGCCGAGGCGAGCTTGGACTTTCAGTGCCGGGTGGACCGGTCTTATAAGGTGCCGAGGCGAGCTCGGACTTTCAGTGCCGGAGGAGCCGGTCATTCGAGGTGCCGAGGCGAACTCGGTCTTATAGTGCCGGAGGAGCCGGTCATTCGAGGTGCCGAGGCGAACTCGGTCTTATAGTGCCGGAGGAGCCGGTCATTCGAGGTGCCGAGGCGAACTCGGTCTTATAATGCCGGAGGAGCCGGTCATTCGAGGTGCCGAGGCGAACTCGGTCTTATAGTGCCGGAGGAGCCGGTCATTCGAGGTGCCGAGGCGAACTCGGTCTTATAATGCTGGAGGAGCCGGTCATTCGAGGTGCCGAGGCGAACTCGGTCTTATAGTGCCGGAGGAGCCGGTCATTCGAGGTGCCGAGGCGAACTCGGTCTTATAGTGCCGGAGGAGCCGGTCATTCGAGGTGCCGAGGCGAACTCGGTCTTATAGTGCATTTGCTTCCGAGGCGATCATAAAATCAAATTTTATTGACTGTACCTTCACGGCAATCAAATGAATTGATCCTTGGTCATTTACATATTCTAGCTAGCGACCTCCGTTCTGACGGGCTTCGTTACTTGGATTCAGGAGGTCCCGTGTTGGGCCCCAGTGCTTAGTTAACAATGAGATCATTGGCCTGGAAACTCTGATAATCCTCGGATGTTTTGTAGAATACGTTCCGCCTTTTTGGGCGACGAGGTCTAGATTATCGGGGTCATATTGACCTTTCTTTTTTTTTTTTTGAAACGAATTCTCCTATGGGCGTATCCCAATTTCGACCGGGGTCATCGTAGAACGCCTGGGATTCTTCTTGGGTCGGCCGTTGCAGTACTGTCAGTGACTCGGTCGGCCGGGCCCCTCTTTTCTTACAGATTACTCCTCGGCTCATTTTAGTTTCACTGGTATTTTCCACTTTTCGCGGCTTTTTCATCACTTGGAGTTTTGAGTTTCGCCGGTGGTCTCCTAACGACCGCTGGTCGGGTGGTTATGGGGAAAACTCCTTTAGGAATTACTTTTGCTTTGACTTCCAATTCCCTGGTAAGGGCCGCCGCTGCTTTTCTAACACATGGCTCAATACTTGGGGATGTTTTCGGTAGCTGGCCCATTACCGTCAGGATTACCAGGATCCTCGCGGGTGGAAGGAAATTCCGAAGGAGTTTTCAGATGTTGCAGTGTATATTGACTGCAACTTTAATTTGAAGGACACGGGGACTCTTTGAGACCTTCTCTGGAATTTTGAGCGACGCTCAATATCCTTCAAATTATGACCTCTAAGGGGTCAACCGAGTCGAGCAGGAGCCCGTGATCACAATTGCTCCTGTGCTTTCAACTTCATATTACGATGATTCCTATGCTTTCGACTCGCAGTTACGATGATTCATATGCTTTCATCTTACCATCCCTTAGCGGGTATGGTTATTTCCGGATGAACGCAAGGTGTGCCAAAGTGCCCCGCCAGCAGATTACCTTTCAAAACATCTGCGGGCTGATTGTAGTTTGGCGCAAAGTCGTGTCCGTCCTGTGCACACTAAGAATAGTTCGATACGTCCATGCATGATAGAGAACTCCTTAGTGTGCATACCTCATAACGGTGTCCTCTATCGCATAACGGGCCCTTTGGACGGGCCTGATGGTAATTCGTCACTTGTGGTTAGAGATGGAGAATCCTATACTTAACAAGGAATATTTTAAAGAAAAGCATAGGATTGGCTTGCAATATGAACGAGAAAAGCATGGGTTGTGGCTGTTAACCACAAGGTCGCTTGCAATATGAACGAGAAAAGCATGGGTTGTGGCTGTTAACCACAAGGTCGAAGGTTCGACGCCCTCCTTCTAGCGCCATTCTGTTGACGTCTGATTTGGTCAACGTCACGTGTGCTGATCTGGATGAATGGATCGAAGACACGCAGAAAACAATAAATAAAGTGGAAGATATTTGATCACTAAGTTTTATTAATGACCTCTCGATAGCATAGAGCCGGGCAGAAGAATGTGTGCCGGTCTATTCGGTTTGCTTGTTAATTACAAGTTTTTTTTTTTTGTTCTTTTCCAGTGTATCTCAAATCTCTCTTTTTTCTCTCTCTCTATCTCCCATTTTTCTTTCCCCCCCCCCCCCCAAAGTCCCCTTCTTGGGCTTTCCCCTGGCATATATATAGGTGTTTTCAGCCATTCATGAGAGGACAATAGGAAGATTGAGATGAATATGCTGATGACATTTGTCACGATGAGGGTGACTCCTTTGACACGTGTCATCTTCTTAAGTGTGCCTTGTGTAGGGATATGACAGCTCTCACTTACTGTCTTGTCTGCCTGTTCCTTGGGCTTTCGATATTTCTGTTATGACCGACAATGAGGTCGGCCCTTGAGCCTCCTGCTACTCTGGTCGGCCTTATTCATGGTTAAGGAGCGTTTTCGTACAGGGTCTGCTCGGCCTTTCTGGTCCGGATTCCGGGTCGGCTCTAAGGTCTCTGCCCGGTCCGGTCCTTTGTGCGAACCCGAGAAACGATCAAGTTTATGACCGGTTCGGCTCCGGGATCGGCTCGGCCGTTCGGCTGCCCGAAGCGCTTAAGTGAACGCCAAGGCGGATCGACTACCAACACGATCAATTACCCTTTGAATTCTGATCAGATTCCATCACCTCAGTCCATCTAAATACATCAGGTAACTCGAATCTCAATCTCGATTTCACCTTCATCCCCATATAAATTCGAATAATTCATAGATTAGATTTTCGATGCTGTCTTTCGCTAATTTCAGTTCAACCAAAGTCTCTTTAAATCAAATCGCAAATACAAACCTCAGATCGATTCCCCATTTTTAATCTGGAGCCGAATAAACCCTGGTCGGCGACTCCACCCGAGCTCCGATAAGAGCCATCCATGGCCACTCAAACCCCTTCATTAGTCCAACGCCGTAGCCTTTTTCACACGACCTCCTCCTCTAGCACCACCGGACCGCCCTAAATCTCAATGGAAACCCAATCAAAACCCAGGTCACGTCACTATCGCCCCTTCTTCACAGATCCAACACCCACTTTTCGTTCAGTTATTCCTACGACCGCCGCGCACTGCCGCCTTTAAGTCGTGAGTGTGAAGATGTTTCCAACGATTGGTGCATAGAGGTTTGAGCAATTGGAGAATAGAGGAGTTGAGTGTCTGGTAGAGATGAAATCCCAATTGGATTTTGGTGTGTTCTTGTGTCTGAGTGTGTGAGTTTTGCAACGAGGAATTTAGAGAGAGGGAGAGAGAGAGAGAGAGATAAGGACAGAGAGTGAGAGATCGGGAGAGATAGAGGAGAGGTGAGAGTGAAGTGTCGGCTGATAGAATAGGGCAAGGGTTTTATACCCAACTTCTTAGGCAAATTCAATTTAGCCTTCAAGTTTCAGAATTTATAATTTTTAACCCCAGTCAGCTTCCCGTCTCTTTATATTGACCCCACACATATTTTTATATCTTCACATCAGTCATGTATTGACCAAACTATTAAAGTTTTGACCTTTCAATATTAATAATCGGTTTTAATTTATGCATTTTATTTAATTCTCAGTTATTATATAATAAATTATAATAATTATTATTATATGTAGGCATTAACGAAGATATACGGGCTTAGGACTGTGAGTCGAGCATCTTCATATTCAAGTTCAAGCAACATCATTTATTCTGGTGGGAATTTTCACTATCGCTTTAATTGCTTTAATTTGATTGTATATGTGATATTCTATTTATGTTTAAAAGTGATGATACATGTTGTACATGAGGCTCACCTGTATTATGTGTATGTTTCATGTTGTTGTGGGGACACCTGCGCAACCTCAATATTCGTGTTATGCGTGCTAGATTCATGATATACATAATATTGCGTGTATGTATTTTTGTTGAGAAAAAGATATGATAGATTATTCATGTTATGCTTTCCATGAGATTGTATATTATTGTGATATGTGTGATTTCCACGAGCTAAAGGAGCTCACCCGCACCTATATTGATCCCGCAGGGTAAACTGAGCCGGATGGACGAAGGAGCAAGCCGAGAGGGCATGTGATGATATTTTTGTTAAATGATGTTTTTCTTTATGTCTCATGTTTTGAAATTTTATTTGGGGAAACTTTTGATTAGGAATAATAATTTATAAATTTTTCTTTCGCCGCAATTATCACCTCTCATTTATGTCATGTCACTACCTTAATTAATGGGTATTTATTTTAGTTAGTGTAGCGACTCGACTTTGTAGGCGAGAATTTTAATATTCTCAAAGGAATTTATTTTTCATCGAAATTCATATTTTTATTAATTTTCCCTATAATTATCCCTAGAAAGTCGGGGCGTTACAAAGACCAAGGGAAACCGTGCGCAGAATGTATAGAATTGGTTCATATGGATGTATGTGGTCCAATGAATATCCAGGCTAGGGATGATTTCGAATACTTTATCACGTTTATAGATGATTATTCAAGATATGGATACATCTATTTGATGCGACGCAAGTCTAAAGCCTTTGACAAGTTCAAAGACTTCAAGGCTGAAATGGAGAAGCATCATGGGAATAGTATCAATTCATTACGATTTGATAGTGGTGGCGAATAACTTAGTGGAGAGTTTAAGGATTTCTTAGCAAATGAGTGGATTTCGTCCCAGCTCACTGCACCGGGAACTCCACAACAAAATGGTGTTCCTAAGAGAAGGGATAAAACTCTTTTAGAAATTGTTAGATCAATGATGAGTTATTCGGATTTACCTATTTCGTTTTGGGGATACGCCTTAGAAACAGCGGCGTACATTCTAAACATGGTGCCTTCGAAATCAGTTCCAAAAATACCAACAGAACTATGGAGTGGGCGAAAGCCCAGTCTAGGACATGTTCGTATTTGGGGTACTCCAGCACATGTGCTGGATAAGGAAGCTGATAAGCTGGCACCTCGTACAGAAGTACGGGTGTTTGTAGGATATCTTAAGGGAGCGAAGGGTGGCTTGTTCTACAGTCCCCAGGATCAGAAGGACATTGTTAGCACCAATGCCCAATTCCTGGAAGATGATTATATGATTAGTCACAAGCCCATGAGCGGACTAATTCTGGAAGAGTTGAGGGGCGAGACTCCATCTGTACCAATCTTATAAGCGCCAACTTACTACGTATCGATTTTGAGACTTTTACACCAAATCTGGAATTGCCTCGTCGTAGTGGGAGGGTTGTTCGTCAACCAAAATGATTCATAGGCGTGGAACAGTCTTTGGACTCAATCCCAGGTGAAGATGAATCAGATCCCTAGACTTACAAGGAGGCAATCTAAGATAAAGATGCTGACTCCTGGCAAGTAGCAATGAGAGCTTGTATGGGAGCTTATGAATTCCAATCAAGTATGGGAGCTTGTAAAACTACCTGATGGGGTACAATCCATTGGGAGTAAGTGGGTCTACAAGCGAAAGAAAGTAGGTGACTGGAAGGTTGAAACCTTCAAAGCGAGGCTTGTTGTGAAAGGTTACACTCAGAAAGAGGGTATCGATTATGATGAAACCTTTTCGCCGGTAGACATGCTTAAGTCAATCCAGATTCTTTTAGCTATAGCTGCGGATTTGGATCTGAAGATTTGACAAATGGATATCAAGACTGCATTCTTGAATGGAAGTCTAGACAAGGAAATCTACATGCACCAACCAGAGTGATTCATTGCTGAAGGAGAGGAACACTTAGTGTGCAAGGTTAAGAGATCCATTTATGGACTTGAGCAAGCATCTAGATCTTGGAACACTCAATTTGACGAGGTAGTCCAGTCATATGGATTCATCCAATGTCTATGTGAGAGTTGTGTGTAGAAGAAATGCAATAGAAACGTGTTGGTATTTCTTGTACTGCATGTAGTTGATATCCTTCTGATTGGAAACAACGTGAAGAAATTATCGGGCGTACGGGTATGGCTATCTGAGCAGTTTGATATGAAGGATTTGGGAGAAACAGGACACATCATTGGAATCAGGATCTTTCGTGATGGGAAGAAAAGGATGTTGTGCTTATCTCAGACATCCTATATCGATACAATGCTAAATCAGTTTAGAATGGAGAATTCCAAGAACGGTTTTCTACCTTACAGACATGGAATTCAACTATCTAAGTGTAATATCCGCAATTTCGATTTCCGGTAATTTTCTTTTTTTAGCAAGAATCTATTTTGACGACTCGCTTGTGACTGTTTTGTCATTTTGAGAATGATTAATTCTGTACTTTTTGCCATCCGAGTTCGTTTCGGTGCCGTTTTGTTGAGTTCCGTACTTCTTAGCGACTTTTCCGCACCTGAGTCCGATTCTTGCGAATCTCGTTCGAAACTGCTGTTTCGAGTTTCCCGTAAGTCCGTTTAACTTTGTTAGACGTGTTGTGAACTTCGGTTTGGTTATTCGATCACGCATCGTGATTTTCGGGCATTTTGGGCCATTTTGTAATTTACCCAAAGATGTGGGTATCCACATTCGTATTTGTTGTCTTGATCGATTTTTGTGTTTAATCGGTCGCGTGTGATTAATCGTTGCATGGTATTTCATTTCGGATCGATGATATTGTCTGCGAGCATTTCGTCGTGTTTCGTTTCGTGCGATTTGAGCAAGATCGTCGGGTCGAAGCGGTGAGGCCTTGGTCGGGCCGACACGGCGAGAACCGTGTAGTGCGCTACTTAGGAAGAGGCTGTGCGCTAGCCCGGCAGGAGTATCGCAAGTTATTCAGCCGGCCAACGCACGCTATCGGGCTGGGCAGAGAGGTTTCTGGAGTTCTAGACTCGGGGAGGATCGGCAGGTAGCGTACGCTACTGACGGTCGTGGCATGCGCTAATGGGCATGTGTAGCGCACGCTGCCGGCCGACTAGCGTACGTTACAGCCGGCGGTTTGGCGAGAGGGTTACGGGCCAGTCGGCTAGCGCGCGCTAGCGTCCGCGCAGTGCACGCTATCAGGGTCGGGCAAGCAGGTCCCGGTCGACAGTCGGGTCAACAGTGCCGGGTCGTGCAGGCCCCGGCCGAGAGTTCTGGGCCAATACTGGCCGATAGCGGACGCTAGTCCGGAAGGCTAACGCACGCTAGACCGCGCCAGTATAAATATGGCCGAGCAGTCATATTTTCATCCGTTTTTCATTTCCATCTTCTCGTTTCCGTGGCTGGAGGCTTGGTGGTCATGGAGACATGTTGTCAAGGAATTAATCCACGAAGTTTGGGAGTTCATATCATTGATTAATCATCCTATAACATCCTTTGATCCAACGAATCATGGTTAGATTTCCTAGAACCCTATCGTTAGGAAATTTTGGGGGTTTTGGGTTTTTGTCCGATTCGTTCCGAATTGTTGATTAATCCATGATGGGTATGATTAATCTTAGTATTATTCATGTGTTTAACATCATTTAATCCATTGTTCTTCGCCGAATCAAGGTATATTTCTTGATTTTCCTTCGAGTTGACTTTTTGGGGGATTTGTTCTTGATTTCGTTTTCCATCCATTTTTGATGAATCAATTGTTGTTAAATGATGTTGCTAAACATATCCTATAGATTTAACATCCATATTTCGATTGGGAGTTCCGTTTTCATGTTTTGATGGGTCGATTCGTGTTCTTGGCCATTTTGGGGGAAACCCTCGAACTTTCGTCATTTGTTCGTTGAATCCAGTGACTTTAGGTCGTGCTTTGGAATTCATTTTCATTGTTGTTATTGTCCTTCGTAGTGTATTATCGTCGAGTGGGCGTTCGGTGGAGTCGGCGGGTTCGTAGTCGGTTCGTGCCAACCTACTTCGGTCGATTCTCCGCGTTGTGGTTATTCGAGGCAAGTACCTTGTCCATACATTCCTATCTTTTGTGAATATAATGATCGGTGATCATCTAAATGTGTTTGTTTGGTTGTTTTGAAATGAACTTTCAAAAGATTTGGTTTTGCCTCATCAAAGGCTCTCTTTCAAAACGCGTGTATTTTGTGAATGTTGTGCCTCGTGATTGATTAAGTGAACCCTATGAATATGCTTGGTGTTATTGTTGTGCTTTTATAATATATATGCATATATTATCTCATTTCGGTACGTTGTGATTCAACAATTGTGTCGTGCTTTGTGTTTGTTGCCTTTGAGTGAATTGCTTGGATATCCTTGGTGTGACATGTTGATTGTGTGATTTGTGAATGTATTTCGCTCACCTCGGGAGGGTTCGACGGGGCCACGGAGGGAATCCAATGGTTTCGCCCTGGATTCACGAGTTGGTGTGTATGTTTTGTGAATGTATTTTACTCACCTCGGGAGGGTTCGACGGGGCCACGGAGGGAGTCCAATGGTTTCGCCCTGGATTCACGAGTGAAAAAAAAACTTCACGAGTTGGTGTGTATATTTTGTGAATGTATTTTACTCACCTCGGGAGGGTTCGACGGGGCCACGGAGGGAGTCCAATGGTTTCTCCCTGGATTCACGAGTAAAACATCACGAGTTGGTGTTGATTTTATGTACGTCGAGGACACGTGACGAAGGTTTTAACCCTGTGAACTGTTGTTGGTTTTATTTGTTAAAATAAAACCTTTGGGCTGTGACCCCCTGCTGATTTGAAAAGAGAAGGATTCAATTATCCTAAGTTGTTTTCTATTAAAACTCCTGAGGGCATTTTAAACTATTTTACAAACCGTCCTCGTTATTTACGATCTTTCGAATTTGGAAAGTTTTACTCAAACTCTTGCCTCGGGAAGTATTTTGTTTCATTGTATTTGAACCTTTGAGGATTTTCGGCTAGTATTGTTCTTGGAACTTGAATTGTATGTATTGTTGGTATAAAATCGGATATTTGCGCCGTTTTGTGCGGAAGCGTAAATAAATTGCGGAAAATAAATCACACAAGGATTTATAGAGGTTCGGCTATTAACGAAGCCTACGTCCTCTCTCGATGTATCTTTTTCTTAGGATTAAGATCAAAACCTCTACGCCTCTCTTCTATCGGTCGAGGGATTACCGTTACAAGCTCGTCTTCTATCGGTCCGAGTAAAACCGTTTTTCCTTTTCTATTGGATAAGGAATCAACCACTCTAGCTTTCTATGGGTACTAGATAAACCTCACTTAGATATCGATTGCGATTCTAACAATGCCAGATACTTGATCCTAATAACACCGAATCCAATCGTATCTTTTCTTTTACCTCTCGTGTATAATGTTGAATGTATAAACACTCAAACTAACAATATACGCTCAATATTACAACAACAATGTAAGTATATGATTCTCAGATGTATATCTCGTTTGCTTGAAGTTGTTGTGCTCAAACAATACCATATGGATGGTATTTATAGGCATTTCCCACAAACTAGCCGTTGCTGGCTGTTTTGACTTGCTAGCGTGCGCTAGCTTTCTTTTGTAGTGTGCGCTAGATAATTCCAGTTTCAGTCCAGTAGCTTCGTTTCTTCTTTAGCGTACGTTATGCCTTATGCCTTACGTACGTAACCTTCTTGTATTAGCGTGCGTTAATAACACATTGTAGCGTGCGCTAATCCAATATATCTGTTGCTTGAATTGTCAAAGTATCCGTTTGATATGCTGACTTTGACCTGCTTTTCCCAACGTTCTGATTGACTTGATTCAAACTTCTTAGCGTGCGCTATTCATACTTTGTAGCGTGCGCTAATGCTGGCTTCATTGCATACGTTATTCTGTGTTTGAATTCCTTCACAACGGTAACAAGGCTCGATAGCGTGCGTTAATGATACCGTGTAGCGTGCGCTATCCCATCAGCTGACTTCACTTCAGCTTACTTCGAAACTTGGCTGGAATGCAGATTACTCCTCGTTAGCGTGCGCTAACATATATGCCTTAGCGTGCGCTAATGCAGTCCAGATTGCAACTTTTTGCGTCTTCGTCTGCTTCGTTGTTTTGCTTCGCCTCGATGTTGTTTTGTTGTTTAGCAACTTTAATCATCAAAACATAACTTAAATAATGTGTGGAATAAATATTCCAACAATCTCCCCCTTTTTGATGATTACAAAACAACTCTTGAATTGGATAAAACCTGTAAAAATAAAATATATGTATATATATACGAATCAAAGTTTTCGGCTTTGATCGTTTCGTTAGTTTCTTCAATCCTCTTTTCTTTTTGACATCACATTTCCTTTTCAACTCCTTCGTTTTTCATTTTTCAATTTTTCAGCTCCCCCTATTTGTATGCTTTTCTTTTCTTTTTCGACTTCTTCGATTTTTCTCATTTTTATCTCAATTCATCTCCTTCTCCTTTTTATTTCAATTCATATCTTTCTCCCCCTTTTTGTCTTCATCAAAAAGTAAAAAAAATGTAAAGGATACCAAATGAAATATAAACATGCATGATACCAATTTATGCATTAATAAGGGTATAAACTCCCCCTGAAAATATTATTTTCCCTCAAAAATATTCCTTCTCCCCCTTTGTAAAATATCATTTGTCAAAATTTATTTTTGGGGATCCAACCTATAGTGGATTTTTCTTTTGAAACGTAGACGATATTTGAAATGTTTGTTCCTTTAGGAACCCAAATCTTTTTAATTTTTATCGTTCGTCTTGGGCTTTTACAGTTAGAAATATGATGCCCAATTTTCAAACATTTTTCACATCGGGGTATTTTGAAATTGACTGATTCGGTTTTTGAACGTGGTTTGAATCCTAATCCCTCTTTATTTAGAGTGTATTTTTGAACGCATAACATGTGTTCAAATTTATCGTTGCTGCACGAGAATTTCTTTGTCAAAATTTTTAGTTCATCTTGAACTTTTAAAAGGTCATTTTTCAAAATATTTTCATTTTCAAGGCATTTCGAATGATCAATTTCGACAAATTTCCTTTTCTCAAGTATTTTGGAATTTTCAATTTCCAAAGTTTTATATTTAGACTTGAGGGATTTAATTTCATTTAAAGCATTTTCATAATCCGTATGTAATAACTCGAATGCTTCAAAAAGTTCGTCGTAAGAATTACTTACTTGGCTTTCGACGTCGCTATCGTCGAATGAACTCCGGGCCATGAGCGCGAGATTATTTTATTCAAGAAAATCTTCATCGGGATCTTCGTCGCTCCATGTTGCGATTAGAACCTCCTTTTTGCTTTACTCGACAGTTCTTAGCAAAGTGGCCTGGTTTGCCACATAATCGACAGGTGTTGTCGAATTTCTTGGATTCGCCCGCTTGGATGTCCTTCTTTCTCCGGTTGAATAAGTGTTGAAACTTATTAATGTTTTTGGCATAATATGCCATTTCTTCGTCGCTTTCGTTCACCGGGGTTTCTTCTTTCTTCTTCGACATTTTAGCCTTGAAGGCTATCGACCTCTCCTTCGGTTTCGGTTTGGCATTCCGAGATTTTAGGACAATCTCGTAGTTGATAAGAGAACCAACAAGAGCACTAAAATCGAGAGTATTTAAATCTTTTGATTCCATTATTGCCGTAACCGTACCGTCCCATTCTCGAGGTAGTGATCGGAGAATTTTCTTTACTTTCTCACTACTCGAAAGTGGTTTTCCGAAACATGCTAATCCATTAGTGATGACCGAGAATCGGTCGAGCATAATCGAGATGGATTCGTCGTCCTTCATTTGGAATAATTCATAATCATGAAGGAGCATGTTTATCTTCGTCTCTTTGACTTGAGACGTACCTTTGTGTGTTACCTCAAGCATTTTCCAAATTTCTTTGGCACTATCACACGACGATATCCGGTTGTGTTCTTCCGGATTTAAGGCACAATAAAGGAGTTGAGTTGCCTTACAATTGAAATGGTCGTTTTTCCAATCGGAGTCGTCATATTCTTCAAAATTTTTAAGCGTACCGTTGGAATTTATTGGAATTTTTGGACCAAGACAAATCACCTTCCAAAGTTCGATGTCGTAAGCTCGAATGAATATCGACATCTTCTTCTTCCAAGTCATGAAGTTCGCGCCATCAAAAAATGGTGGTCGGTTGAGAGCAAGGCCTTCGGCTGGAGAGATTTGAAACGCCATTTTGGATCTTCTCCTCGGATGTTAAGCCGCGTATTGGAGTACCGCTCCGAAACTAATTGTTGGTATAAAATCGGATATTTGCGCCGTTTTGTGCGGAAGCGTAAATAAATTGCGGAAAATAAATCACACAAGGATTTATAAAGGTTCGGCTATTAACGAAGCCTACGTCCTCTCTCGATGTATCTTTTTCTTAGGATTAAGATCAAAACCTCTACGCCTCTCTTCTATCGGTCGAGGGATTACCGTTACAAGCTCGTCTTCTATCGGTCCGAGTAAAACCGTTTTTCCTTTTCTATTGGATAAGGAATCAACCACTCTAGCTTTCTATGGGTACTAGATAAACCTCACTTAGATATCGATTGCGATTCTAACAATGCCGGATACTTGATCCTAATAACACCGAATCCAATCGTATCTTTTCTTTTACCTCTCGTGTATAATGTTGAATGTATAAACACTCAAACTAACAATATAAGCTCAATATTACAACAACAATGTAAGTATATGATTGTCAGATGTATATCTCGTTTGCTTGAAGTTGTTGTGCTCAAACAATACCATAGGGATGGTATTTATAGGCATTTCCCACAAACTAGCCGTTGCTGGCTGTTTTGACTTGCTAGCGTGCGCTAGCTTTCTTTTGTAGCGTGCGCTAGATAATTCCAGTTTCAGTCCAGTAGCTTCGTTTCTTCTTTAGCGTACGTTATGCCTTCTGTCTTACGTACGTAACCTTCTTGTATTAGCGTGCGTTAATAACACATTGTAGCGTGCGCTAATCCAATATATCCGTTGCATGAATTGTCAAAGTATCCGTTTGATATGCTGACTTTGACCTGCTTTTCCCAACGTTCTGATTGACTTGATTCAAACTTCTTAGCGTGCGCTATTCATACTTTGTAGCGTGCGCTAATGCTGACTTCATTGCATACGTTATTCTGTGTTTGAATTCCTTCACAACGGTAACAAGGCTCGATAGCGTGCGTTAATGATACCGTGTAGCGTGCGCTATCCCATCAGCTGACTTCACTTCAGCTTACTTCGAAACTTGGCTGGAATGCAGATTACTCCTCGTTAGCGTGCGCTAACATATATGCCTTAGCGTGCGCTAATGCAGTCCAGATTGCAACTTTTTGCGTCTTCGTCTGCTTTGTTGTTTTGCTTCGCCTCGATGTTGTTTTGTTGTTTAACAACTTTAATCATCAAAATATAACTTAAATAATGTGTGGAATAAATATTCCAACATGTGTCATATTTGCACTTTGTACTTGCACTAGCAAAATAGTGAAATTTTGCTAACCCCTGAGTAATCGGGGGTGGATGTCTGTTTTTGCATTCAGTTTTTGGGGGCGTAACACAGGGTCAGCATGAAGGATGATGAAAGATGATCGATACTAATCACATGAGGACCCGTTTATTTCTGTATTGGTTTAGTTGTATTTTATTTCCGCTGCAGTATTCTTTCCCCTTTGTACGGGAGTATGTTGTCTTCGACCCCTGCGTGGGCAAGTTTTGGGATTGAGTTGCACGTATTTTATTGAAAGACCAAATCGGTCTACTGAGTCATTTTAGCCTTAAAGG
This sequence comes from Orobanche coerulescens, assembly GCA_033398695.1. Classification (NCBI taxonomy): domain Eukaryota; kingdom Viridiplantae; phylum Streptophyta; class Magnoliopsida; order Lamiales; family Orobanchaceae; genus Orobanche; species Orobanche coerulescens. The sequence continues at coordinate 98,451,194 of CM065809.1, forward strand.
CATTGTTGAGATGTTAAACGTTGTTACCAGCCTGGTAGATCCTTGAGGAGAGGTTCTACGGCGTGTAATATCCCTGAGCGGATTGGGGGTGTTACACTAAGGATATATGTCCCAAGACACAAAAGGAGATAGATGACATGAAGTTGATCCCTTATGATTCAGCTGTGGGAAGCCTCATATATGTTATGCTTTGCACTACACCAGATATGTGTCATGCCGTAGGCATGGCTGCTAGATATCAGTCGAACCCAGGACCAGGACACTGGATTGTTGTCAAGCACATACTCAAGTACCTGAGAAGGACTAGGGAGTATATGATAGTATATCAATCATACGATCTGTGTCCAGTGGCTTATACTGACTCAGATTTTTTCATCACACAAAGAAAAGTCCAAGTCTACTTCAGGTTATGTGTTTAGACTGGGAGGTGGAGCCATTAGTTGGAGGAGTGTGAAGCAAAAATGCATTTCAGACTCTACCATGGAAGCGGAGTACGTGGCAGCCTCTGAGGCAGTATGGCTCAAGTGCTTCCTGCAGGACTTAGATGTGATTCCCGATTTGCCAAAGGGTATTACACGTTATTGTGGTGGTGCAGTCGCAAATTTGAGGGAACCACGAGCCCACAAGGCAAGTAAACATATCAACTGCAAGTAACACATCATACGACACTTCGTAAAAGAAAGAGACGTAGTTTTAGATAGGATTGCATCGGAAGATAATCTTGTTGTCACGAAAGGCCTACCCTCAAAAGTTTTTGAAAGGCATGTGGAAGGAATGGGATTACGATGTATGACAGTATTTCTTTGAGTATAAGTGGGAAAAATGAGAGACTATGTAATAGAGTAGTATACTTAAAAGCATGCTTTGAGTATAAGTGAGAGATTGTTATGGTTGTATAATGCAAAGCATACTTTATGCTTGTATTACATTATTTCCCTGTAACTACATATGAGAATATTAATTACATTTAATCACACATTTTGTATATTTATTCATGTTATGGTTATGCAAATGAAATGTCTAATTATTTTATATTGCATATAATGTGGTGTGTTGGTGTCACACGGAAGATCACGTTATCGGTGCCTTATAAAATAATATAATTGTTCACAACCTATATAATTATCAGACAAATTATATGAAAGGTTGTGGTGTATGCTTGAGATTAGTTGGTCTTGAGTATTAGCATGCATTAACGTATTTGCGTACGTTGAACAGGATCGAAGTGAGTTAGTGTCTTCTGTACTGACTCTAAGAGGAACGTAAATCTCGGATAATAATCATTTCTTAATTCTAAATATGTAATATTTAATTGTGTATTTATTTATTGCTTTGATTACCATGGGTGAGAGTCAAAATGATTGACTCAATAAGATTCGTATCTTGGGCAATAATATTATCTATATGACAATTATTATTATAACTACAAATCGTGTCCCGACTCGTGCGGGTTGATCATGTCTCCTTGAGAAGCTCGATAATGATTATTATATTAAATCCTGCAGGTGAATTTAATTTCGATATAATAATGAGGTTTGAGTGGTACTAAAATATCAATTAATTGAAGTTGTCGGTAGCTTAAATTAATTAATGGACATTCGATATCTTAAACACGGGAAAAAAATTAAATAAGAAACTCGATTTTGTAAATTGAGATTTGGGTTGAAAGTGCAATATTAATTCTTTAGTGAATTGATATTAGTGAACTCAATCATATTGGAAAATGGATTAATATGAAAAATTGGGTTGCACTAGGAGTCCTAACCATAATCCTCCTTAAAATCCCTAGAGTAGTCCAAAGCCTATAAATAGGACATTAAGAGGAGTTCGGCCGTGCATCATCTTGTGAGAGGAAGATTCAAATTTTTCTTCTTGTATTTAATTATAAATCTTGATTTGTGTCTTTGATTATACAATTTAGATAACGCATCAATTTTTAAGAGTATTTATATAATACTAGAATAACAAGACAAATCGAGGATTAAGGCGGATCATATTCTAGAAGATCTAAAGGTAGAAATAAAAGGAGATCAAGAAAAAAAGCAACCACTACGCTTCAAAAGTAATATCCTATGATCTTTGATCTAGATTAGGATATTCGATTTACCAACATATTTATTTAGTAAATAATAAATAATATTTAAATTGCTTATTAATCTTAGTAGTTAATTAATTAGCATCTCTAAATAGATTTTATGCTCGTGGATGCGTAAAACGCAATAATCAAACTTTTTCCCAACTTCGCTTCCGCTACGTTTTATTTCCAACATTACCATCCCAAGTAACCGCTACCAAAATTCAACTTTGTACTTCTCATCTGTCTGTTCACTTTCTCTCTCATAAATTACCACCTCAAGTAATCGGTACCGAGATTCAACTTTTTACTCCCTCATCTCTCTACACACTTTCTAACTCTAGAATTACCACCCCAAGTAATCGGTACAAATATTCAACTTTTACTCCCTCATTTCTCTATCCACTTCCTCTCTCCAAAATTACCACCCAAGTAATCGGTACCAATATTCAACTTTTTATCTTTCTACACACTTTCTCTCTCTAAAATTACTATCCCAAACAATCGATACCAACATCCAACTTTTTACTTCTCCCTCTCTCTATCTACTTTCTCTCTCTAAAATTACCACCCCAAGTAAACGGGACCAATATCCAATATTTTACTCCTCCATATCTCTACCCGCTTTCTCACGTTAGTGTTACCATCCAAGTAAGTAATCTATACCACAACTCCACAATAATATTTAAAAAAAATAGTTATTTAGATAATATCATTACGTACTTCGATAATATCATTACTTGCCTCTAGTAGTATTACTTATCGTGATAATCACAGTGAAATGTATGAGCCACAATCACGTATCCCTCTAATTAAATTTGTAAATCTCAAACTACTAGTCCAAACATAAACGCAATATATGATCAACCATGTTAAAAACACCTACAAACCATTACCAAACTGAAAAATCATTACAAACAAACAAGAATACAACCATAAAAAATTATGCATTAATTGTTCATCCAAACCCACTATCCAAAAAAAAACTCCCACAATCTACTATCATCGTATTATCTATACTGGAAATAATATAATCTAAGCAAATAATAACATTATCTATATCAGTACTAATGTTATCAACCTCAATAATAAAAATACAGTATGTTGTATACGCAATTCCAAAAATTCAGATAAGGGAACGACCCTTTGCTCTTCGCAGACGTCGCGGCATGGGGCAGTGCGTCCGGGCTACACCACCACCAGAGCTGCTCAGTGAGTGATGTCTGCTTGGGTTATGACCACGAGCGAGGGAGGGTTTGGGTGGAAGCCCTGTTTGTTCTACACCAGAGGCTACTCGTCTCATGCGTTTACTCCCCTTTTTTGTATTTCTATGGAAAAATTATGATATACACAAAAGAATAACTGTAAGGCCTTGTTATTTTGGACTTATTTTTCAGTTTTTCAGTTCACGTCCATTCAGTTCAGGTCAGGTCAGGTCAGTTATTATTATTATATTATTATTATTAATAATAATTATTATTATTAATATTCATTATTATTATTGCTGATGTTGTTGATTACTATTATTATTACTAATAATATTTACTATTAATAATAATATTTACTGTTGTTGTTGATTACTATTATTATTATTTATCATTAATATCATTGTTATTATTATTATTAGTTATTATCGTTATTGTTATTAATATCATTAATATTATGATAATGCAATAATGTGGTATTATAGGCATTTTAAAAACAACATACATTTACAAGAATCATCAGTGGTCCTAGGATTAATCAGTTGACATTGTCAATTGCTAGCGAGAATCAAAAGTCATTAGTAGTCATGAGAATGCTCAAGAGCATATCAGTACATCAAAGATTACATTATAAAATATTAAAAAGTTAAAAACCCTCAAAAGAACACCAGTCATGATCAGTATTAAAAACAATCATTATTTTTTCTACGTCATCTTCGTCGTCGTCTTGATGATCGTTCCCGTTCGATTTGCTCGTCAAATTTGTCTTGCTAAAGCATTTCAAACCTTGGACATGGCTTCTTTATGATCGTGTTCAAACATAAGTGAATCTGCTTGCATCATATTGTATAATTGGTATTCCAAGCGTGTGCATTCTTATGAAATTATATAGTGTGAAAATGGAAATAATAATTAACATTTGATACTTTTTTTACATTTGGGGCATATTTTTTAGAATCTTCCACATTTTCTTTATTATAATTATAATTATAATTATAATTATTATTTTGTGACATTTGTTACTTTTGTGATATTTGGGACATTTGTGGCATATTTATTAGTATTATTATTTTTGGTATTATAATTGTAATTTATTATATTATATTTATTATTATTTTAAATTATTTATTATTATTTTATTATTTTTCTTATTATTTTATTATTTTTCTTATTATTTTATTATATTTAATATTTATTATTTTATTATTATTACTCTTAATATATATTTTAGTTCAATTCAGTTCAGTTCAATTTAGTTCAATTCAATTCAGATTCAGTCGGTCCAAAAGAACAGAACCTCAATCCAAAAGAATTTATAATAGTATTATAAAGAAGATCATTAATTTGCGTAATTTTTTTTTCTCAAACGTGTCTCATACAATTCTTAAGAAAATAACAAAGGATAAGAAAATATCCAAATAAGAACACAGTATCTCAACTTTAATTCAGTCCACAGAAAAGCAAAAGTACTGAATAAATAGATAAAAGAGCAACCACTAACGATATTTCAACGGTAGGATTTCTGGAACCTCGCACGAGCTTCACGTCCACCAAACTTCTTCGGCTCACAACGCCTCGGATCTACCACCAGCAGAGTCTTATCGTACCTCACCAGAATATCCCTAATCTCCTTCTTCGACTGCTCATCAACGTACTTCTGGTAGAAGGCAACGAGAGCCTTCGAGATCGATTGACGAATAGCGTAGATCTGAGAGGTGTGACCATCGCCCCTGACACGGATGCGCATGTCCACGCCGGCGAAGCGGTGGCGGCCGAGAAGGAGGATAGGCTCGAAGGCCTTGTAGCTGAGAATTTGAGGCTGGACATTCTCGATCGGAACGCCGTTGATTTTGATCAAGCCGCGACCTCTCTTGCAGTGAGTGACTGCGACTGCAGTTTTCTTACGGCCAAAGCATTGGACCGATTGGCTTGGTTCCACCAGAGCTGTCATAGTTCTTTTTTCTTCTCTCCCTGTTAGAAGTACAATGAATTTATCTCCAACATTTCAAAATTTCACCGTCCTTCATCAGGCTCCTTCGATAATTAACATATTTCAAGATTAATGCATCAAAAACATAGATGATGATTGCGTGACACACACATATATAAGAGTATATATATATATTATTAACATATACTAAGTGTACGTATATATTTATAAGAGTTGTGCTACACACTCCAAAATTGGTCCCAAAATGTGTTCTCGAATGACACGTGTCGTATTTTTATTCACGGGACTTATATTTATGCACAAATGGTCCAATTAAAATTGGATTCGGGGGAAATTAGGAACTCACAAAATGAATAATATAGCATTTCTCTATTTATAAAGTTAATTGAATAAAGTCTTCAACAATTGATCAAGAGAATAAACATATAAGCCAAAAAGGACATATATATATATATATTATATATATATATATATATTATTAATCGCATTCTCCAAGAAGTTCCCTACCAACATATATGCGGCCGTAAAGGGTAAAAAAAATCATGCAACCATTTTAGAGTGTAACCTATTGTGGGTTCATGTATTGGTTTATAATATAACTGAGGCAAATTAGTCATAAAAAAGTAAAAAAATGATCTTTGTTCCGGGAATTATTATTCTCGTGATGTGTCTTACCTAATACTGATTGTAGGTACATAGATGGAAGGATCTAGATCCTTCTAGAGGTAGTAGGATCCTATTAGATGTCTTACCTTATCTATGAATCCTATATATGGAAGGACTCATTGTAATGCCTATATATCAGTGTTATGAATGCAATTGATTGACTCTGTTTACAGTCTTTTTACATTCTCCTGAAACACGTTATCAGCACGTAGTCCCCCAACTGAGCAAGAAAAAAAAATCGTCCGAAATTCCGAAAAAAAAAATCGGCAGAAACCCTAGCCGTCGTCACTCAATCTATCTTCTTCTTCCCCGATCGCCGGGCGTCACCTTCTCTGACTGAAAACCCGCGACCGCCTTCTTCCCCTCGAGCAACCAGAAGTCAGATCCGACCGGACTTGAACCTCCGACAACCCACTACCATAACTCGTCGCCTCCTTTCTACGCACAGATCCGATTCGCCGTTTTTCCTCCACCGCCGCCGCGTCTGGAAACCTGCAATTAGTCGTATTCATTCGATCCATACCGTCGGTCGTCTTCATCACAAATCCGTCTTCACCGCGTAGAGCCAACATCAAAGCCTGGTTCGCTTCGTCCTCCTCAGATCGGTTCAAGATCCGATCGCGAAACTCAGTGAAATTTAGCCGGTTTCCTACCCTAATCCATACCCGTCCGCGATCCAGGAGCAGAAACTGGACCTATTTTTTCCTAGTCCCCTCCCAGCCTATTTTTTTGAGACTAGATCAGCTTCAGGAGGAGATCCGACCCGATCCAACCGAGCTTCGTCGTGATCAGTCCAGCCCGGATCGTCCAGCCGACTGTTGTCTAAAGCTGTGACCAAATCTTATCGAAACACCGCTGGATTGTCCTACGGTTTTATGCACGTGATATTTAATATTTGAAAACCTAGTGCAGTCGAGAAAAACCTATCAAAATCGAAAAAAAAGAGACGAGAATTTCCACGTGTAAATTTTCTGCATAGCGCAGTCGTACAAAATCATGTTTCCCTATTCGTTAACCGTCTGATCGGTGTGAAATTTTGATAAAAACTTTCTAACACAAATATCTGTATATTCAACGGTGGAGATCGGATTCTGAGTAATATTGATTACTGAATCTGCCGCCGAATAGAAGCAGATTTTTACGAGGAAATTTGGAGATCCGACCTCATCCAATACCGAGCTGCTGCATCGCCGCGCTCGAGTCCTTTTTCGGCAGAATTATCGAGCCCAGTAGCCCTATCCGGGCGTTTCTCAACTCTCCATTTTTTTTCCTACTTAATGATTCATTTGTTCATTGATTTGTACACTTATGAATCTTACCATATTTATGTTTTACATGCATATAGGAAAACATGTTGTCATGATGATGTGCAAAATATGGAGAAAAGCCATATTTATTATCCTATTCAAGGATCAAAGTAAATATGGAACCGAGTACCACGAAAATATTGCTCATATGGAGAGAAGCTCCCGTTCAAGGACCAAAGCAAATATGGAACCAAGTACCCGTAAGATTTTAGTAAAGTTCCCGTTTTTCAATTCCTCTCTTTTGGGAATTTTTTTTTGGCGAATTGGGTATTTGGGTTCTTTATCTCCCACGCTACTTTGCGGTGGATGAGACTATGAGAGGTGGTATCACTCTAGTATGTCGAAGTAAACTGTGTGACGGTCCTGGGGGAGTCACGGATAATTGTTGAAAGTCGATATTTGTGGTTGTTGCATACACCACGTTTTGGGTGCGATTTGACGTCGCCGTTTTGTCGATTTTAAACCAACAATTGAATAAAATGAATATTATCGGTAACGGTAAAGTTATGACTTGTTCATGATTAGTCACGTAATTGTAACGTACTAATGGGACAAACATCGATTGCGATGGATATGTCGTGGTTAAAATCGATTTGTGACGGATTTGTCACGATAAATTGAGCAACCACCACATTGGTCTTGACCCAATCCCATACTTGAAAAACTCCATCTTTCATCTTATTAAAATAAAATATTGCATGTGGGTGTAGTCATGCACCGTCTCCTTGCAATATAATATATGAAAGAGTGTTAGAGTAATTCTCATGAATTTCAACATGTAAAGCAATGTGTAATACCCCCAAAACCATACGGGAATATTACAGCGCCGTGGGCCCCATATTGGAACCCACAAGGCTAAAATCATTTTCGCGAACGTTTAAAAATGCCAAAAGGCCCTTTTGAAAGTACACACACACACAGCGGATAAAAACGCAGTTCAAAGAATACCGAAAAGCCATTTAGAAACATACACACACAGCGGATAAAACATAATCAAATACATTTACATCAGAATATAAAAACCAGAAAGAACAATCGAATCCCAACAACCACGCCATAGCCAGTATCACCAGAAAGCTCATCCCTTCACGACCGCTACTAGCTCGAACTCCGAGTACCTAAAAGATAAAGCCCACGACGGGGTCAGCCATAATACTCAACAATGATATCGATCACATCACAAAAACAATACATATCAATGTAATTACAAGGTAAGAATAATTCCAATGTAATCTCACCGAAGTAACCTTACCAACATGTCACAACCATAACAATCAATTCTTACCATATCCCACGCCTCGTGTCCTTAAGTAATGAAGGAATTCAAATGTAATCACCTGTACTGTATCCGAAACACTACCAAGATTTCCAAACATAAACATATCTCGAGTATAGAATAATCTGGTCAAGTTCGATTCTGCCGTCTGGGTCGCACAATCGGAACCCAATACTGATAGGAACAGATATCACACAATACATCTGCAAATAAACTGTCCCGAAACAATGGCAAGTCCCGGATATCAATACAAAGCATAAATGCTCACACAATCAATAATGATTACAATCAATGCATCACAACGGAAATATCAATGACATGATAGTTCCACACAAGATCGACAAAGGATCAACCACGAACGAGAATACCATGATGTGGTAACTCCAACAAGATCAATGAAGAATCAATAACCGAGAATACCGGCAATACGGCAAATCCCAACAAGGTCAATAAAAGGTTGACAACCGAGAATACCGACGACACAGTAAGGATCAACGAAGAATCAATAACCGAGAATACCGAAGACACGGTAAGGATCAATGAAGAATCAATAACCGAGAATACCGACGACACGGTAAACTCTAACAAGGTCAATAAGAGTCGACAACCAGAAATACCAACGGTACGATAAATTCAAATAAGATCAATAAAGGGTCAACAACCGAGAATACTGACGACACAGTAAACTCTAGCAATATCAATAAGGACCAACAACCGGGAATACCAACGATACGGTAAACTCCAACAAGAGCAATAAGGAATCGACAACAGAGAATACCGACGACACGGTAAACTCCAATAACATCAATCAAGGACTAATAACTAAGAATACCAACGGTGAGACAACTCCCAAATGGAATCAATAAGGATCAATAACGAATGAGATTACCAATGACAGGGTGAACTCCAAACGGGATTTATAAAGGATCGATATTAATGAGTTGACCATCGATATGGTAACTCCAAACGAGATTAATAAAGGATCGATATCAATGAGTTGACCATCGATATGGTAACTCCGAACGAGATTAGTAAAGGTTCAACGGCGACAGATACACGAGAGAATAAAATCGTCAACCATATATAAATCATATACACGGGGTTTCAAAGACAACCCGAATATCGAACAGATCCAATTATACATGGACTGTGAACGACCAATCAATAAGACTCAAGATGGACGTCACGATATGGTCGATCCGGACATGTGTCCGTGTACAAGCCAACCACGGGTATTGATCAATACACGTCTGGTCTCGTACCTAATCATTCTCACGAAGTACGTCTCGTGTGCACGGTTCAATATGAGGTCGAAACCAACACATGCTACACGTGCCCATCTCGAAAATCCTACACATGAATGATCAGAACGTATCTGACTCCAGATATGCCACGATACAATATGAAAACAAATCTCGAAGAAACGTATATCCAACAAGGATCAGAAGATTTTCCAAGAGAGAAACAATAACTCGATCATGAAAGACCGACACGACCACAATGTCGTATTCCGTCAGACAACAGTTCACATCATGCTCAAAAATGCATATAATAATAGCACATAAACTCCCAAGGCAGCAGCCAATGGTCACGGAAGCATCTACTCAGGAATACCCCGGACAGTATCACATAAACTCCCAAGGCAGCAGCCGAGGGTCACGAAAGCATCTACTCAGGAATACTCCGGACATAGGTGCCATTTAGGTCTTATCCCCTAACACATTTCCATTCGGGTACCATACAAGTTTTATCCCCAACACATCGGCCCCACATATTACGGCTCAAAGAAAGAGCACTTCACAAAACGTAACAAACAATGGTGCACATTCACCGCATGGAATATCAACACACACATGCAATAATGCAAGATGATGATTATCATAATCTAACAATATTAATTTACCTCAAGCTGGAGACGCTAACCTTTCCACGACCAACCGCCCTGAACGAATACACGATTTATCCGACAATCCAAAATGATGTACATTCCATAACTAATACACAACCACCATCCCGAGTTCAACATCGACACGATAACTAACCTTGATATCCAACATTTCATGCAATAGACCAAATTATAATTCACGTTCCCATTTCCACTAGACATCCTTAAAATCATATACATTATGATTTATCTTAGTCCAAAAATACCATACATACCACCATTCCGACAATTCATATATTCCATAATACCATTGCTATATGAATCAAAAATGAAATGAAAACGAAATCATTTATTAACATTATGAACTGAGCAAGCGTAACTTTCCTTGATACCAATTCGACGAAGCCGCTATCTGTAATACCCGTAATTTCGATTTCCGAGATTTTTTTTTCGGCCGAAGTCCGTTTTGACGACTCGCTCATGACCGTTTCGTCATTCTGAGAATGATTAATTCTACACTTTTTGACATCCGAGTTCGTTTTGGAGTCGTTTTGTTGAGTTCCGTGCTTTTTAACGACTTTTCCGCACTTGAGTTCGGTTCTTGCGAATCTCGTTCGAAACTGCTGTTTCGAGTTTCCCGTAAGTCCGTTTAACTTTGTTATACGTGTTGTGAACTTCGGTTTGGTTATTCGATCACGTATCGTGATTTCTGAACATTTTGGGCCATTTTGTAATTTCTTGAAAGTTACGGGTATCCGTATCTGTAATTGTTGTCTCGACCCATTTCTTGGTCGCGTATGACTAATTATGGTATTATGTTTTCATTCCGGGTCGTTGATGTTGTCCGCGAACTTTTCGTCGTGTTCGTTTAAGACGTTTTGGAAATCGAGTCCGAGCCACAGCGATTCATGGATCGCCGGACGGTTGCCGGATGGCCGGACGGTTGTGGGTTCTCGCCGATGATTGCGGGTACCGGCCGGACGAGTGCGGCAGGAACCGGCGTAGCGTACGCTACGGCCGGAAGTCTGCGCGCGCTAGCTCGGCAGGTATAGCGCACGCTAGCTTGGTCGACCAACGCACGCTATCGGGCCGGACAGTGGGGTTTCTGGGGTTCTGGAATCAGGAAGGATCGGCAGGTAGCGCACGCTACGCCGAGCGTAGCGCGCGCTAGTCGGCAGGCGTAGCGCACGCTGTCGGCCGGCTAGCGTACGTTACCTGGCCGGGCAGTTCAGTCCAGAGGGTTCTGGACAGATCGGCTAGCGCACGCTAGCGTCCGCGCAGCGCGCGCTATCGCGGTCGGGCAGGCAGGATCCGGCCGGCAGATTGAGTCTTCAGTACCAGGGCCTTGCGGGCCACGACCGAGGGTTATCGGCCGAGGCTGCCCGTTAGCGCGCGCTAGTCCGGAAGGTGTAGCGCACGCTAGGCCGTGCCTGTATAAATATGACAGAGTAGCCATATTTTCACCCGTTTTTCATTTCCATCTTTTCCTCTCCGCGGCTGGAGACTTGGCGATCCAGGAGACATGTTGTCAAGCAACTAATCCACGAAGATTGGGAGTTCATATCATCGATTAATCCCTCCATAACCTCCTTTGATCCAGCGAATCAAGGTGAGATTTCGTAGAACCCTATTTTGGGAAAATTTGGTGTTTTTGCGTTTTTGTCCGATTCGTTCCGTGTTGTTGATTAATACACGATGGGTATGATTAATCTTGGTAGTATTCTTGTGTTTAACATCATTTAATCCATTGTTCTTCGTCGAATCGAAGTATATTTCTCGATTTCCTTCAAATTGACTTTTTGGGGGATTTGTTCTCGATCTCGTTTTTCATCCGTTTTTGATGGATCGATTGTGGTCAAATGATGTTGTTAAACACATTCTATGGATTGTATATCCATATATCATCTTGGAATTCGCTGGTTTTGACGGAACGAATCGTGTTCTTGGCCGTTTTGGGGGAAATCCTTGAACTTTCGTCATTTGTTCTTTGAATTCAGCGGCTCTGGGTCGTACTTTGGAATTCATTTTCGTTGTTATTGTTTTCGTTCGTAGTTCATTGTTGTGGATTGTCGTTCGGTGGAGTCGGCGAGTTCGTAGCCGGTTCGTGCCAACCTACTTCGGCCGATTCTCCGCGTTGTGGTTATTCGAGGCAAGTACCTTGCCCATACTTTTCTTATTTTATGGATATGATGATCGGTGGTCGTCTTGATGTGTTTTTTTGGTTATTTGAAATGAAGTTTCAAAAGATTTCGGTTCGGCCTCGTTAAAGGCTCTCTTTCAAAACGCGTGTGTTTTGTGAATGGTGTGTTTTGAGAATTGATTATGATTTGATTATTTTGAACGTTGAAGTCTTTGATGATGATACTCCTATGTTTAAAGTTATGGGATCGTGTATTCCGTATTTAATCTTGTTATGGTGTTTTTGAAGAGTTTGATAACGGCGTCGAGTAAGTGGCCATCTCTAGTGAGTATTCTTAATGAACTTACATTCTTAGCATATTAGTATTGCATGAGTAACGTGTGTGTGTGTGTGTGTATGCTCACTACGGGTTAGATCCGACGGGGTCTCGGTAGGGGTCCACAAGAGACGTGGATCGACGAGCTTGCTTTTAACCACTACGGGTTAGATCCGACGGGGTCTCGGTAGGGGTCCACAGAGACGTGGATCGACGGTTAATTGTGGTGCATTTTGCAAATGTGATTTGATTATGGCATTTTTGGAAATGAGTGCTTTTGAACGGTTTTCATGATTACATGCATTGACTAAGTGTGTAAGAGGTAAGTTGTTCGTTTGGCCTACTTGGCTAGAATGGCACTAGAGTATTTTGTTGTTTGTTTTAAATCCTTTATTTATGTATTTTGATGTTGGGAGACGAACCTTGTTGTCGTTCTCGTGTACTGTGAGTTGATGATATTTGGGGCTAAAATCCCAACGGTTTTGTAAAGGTCATTTGACGGATTTGGGGCTAAAATCCCAATGGTTTGGTAAAGGTTATTTTATGGAAAGTAAAACCTTTGGGGTGGTGACCCCTTTGTCTTTGGTTTTGAAAAGTAGGATTTGATAATCCTAAATTGTTTTCTATTAAAACTCCCGATGGTATTTCAAATCATTTTATAAATTGTTTCCCTTGATATTTTGATCTTGAAATTTTGGGAAGTATTTACTCAAACTCTTGCTTCGGGAAGTGTTCATCCTGTTGTATTTGAATCTTTGAGGATTCCGAATTATTATCGTTCGTGGAATGTGAATTGTATGGCTCGTATTTGCGCTTTGTCCTTGCACTAGCAAAACAGTGGAGTTTTGCTAACCCCCGAGTATTCGGGGGGTGGATGTCTGTTTTTGCATTCAGGTTTTGGAGCATAACACCGGGTCGGCATGAAGGATGATGAAAGATGATCGATACTAATCACATGAGGAACCGTACTTTGTTTATTGGTTCAGTTGTACTCTATTTTTCCGCTGCTATATTTTCCCGTTGTACGGGTGTGGTTGTATTTGACCCCTGCGTGGGCATGAGTTGTATTTGAGTTGTATGTATTTATTGAAAGACCAAATCGGTTTAGTGAGTCGTTTTAGCCTTAAAGGTATGGTTGAGTTGTTATATGTCGTTACCATCCTGGTAGATCCTTGAGGAAAGGTTCTACGGCGTGTAATATCCCTGAGCGGATTGGGGGTGTTACAGAAATGGTATCGGAGCTTAGGTTGTGGAAACCTAGGCTGTCGGGTCAGTAGTGTCTGTTGAGTTTTGTTTCGTCGGATTTTATCTGACGGAGTCGTGTCGCGACGCGTCGTTTGAGTTTGTTGGTCGTGATTAGTATCGTGGGGCGATCATCATCTTCGTGCGACCTGTGGAAGTAAGTCTCCCTTCTTTGTGTTGTGCCTCGTGTGACACGAGCTATTTTTATGATTATTTGTTAAGTGACGGAATCCTCTTGTGGATTTTGATTTCACGATATGTATTTAATCGACTCTCGTATTTGATTTATACGAGGAGTGTTGTCGCTTGTGATGTCTTTTTATTGTTGTTTTTGTCCGTTGCTGATGATTTTCGAATCGATTTGCACGTTTTACAAGTTCTCTTGTGGAAGCTTTGTGCTTATACACGTTCGACTTGTTCACTAGCCAGTGCGGGAGGGTCTTTAGAGGCCTCGAATGGGGTCAGTGGTTTTGTTCTGAATGTGGTATTTTATCGTTTATTTCCGTTTAAAGACATGTATTGTCTTGATTTTAAACTTTTTGATGCGTGTGCAAGGAGTTGTTTTAGTGAACGTCGATATGTGTGAGTTTTGGGCATTCTGGCCTATTGGATTTTTGAAAATCTTGAGTATCTTAGAAAAATAAATTTCGAGACATACTTTTCAAATGAGTTATTTTCTTGTGGTACATCCTAGGTGCCACAATATATTTCAAAAATTTTCCACTTCGAGGACCAAAATGCTTTGAGATATTTTCAATGTTTTAGAAACACTTTTATTTAGACCCGAGGGTCGAATAATCTGAAAGTTTTCACTAAGAGAAAGTGTCCTCAATTTTATGAAATGCGAAATGTTTCTCCAAAGTCTCGATAACGATGTTTCACGTTTGTATTTTTTTGAAAGGTGATACTCAAGATCAACCAGTATTCTTCAAATGATTTTCAAAATGAGGTTTTCGTTTTTAAAACCTATCCATTCCCGTTTGAGGGCTGGGTATGTATGTATGATGTTCGCGTTGTCATTTTGATGTTTACTCCCGAGTATTACCGAATTGACGGTGTGAGCGTTGAGTCGTTTTCCACACATTTGTTGTGTTAGCCTCTGTGAGAGGTGGGATGTTGGTATTGAATATTATCGCCTCGTAGTGATTTCTGCGTTGTCGCGCATGTGCAAGCTGTTAGAGCTTGGTTTGGTATGACCGTGTGCATCGGTGATGGTTCCGTTATGTGTCGGTTGTTTAATGTATTGTTACCTTGCTCCCGTTTTTGTGAATTTCGTGGACGAGGTCGGAGGTAATGCCCGTACTATTTTGACTTCTGTATTTTCTCCTTCTCCAGTCTATTGATTCGCTCATTTCCGTTGATACTTTATGAACTTGTTCTGTATTTCGGTTTCATCGTCCGAACGAGCTACGACCTTGTTGTGGGTCGATCTGGTTATCGCTGTGACTTTTTCGGGTTCAGTTCGATTCTTGTGAACCTTGTTCGGGAGTGACATCATCTGGTTCTATTAGTTCATTTATTCGAAGTGGATCGGATTTGGAACTCTTGTGTTTTCGACTCTGTCGACTCATTTATGTTCGTTGACATTTCTGAGCTTGTCCTGCCCCTTGCTTTTGTTGATAGAACGAGTGTGGTATTGTTTCGGAATAACTCGTTTGTCGTTGTGACTTTTTAATTGCTATTCCCTTTCCTATGGATCTTATGTGAATGCACATCCTGTTGTTTTCACCGGATCATATATTGTCTCGAGTCGAGATGTGAACCTTGGAGTTGTTGTTTGAATTTTATTATCCTTCGTGTTTCGGACATGATTGTTCGATCTTTGTTGTCTCGATCGTTTGCTTGTTCAGTTTTTGTTCTCGTTTCGTGATTGTTGAGCATTCAGGCTCCTTCCTAATTCCCTTAAGTTCGGGAAATTAGTCTCGTTTTCGATCTTTCAACCTTAGGCGGTGGAATTCCGTATTTGTTCAGCGTTTGACTCGCGTTTTGATTGATGAACCGTTGGGTTGGTCAATCGTATTGATTTTCATTCGCTGTATTTTGTGATTGTCGGATAATTGACTTGGCTATATTATCCGTTTGATGACGCTTGTCATTTGTTGGTTTTATTATATCCCTAACGGCGATGTTGTGTTTGTCGTCGTGGAGCGTGTTTTCACGCCGTATATTCCTTTGCGTTGTTTGTAACATTTCGCTGTTGGGCGTTAGTTACGCATTCTTGTGTATCTCGTTGAGTTTTTCCTGGCGGAATATTTCTTCTCCCTACTTGTTTTAAGTTTCGGGACGAAACTTCTTTTAAGGAGGGTAGAATGTAATACCCGTAATTTCGATTTCCGGTAATTTCTTTTTTCGGCCGAAGTCCGTTTTGACGACTCACTCATGACCGTGTCGTCATTCTGAGAATGATTAATTCTACACTTTTTGACATCCGAGTTCGTTTCGGAGTCGTTTTGTTGAGTTCCGTGCTTTTTAACGACTTTTCCGCACTTGAGTTCGGTTCTTGTGAATCTCATTCGAAACTACTATTTCGAGTTTCCCGTAAGTCCGTTTAACTTTGTTAGACGTCTTGTGAACTTCGGTTTGGTTATTCGATCACGTATCGTGATTTCCGGGCGTTTTGGGCCATTTTGTAATTTCTTGAAAGTTACGAGTATCCGTATCTGTAATTGTTGTCTCGACCCGTTTCTTGGTCGCGTATGACTAATTATGGTATTATGTTTTCATTCCGGGTCGTTGATGTTGTCCGCGAACTTTTCGTCGTGTTCGTTTCGTACGTTTTCGGAAATCGAGTCGTCGAGCCACGGCCATTGCGGATCGGCCGGACGGTTATGGATCGGCCGACGGTTGTGGGTTCTCGCCGGATGATTGCGGTACCGCCGGACAAGTGCGGTAGAACCGGCGAAGCGTACGCTACGGCCTACGCCGGAAGTTCGCGCGCGCTAGCTCGCAGTATAGCGCACGCTAGCTTGGTCGACCAACGCACGCTATCGGGCCGATAAAGGGGGTTTCGGGTTGGAATCGGAAGGATCGGCAGTAGCGCACGCTACGCCGAGCGTAGTGCGTGCTAGTCGGCAGCGTAGCGCACGCGCCGGCCGGCTAGCGTCGTTACTCGGCCGGCGTTCGATCGCAGGGTTCTGGACAGATCGGGTAGCGCACGCTAGCGTCCGCGCAGCGCGCGCTATCGCGGTCGGGCAGGCAGGATCCGGCCGGCAGATTGAGTCTTCAGTAACAGGGCCTTGCGGGCCACGGCCGAGGGTTATCGGTCGAGGCTGCCCGTTAGCGCGCGCTAGTCCGCAAGGTGTAGCGCACGCTAGGCCGTGCCTGTATATATATGACAGAGTAGCCATATTTTCACCCGTTTTTCATTTCCATCTTTTCCTCTCCGCGGCTAGAGACTTGGCGATCCAGGAGACATGTTGTCAAAAAACCAATCCACGAAGATTGGAAGTTCATATCATCGATTAATCCCTCCATAACCTCCTTTGATCCAACGAATCAAGGTGAGATTTCCTAGAACCCTATTTTGGGAAAATTTGGGGTTTTTGCATTTTTGTCCGATTCGTTCCGTGTTGTTGATTAATATACGATGGGTATGATTAATCTTGGTAGTATTCTTGTGTTTAACATCATTTAATCCATTGTTCTTCGTCGAATCGAAGTATATTTCTCGATTTCCTTCAAATTGACTTTTTGGGGGATTTGTTCTCGATCTCGTTTTTCATCCGTTTTTGATGGATCGATTGTGGTTAAATGATGTTTTTAAACACATTCTATGGATTGTATATCCATATATCATCTTGGAATTCCGTTTTCGGGTTTTGACGGAACGAATCGTGTTCTTGGCCGTTTTGGGGGAAATCCTTGAACTTTCGTCATTTGTTCTTTGAATTCAGCGGCTTTGGGTCGTACTTTGGAATTCATTTTCGTTGTTAGTGTTTTCGTTCGTAGTTCATTGTTGTGGATTGTCGTTCGGTGGAGTCGGCGAGTTCGTAGTCGGTTCGTGCCAACCTACTTCGGCCGATTCTCCGCGTTGTGGTTATTCGAGGCAAGTACCTTGCCCATACTTTTCTTATTTTATGGATATGATGATCGGTGGTCGTCTTGATGTGTTTGTTTGGTTATTTGAAATGAAGTTTCAAAAGATTTCGGTTCGGCCTCGTTAAAGGCTCTCTTTCAAAACGCGTGTGTTTTGTGAACGGTGTGTTTTGCGAATTGATTATGATTTGATTATTTTGAACGTTGAAGTCTTTGATGACGATACTCCTATGTTTAAAGTTATGGGATCGTGTATTCCGTATTTAATCTTGTTATGGTGTTTTTGAAGAGTTTGATAACGGCGTCGAGTAAGTGGCCATCTCTAGTGAGTATTCTTAATGAACTTACATTCTTAGCATATTAGTATTGCATGAGTAACGTGTGTGTGTGTGTGTATGCTCACAACGGGTTAGATCCGATGGGGTCTTGGTAGGGGTTCACAAGAGACGTGGATCGACGAGCTTGCTTTTAACAACTACGGGTTAGATCCGACGGGGTCTCGGTAGGGGTCCACAGAGACGTGGATCGACGGTTAATTGTGGTGCATTTTGCAAATGTGATTTGATTATGGCATTTCCGGAAATGAGTGCTTTTGAACGGTTTTCATGATTGCATGCATTGACTAAGTGTATAAGAGGTAAGTTGTTCGTTTGGCCTACTTGGCTAGGATGGCACTAGAGTATTTTGTTGTTTGTTTTAAATCCTTTATTTGTGTATTTTGATGTTGGGAGACGAACCTTGTTGTCGTTCTGGTGTACTGTGAGTTGATGATATTTGGGGCTAAAATCCCAACGGTTTTGTAAAGGTCATTTGACGGATTTGGGGCTAAAATCCCAATGGTTTGGTAAAGGTTATTTTATGGAAAGTAAAACCTTTGGGGTGGTGACCCCTTTTGTCTTTTGGTTTTCGAAAAGTAGGATTTGATAATCCTAAATTGTTTTCTATTAAAACTCCCGATGGTATTTCAAATGATTTTATAAATTGTTTCCCTTGATATTTTGATCTTGAAATTTTGGGAAGTATTTACTCAAACTCTTGCCTCGGGAAGTGTTCATCCTGTTGTATTTGAATCTTTGAGGATTCCGAATTATTATCGTTCGTGGAATGTGAATTGTATGGCTCGTATTTGCACTTTGTTCTTGCACTAGCAAAACAGTGGAGTTTTGCTAACCCCCGAGTATTCGGGGGGTGGATGTCTGTTTTTGCATTCAGGTTTTGGAGCATAACACAGGGTCGGCACGAAGGATGATGAAAGATGATCGATACTAATCACATGAGGAACCGTACTTTGTTTATTGGTTCAGTTGTACTCTATTTTTCCGCTGCTATATTTTCCCGTTGTACGGGTGTGGTTGTATTTGACCCCTGCGTGGGCATGAGTTGTATTTGAGTTGTATGTATTTATTGAAAGACCAAATCGGTCTACTGAGTCGTTTTAGCCTTAAAGGCATGGTTGAGTTGTTATATGTCGTTACCAGCCTGGTAGATCCTTGAGGAAAGGTTCTACGGCGTGTAATATCCCTGAGCGGATTGGGGGTGTTACACTATCTAGGGGTGTATTTCGAACCGAACAGTGACTTTAACGAACGTTTGTTCGTTAAGGATTCAGTTCGTTCGGTTCGTGTTCGTGTTCGGTAAAATTGCAAACCAGTTGTTCGTGTTCGGTTCGTTAAAATTTCACATATTTCGTGTTCGTTCGTTAGCGTTCAATTGTTCGTTCGTTTTGATCGTTCGTTTGTTCGTTTGTGTTCTAAAAAAAGAAAAAAAAAAACTAAAGTACAAGCAATAATAATTAATAAAATAAAAAGAGAAGATAGATTTAGAAATTAAGGATCTTGGAATGGTAGGTTTTATTTTGTATATATATTTATTAATTATTATAAAATTATTAATTATATTTATTAATTATTGTAAAATTATTAATAAATATATAAAAAACCTTTGTTCGCGAACTGTTCGTGAACTAACGAACATATATTATTTTGTTCGTGTTCGGTTCGTGTATGTAACGAACATGTTCGCGAACTGTTCGAATTTGACCGAACCGAACACGAACTGAACGTTGACCGAACATTTTCGTGAAATTTTCACAAACGTTCGGTTCAAAATACACCCCTAACACTATCAATCCCGCCGTCTTCATCTACAAGCTCCTCAGCCCCGACTCGTCCACAGCACAATGGTTAACTTCAACGATCACTAAATGCAACCTAATGCAATAATCAATTAACGATACGTTCAATAACAATCAACAACCGAAATGAGCAACTAATCAAATTCGATGGTTCAACGACATCTCGATCATACGAAACCAAACCGTATCAACCCTTAACAATACGAACACAAGCCGAAATTCGGTGTTCAATAGTCCTAACAATGTCTTCAACATATATACTTCTCATAACATCATGAATCGTAACAAACTACCAAGAACATCGAGAATACTACGATTCCATAATGATAACAACATAATCGAATCATTTGATCACCAATCCATTATCTTACCTTAACAAAATTCTCGTAAATACCAAGAATCATCACAACAATATCAATTCAACCATCATTCATATGAAAACGTGTAGAATTTTCCAAGTTCTACTCATTGAGATATTTCATCAAACACTTTGAAGGCATAGTCCAATTCAATCGATTATTCAAGGAAATACTCGAATTTGTTCCACAAAACTTCAAGGATAATGAATGATTACGAGTTTAGAATCAAGTTCTATCAATAATTTGAATCAAAACGAAGCAAATCGGCCAAAACACCAAGAAACCTCAAGAACATCCAAAAACCAAAAGTTCATGTGTTCTTACCTTCGATTCGGGTGGAGGATGATGTTAATCCATGATTCCAACTTCCAAAACATGTTGTTATAAGTTGATTCTACTCAAAACCATCATCTTTGCAGAAGAAATCGCGGAAGAAACGAAGAAAAGTGAAAAATGGCAAGGATGACTCGGTCCAGGCCTTATATAGGCCGAGACCTGCCGGCACCTTACGTACGTAACCGGCGGGTCCTTACGTACGTAGTTGGCCGCGGCCTAACCTTCTGTCCATTTCGATCGGCATCCTTACGTACGAATCGGCGGCTCCCTTTACGCACGTAATCGCCATTACGGCCGTAACTCGCCATCGCCACGTACGTAATCGCCGCCCTAGCCCTGCCGAAGTCACTGCCGACCGTGATCGGCCATCCCTACGAGTCACTGCCGACCATGCTCGGCCACTACCGGTCCTCTCGGCCACGACTCGGCCAACCACCCCGTAACATACGTAATACTTATTCCGTTGTGTACGTAATACATACGTTGACTTTCTACAGTATTATACTCGTATTACGTACGTAATACACCCTGTTAAACGTACGTAACTCCAGCCGTTGACTCACCTGTCCACATCCGTGCCGAAAGCTGCCGACACCGGGCCCAACTGTCCGATTCCTCTTGTTACGTACGTAATACCTTACTCATAACGTACGTAACACATACCACTTAGCGTACGTTATCTCAAAGTCTTAACGTACGTTAACAGATCCATACTTAGCAATTTCCAGCAATTCCTGTCCAACGTCTCGACATAACAAATATAAATATACGACAATACTGAACATATATACGAAATCCCGAAA
The DNA here is from genome assembly GCA_033398695.1 of Orobanche coerulescens. Classification (NCBI taxonomy): domain Eukaryota; kingdom Viridiplantae; phylum Streptophyta; class Magnoliopsida; order Lamiales; family Orobanchaceae; genus Orobanche; species Orobanche coerulescens. Next base: position 98,472,923 of record CM065809.1, read on the forward strand.
ATATTCTCATACGATACGTCTAATGCACGATACCCTCAATTACAACTGTCGACCAAGTACGGAAATCATACAAATACTCATACGGTATATCCGACATCAAAAACATACCAAGCATGTAATATCCTAGAATCAAAATAACCTCGATGGACATACTGGCACGACTGTCACAGTTTCCAAAATAATTTATCCATACTATATCGGTCCCACTCTGTACAGTACAACTCAGATAAAATGATGCGAAAAATTTATAGTGAAATTCTAGGATATTACATATCTACCCACTTAAATAAGTTTCGTCCTCGAAACTCAAAATCCTGTCACAATCAGTATCTCAATCCCGAAATATCTCAAAATCATGACACCATGCTCAAATAATCATCATCAAAATTGAAATAACTGAAAGAACACACTTACAGGTCCGTGAAGCCGATGGTCTTCCGTGATACCAGCATACGACTCCCACACAAAGTCTCAACAAACTAACAACACACCGGCATCGCAAATACAACAATTTGAAAATATTTCAAAAATTTTGAGACCTCCAAAATTGGTTTGACCCAAAAGTCAAAAAATCATTTTCAAAAGTCACGCTACTACCGCATCGGTAGAGCCACATAACACACACGCCCGGGTTTTACGAAACCCAAGCGCTCTGATACCATCTTCTGTAACACCCCCAAAACCATACAGGAATATTACAGTGCCGTGGGCCCCACATTGGAACCCACAAGGCTAAAATCATTTTCGCAAACGTTTAAAAATGCCAAAAGGCCCTTTTGAAAGTACACACACACACAGCGGATAAAAACGCAGTTCAAAGAATACCGAAAAGCCATTTAGAAACATACACACACAGCGGATAAAACATAATTAAATACATTTACAGCAGAATATAAAAACCAGAAAGAACACTCGAATCCCAACAACCACGCCATAGCCAGTATCACCGGAAAGCTCATCCCTTCACGACCGCTACTAGCTCGAACTCCGAGTACCTAAAAGATAAAGCCCACGATGGGGTCAGCCATAATACTCAACAATGATATCGATCACATCACAAAAACAATACATATCAATGTAATTACAAGGTAAGAATAATTCCAATGTAATCTCACCGAAGTAACCTTACCAACCTGTCACAACCATAACAATCAATTCTTACCATATCCCACGCCTCGTGTCCTTAAGTAATGAAGGAATTCAAATGTAATCACCTGTACTGTATCCGAAACACTACCAAGATTTCCAAACATAAACATATCTCCAGTATAGAATAATCTGGTCAAGTTCGATTCTGCCGGCTGGGTCGCACAATCGGAACCCAATACTGATAGGAACTAATATCACACGATACATCTGCAAATAAACTGTCCCGAAACAATGGCAAGTCCCGGATATCAATACAAAGCATAAATGCTCACACAATCAATAATGATTACAATCAATGCATCACAACGGAAATATCAATGACATGATAGTTCCACACAAGATCGACAAAGGATCAACCACGAACGAGAATACCATGATGTGGTAACTCCAACAAGATCAATGAAGAATCAATAACCGAGAATACCGGCAATACGACAAATCCCAACAAGGTCAATAAAAGGTCGACAACCGAGAATACCGACGACACAATAAGGATCAATGAAGAATCAATAACCTAGAATACCGACGACACGGTAAGTATCAATGAAGAATCAATAACTAAGAATAACGATGACACGGTAAACTCTAACAAGGTCAATAAGAGTCGACAACCAGAAATACCAACGGTACGATAAATTCAAATAAGATCAATAAAGGGTCAACAACCGAGAATACTGACGACACAGTAAACTCTAGCAAGATCAATAAGGACCAACAACCGGGAATACCAACGATACGGTAAACTCCAACAAGAGCAATAAGGAATCGACAACTGAGAATACCGATGACACGGTAAACTCCAATAACATCAATCAAGGACTAATAACCAAGAATACTAACGGTGAGACAACTCCCAAATGGAATCAATAAGGATCAATAACGAACAAGATTACGAATGACACGGTGAACTCCATACGGGATTTATAAAGGATCGATATCAATGAGTTGACCATCGATATGGTAACTCCGAACGAGATTAATAAATGATCGATATCAATGAGTTGACCATCGATATGGTAACTCCGAACGAGATTAGTAAAGGTTCAATGGCAACAGATACATGAGAGAATAAAATCGTCAACCATATACAAATCATATACACGGGGTTTCAAAGACAACCCGAATATCGTAAAGATCCAATTATACATGGACTATGAACGACCAATCAATAAGACTCAAGATGGATGTCACGATACGCTCGATCCAGACATGTGTCCGTGTACAAGCCAACCACGGGTATTGATCAATACACGTCTGGTCTCGTACCTAATCAGCCTCACAAAGTACGTCTCGTGTGCACAGTTCAATATGAGGTCGAAACCAACACATGCTACACGTGCCCGTCTCGAAAATCCTACACATGAACGATCAGAACGTATCTGACTCCATATATGCCATGATATAATATGACAACAAATCTTGAAGAAATGTATATCCAACAAGGATCAGAAGATTTTCCAAGAGAGAAACAATAACTCGATCATGAAAGACCGACACGACCACAATGTCGTATTCCGTCAGACAACAGTTCACAGCATGCTCAACAATGCATATAATAATAGCACATAAACTCCCAAGGCAGCAGCCAAGGGTCACATAAGCATCTACTCAGGAATACCCTGGACAATATCACATAAACTCCCAAGGCAGCAGTCGAGGGTCACGAAAGCATCTACTCAGGAATACTCCGGACATAGGTGCCATTTAGGTCTTATCCCCTAACACATTTCCATTCGGGTACCATACAGGTTTTATCCCCAACACATCGGCCCCACAAATTACGGCTCAAAGAAAGAACACTTCATAAAACGTAACAAACAATGGTGCACATTCACCGCATGAAATATCAAAACACACATGCAATAATGCAACATGATGATTATCATAATCTAACAATATTAATTTACCTCAAGCTGGAGACGCTAACCTTTCCACGACCAACCGCCCTGAACGAATACACGGTTTATCCGACAATCCAAAATGATGTACAGTCCATAACTAATACCCAACCACCATCCCGAGTTCAACATCGACACGATAACTAACCTTGATATCCAACTTTTCATGCAATAGACCAAATTATAATTCACGTTCCCATTTCCACTAGACATCCTTAAAATCATATACATTATGATTTATCTTAGTCCAAAAATACCATACATACCACCATTCCGACAATTCATATATTCCATAATACCATTGCTATATGAATCATAAATGAAATGAAAACGAAATCATTTATTAACATTATGATCTGAGAAAGCATAACTTGCCTCGATACCAATTCGACGAAGCCGCTATCAATCCCGTGTCTTCATCTACAAACTCCTCAGCCCCGACTCGTCCGCAGCACAACGGTTAACTTCAACGATCACTAAACGCAACCTAATGCAATAATCAATTAACGATACGTTCAATAACAATCAACAACCGAAATGACCAACTAATCAAACTCGATGGTTCAACGACATCTCGATCATACAAAACCAAACCGTATCAACCCTTAACAATACGAACACAAGCCGAAATTCGGTGTTCAATAGTCCTAACAATGTCTTCAACATATATACTTCTCATAACATCATGAATCGTAACAAACTACCAAGAACATCGAGAATACTACGATTCCATAATCATAACAACATAATCGAATCATTTGATCACCAATTCATTATCTTCCCTTAACAAAATTCTCGTAAATACCAAGAATCATCACAACAATATCAATTCAACCATCATTCATATGAAAACGTGTAGAATTTTCCAAGTTCTACTCATTGAGACATTTCATCGAACACTTTGAAGGCATAGTCCAATTCAATCGATTATTCAAGGAAATACTAGAATTCGTTCGACAAAACTTCAAGGATAATGAATGATTACGAGTTTAGAATCAAGTTCTATCAATAATCTGAATCAAAATGAAGCAAATCGGCCAAAACACCAAGAAACCTCAAGAACATCCAAAAACCAAAAGTTCATGTGTTCTTACCTTCGATCCGGGTGGAGGATGATGTTAATCCATGATTCCAACTTCCAAAACATGTTGTTATAAGTTGATTCTACTCAAAACCATCATCTTTGCTGAAGAAATCGCGGAAGAAATGAAGAAAAGTGAAAAATGGCAAGGATGACTCGGTCCAGACCTTATATAGGCCGAGACCTGCCGGAACCTTACGTACGTAACCGGCGGGTCCTTACGTACGTAGTTGGCCGCGGCCTAACCTTCTGTCCATTTCGATCGGCATCCTTACGTACGTAACCGACAGCTCCCTTACGTACGTAATCGGCCATTACGGCCGTAACTGGCCACTGCCTACGTACGTAATCGGCCAGTCCTAGCCCCCAGCGAGTCACTGCCGACCGTCATCGGCCATCCCTACGAGTCACTGCCGACCATGCTCGGCCACTACAGGTCCTCTCGGCCACGACTCGGCCAACCGCCCCGTAATGTACGTAACACTTATTCCGTTGCGTACGTAATACGTACGTTGACTTGCTACAGTATTATACTCGTATTACGTACGTAATACACCCTGTATAATGTACGTAACTCCATCCGTTGACTCACCTGTCCACATCCGCGCCGAAAGCTGCCGACACCGGGCCCAACTGTCCGATTCCTCTTGTTACGTACGTAATACCTTACTCATAACGTACGTAACACGTACCACTTAGCGTATGTTATCTCAAAATCTTAACGTACGTTAACAGATCCATACTATGCCATTTACAGCAATTCCTGTCCAACGTCTCGACATAACAAATATGAACATACGACAATACTGAACACATATACGAAATCCCGAAAATATTCTCATACGATACGTCTGATGCACGATACCCTCAATTACAACTGTCGACCAAGTACGAAAATCATATAAATACTCATACGGTATATCCGACATCGAAAACACACCAAGCATGTAATATCCTAGAATCAAAATAACCTCGATGGACATACTGGCACGACTGTCACGGTTTCCAAAATTATTTATCCATATTGTATCGGTCCCACTCTGTACAGTACAACTCAGATAAAATAATGCGAAAAATTCATAGTGAAATTCTAGGATATTACACAATGGCATATTGCGGTAAATACATGAATTCGTTGACCTCGATTATAGTTCGTATAACTATAGGTCCGAATACTTTTCCGAGTATTTGTAAAGGCATGTGCCTTATACATTTGACTATGTTTAGTCGATCTTATTGGATGGTCAAGACAAGTTGGTTATGGTATATTCATTATGTCTCATGGTTCAAAATGCTTAATTATGATGCACCGCGTTGTATCTATATAACATGGCTATTATGACGTATACTTGCAAATTGAGAATTAAAATTCTTGGTTGATTTGATGCACTTTGGTGGATTTTGTCTACACTTTGATCATGACTAGGTGCATCCTCCTTGGTATTTGTTTATGCTTTGAAAATTCAAACGGAATCAGTGGTTTTTAAACAGCCTTAGCTGTACCGACATTCCTACTTTCTCTGCAAGTCTACCAAGTTGGAGTTACCGAAAGGATCATCAGTCGAGATAAGAAATCGAACACCCTGCTGCGTTTAAACGCACCTATGGCTGTTATTGTCATGTTTTTGCATCAACACTTATGCCATTGGATATGGTCTCAGCCTTGTTTTCTCACTAAACTTGGGAAATACTAAAGCAGCCAATTAAAACATACACTGTGATCTGAGTTTAATCATCCGTGTAGTGAATAATATATGGACAGAAAGATACAGAAGTCTAGTTTCCATAACATCTGACCGTTCGTCCATAGCCTTCCTAACAAGGGAGTTATCACTGTTTTAGTGAACAAAGGTCAAGCTGCGCGGAATTTTATTTCCAGCGATTGTGCTAACTTTTGTCCCAACCAACTTGGTTCCCATCTTAAATTTGCAAGTGGCCTTATGAAACATATTTTTCAACCTCTTTTTGGTCAAATTTTCCATAGATGATGCATTTTTTAGTATACATTGTACTCTAAAATATCATCTTTCAAATGTTGAAAAACAGTTTCCTTGGGGAAGCCCAAAATACGCACCCTTATAAGAAGGTCGAGCGTGTGCATGGTAGTGTTACACCATGCTTGTGTCGTAATTTTTCCCCTTAGACATATAACCTTGCCATGTTATGCACTCAATATGTGATACGGAATCATTTGATATGAACGAAGAAGACGAAGTAAGGATCGATATAAATGACCTTACTACACGCCACGCACGGACTACTATGTATTTAGGCGAGAAAACGGACATAAGACGTGGAGTATCGGTCTCAATGGCCCGTGTCATGCTGTGCCGGAAGGTCGACATCCAACCTGCCGGAAAAATGTTCAATCTGCCGGAAAATGTCCAACCGACCGGAAAAATCACCACCTGCCGGAAAAATCACCACCTGCCCGAATTGGCCGATCACTGCCGACCGAACTCGGCCGTGTCGTCCGACACGGCCGTCTTTGCATTCGTCCGAAATGCCGAAGTCACCGCCCACGTGACTCGGCCGTGTCGTCACGCGGCCGAGTCGAACTCTTCCGATAAGCTGTAACCGACGCTACGCCCGACTGCCTTCCAGACACGGTCAGTCAATGCCGAAGCGCCGCGCCCGTCGAGTCAGCGTCACGAGTCACTATCGGAAGGCCTCTTGGCGCGACCGTGTCAAGCGGACACGGCCGAGTCCCCGCCGCCAGAGCGCGCGCCGCGCCGCCGTGCCGATCGGCCGCGTGTCAAACAGGCTGCAAGAAATGACCATTATTGCTGATTTTTTTATTTTTGTTGTTTTTCCTTCCCTCACATGTCATGATTAGACTTGCATGTTATGTGGGGTGTCTTATATTCATTTTTTTGTGTGATTCCCCCTCCCCTTGATTTGATTCCCTTGTATTTTATCTTGTTGTTTTGTTTTTCATTTCAAGATCATGTGATCTTGTTTTATTCCTTAGTTGCTAAGAAGACTATCATGCTATAAGTAGTCTTGTTCATGCTTTCATTATGTATTGTATGTTGAAGAAATAAGAATACACTTGTGTTTTCTTGGTGAATGCTTTTCATCGAAACCTTGATTATAATTCGACGCGTTTTCGAGTTTTAATCGAATCGATTCTCAATAGGTCTTGAGGAAAGATTCTCTTATCAAACTATAGGTCTAGTTTGATAAATCATTCATATTGTTCTTGTTTATGTAAGCCGAATTGCCCTACTTTCGGTTATATCTTACGAGTGTTACACATATTCAATTGTTGTGAGGATCAATTATATTTCTGCTGCATTCCATACGAGTTTACGTCCACTTTCATACGTAATTCGTATCATTAGTGGTATCAGAGCCCAAGGCTATTTCCTTGGCAATTTTATTGAAGATTTCTTGTTCAAAACTATCTCTTGATTCTTGTTATGGATTTCTCCGATCCCGATTTCTTGATGAAACTCCGGGACGCACTAAGCGGTCTACCGGAACCACGTATGCAAGCAAGACGCGGGGATGACGCACGTCAAATACACCATGCGGATGAGTTTAAAGTAAACGAACTTCCGGAGTTCGTTGGAGGTACCGATCCCGAAGCTTATTTGGAGTGGGAACGGAAAATTGAACGCATGTTCGAATTCAAAGACCTTAACGACGAGAAACGTTGCAAATATGCAATTCTAAAGTTAGGGAAGGGTGCTTCTCTTTGGTTTGAAGGAGTAAAGACGCGAAGAACTCGGGAGGGAAAAGCAAAAATCCGTTCGTGGGATTCTTTAAAAAGAAAACTTCGTAAGAGGTATGTGCCAACATCACACCGGTTAACCTTATACCGAAGATTGCTGACTTCATGCAAGGCAAACTAAGTGTCGGTGAATATATTGAAGAGTTCGAAAGTTTGGTCTTGATGGGAGAGCTAGAAGAAAACGAAGAACAAAAGATGTCCCGTTTTTTACGTGGCTTAAATAAAAACATAGCCAACACGGTGGAGTTATATCCATATGAAGATTTCGATACTTTATGTGGACTATGCATAAAGATAGAAGCCCAAAATAAATTGAAGTTTTCAAGACCCGAATTTCCTTCCAAATTCGGGAATCCAAGTGCCGGTTCGAGTTCGGGTACTAAAAGCACCACACCAAGTCATGTCCCTGTCACGGCACCTAAGACTCCCTACGTACCCAAAGAAACAAGTTTGGTGAAGGTACGATGTTTCAAGTGTCAAGGATTCGGCCATTACCAAAATGCATGTCCGAACAAACGGGTGGTGACACTAAGAGAGGATCTTGAGGTCCGGGAAGAATTATTGGCCGAGGACGAAGAAGAAAGACTCGGCGACGTGTTTGACGTAAACGCCGAAGAAGAAGAGGAGTGTGAGGCTTACAATGCTCCGGACTATGACACGAGTCTAGTCCTTCGCACTTTACAAGTCAAGACGGTTTCGAGGGACACGGAGCAACGAGATCAAATATTCCACACCAAGTGTCAAATTAAAGACAAATGGTGTAGTTTGATAATCGATGGAGGAAGTTGTACGAATGTTGCTTCAAGCGAGATGGTGACAAAGCTCGGACTCATCACTACTACTCATCCGAAACCATACGCGTTACATTGGCTCGATGATGGAAGTAAGGTGAAAGTTTCGAAACAAGTACGGGTCGGATTAACTATGGGTTCGTATGGTGACAACGTACTATGTGATGTACTCCCGATGGATGCATGCCACATACTTCTGGGCTGACCGTGGCTATTTGATAGAGACGTTTTACATCGAGGAAGGAGTAACGAATATGAATTACGGGATAAAGGCAAGAAGATTGTGCTCAAACCAATGGCACCCCAAGCCATTCGATCGATGAGTTCTAATCAAATGGAGAAACCGAAGCTTACTATGTTTGCTAGTGAGAAAGAGGTAAGACATGCTATTGACGATGGAGAGCGTGTGTATTTATTAATGATTAAAGAAACACGAGATGTTGACGTGATTGTGCAAGGCAAGAGAGATATCGATACCTTGCTACAAGAATTTGCGGATGTCTTCCCGGAAGACTTACCGCTTGGTTTGCCACCCTTACGTGGGATTGAACACCAAGTCGACCTTGTACCGGGTGCATCACTCCCTAACAAGTCCGCCTATCGATGTAACCCCGAGGAAACAAAGGAGTTGCAAAAACAAATCGAGGAGCTAATGAATCGCTGGTGCGTTCGAGAAAGTTTGAGCCCTTGTGCGGTTCCGGTTTTACTTGTTCCAAAGAAGGATGGGTCATGGCGGATGTGTATAGATAGTAGAGCCGTGAACAACATAACCATCAAATATCGGTTCCCAATTCCTAGACTTGATGATATGTTGGACGAGTTGCATGGTTCGGTGATTTTTTCGAAGGTTGATTTGAGAAGCGGCTATCATCAAATTCGCATGCGGGAAGGAGATGAATGGAAGACGACTTTCAAGACAAAACATGGATGATATGAATGGCTCGTCATGCCCTTTGGCCTTACAAATGCACCAAGTACTTTCATGCGATTAATGAATGAGGTACTTAAGCCGTTTTTGGGAAAATTTGTCGTCGTATACTTGGACGACATCTTGATTTATAGTCGATCATTGCAAGAGCATACCAGACACTTGAGGAAAGTCTTCGAAATCCTTAGGGATCAAAAACTTTATGGGAAAAAGGAGAAGTGTTCGTTTCTAGTCGAGAGTGTAGCCTTTCTCGGCTACATCGTTTCTAAAGAAGGGGTATCGGTTGATCAAACCAAGATCGACGCGATTAAATCTTGGCCTACCCCCAAAACCATCACGGAAGTCCGATCCTTTCACGGACTTGCTTCATTTTATCGGAGGTTCATACGAGACTTTAGTACCATTTCTAGTCCGATAACAGAATGCTTGAAAAAGGGACCGTTTATGTGGAACGGGGCTGCCCAAGGGGCGTTTGAAAAATTGAAGGCGAAAATGTGTGAAGCACCTATCTTGGCGTTACCCGACTTTTCACAACCTTTCGAGGTAGAATGTGACGCAAGTGGAGTGGGTATTGGCGCGGTCCTCGTCCAAGGGAGGCGACCAATTGCCTACTTTTCGGAGAAATTGGGTGGGGCTCGACTCAACTATTGTACTTATGACAAGGAGTTCTATGCCATTGTGAGAGCTCTTGATCATTGGAGCCATTACCTTCGGCCGAAACATTTCATCCTACATTCGGATCATGAGTCCTTGAAATATATTAACGGCCAACCAAAGTTGAGTCCGAGACATGCTAAATGGGTGGAATTCTTGCAATCATTCCACTTTTCATCGAAGTACAAAGATGGCAAGAGCAACGTTGTGGCGGATGCTTTGTCTATACGGTATGCCTTGCTCTCTACTCTTGACATTCGGTTGCTTGGGTTTGAAGCATTGAAGGAGTGTTATGATGGGGATGTGGATTTTGGTGAGGTTTTCATTCGGTGTAAATCTGGCCCATTTGGAGAATTTACGTTGCAAGAAGGATTCCTTTTCAAAGGAAATCGCCTATGTTTACCCAAACACCCGATTCGGGAATTATTAGTTCGGGAAGCTCACGGTGGAGGCTTGGCCGGTCATTTTGGTTCGGCCAAAATGTTGGAGGTCCTTAAAGAGCATTTTCATTGGCCGAAGATGCAAGTGAATGTACACGACATAATTAATAAGTGTGTGACATGCCATATTGCTAAAAGTTCATTCAAACCGGGAGTATACATGCCTTTGCCGATTCCGGAAAGACCGTGGGAAGATGTCTCAATGGATTTTATTGTTGCTTTGCCTCGTACTCAACGAGGGAGAGATGCTATTATGGTTGTCGTAGACCGATTTTCGAAGATGGCTCACTTTGTGGCTTGCCACAAGACGGACGACGCGAGTAACGTCGCCGATTTGTATTTCCGAGAAATCGTACGATTGCATGGAGTTCCAAAAACGATTGTTTCGGATCGGGACTCAAAATTCCTTAGTTATTTTTGGAACACCTTGTGGAGAAAGGTGGGAACCAAACTACTATTTAGCACGTCACATCATCCACAAACGGACGGACAAACCGAAGTGACTAATCGAACGTTGGGCACATTACTACGTGGTCTTGTGAGCAAGACACATAAGGATTGGGACTTGAAACTTGCACATGCGGAGTTCGCTTATAATCGTTCTCCTACTCATGCCACGGCACACTCTCCGTTCGAAGTAGTTTACGGACTAAACCCATACATGCCGTTAGATCTAATTCCATTGCCAAGTGACGAGCTAGTGCACAAGGATGCGGAATCAAAATTGAAATCAATGATGAAATTACACGAGCAAGTACGTAATCGAATCAAGGAAATAAACGAGGCTTACAAAAGAAAGTCGAACAAACAAAGAAGGTCGAGATTGTTCGAAGTTCGTGATTTGGTTTGGTTGCATTTAAGGAAAGAGCGGTTTCCAAATAAACGTAAGAACAAATTAATGCCGCGAGCGGAGGGACCATTTAAAGTAATCGCGAAAGTGAACAACAACGCTTACAAATTAGAACTTCCGGGAGATTATGGGATTCATGCAACCTTTAATGTTGGGGACCTCTCACCTTACATCGATGATGACGGAATTTCGGAATTGAGGATAATTCCTTTTAAAGGAGGAGGAGATGATACGGAATCATTTGATATGAACGAAGAAGACGAAGTAAGGATCGATATAAATGACCTTACTACACGCCACGCACGGACTACTATGTATTTAGGCGAGAAAACGGACATAAGACGTGGAGTATCGGTCTCAACGGCCCGTGTCATGCTGTGCCGGAAGGTCGACATCCAACCTGCCGGAAAAATGTTCAATCTGCCGGAAAATGTCCAACCGACCGGAAAAATCACCACCTGCCGGAAAAATCACCACCTGGCGGAATTGGCCGATCACTGCCGACCGAACTCGGCCGTGTCGTCCGACAAGGCCGTGTCGTCCGACACGGCCGTGCTGTACTCGTCCGGAAATGCCGAAGTCACTGCCTACAGGACTCGACCGTGTCGTCTGGCACGGCCGAGTCGAACTCTTCCGGATAAGCCAGAACCGACTGCCCAGACGCCCGACCGTGTTCCAGGACACGGTCGAGTCAATGCCGAAGCGCCGCGCCGTACCGAGTCACTGTCGGACGAGTCACTATCGGAAGGCCTCTTCGCGCCGCGACCGTGTCAAGCGGACACGGTCGAGTCCTCGCCGTCAGAGATGCGCGCGCGGCCGTGCCGATCGGGCGCGGAACCGGCTGCATCAAAGAAATGACCATTATTGCCGATTTTTTATTTTTGTTGTTTTTCCTTCCCTCACATGTCATGATTAGACTTGCATGTTATGTGGGGTGTCTTATATTCATTTTGTTGTGTGATTCCCCCTCCCCTTGATTTGATTCCCTTGTATTTTATCTTGTTGTTTTGTTTTTCATTTCAAGATCATGTGATCTTGTTTTATTCCTTAGTTGCTAAGAAGACTACCATGCTATAAGTAGTCTTGTTCATGCTTTCATTATGTATTGTATGTTGAAGAAATAAGAATACACTTGTGTTTTCTTGGTGAATGCTTTTCATCGAAACCTTGATTATAATTCGACGCGTTTTTGAGTTTTAATCGAATCGATTCTCAATAGGTCTTGAGGAAAGATTATCTTATCAAACTATAGGTCGGTTTTGATAAATCATTCATATTGTTCTTGTTTATGTAAGCCGAATTGCCCTACTTTCGGTTATATCTTACGAGTGTTACACATATTCGAGTGTTGTGAGGATCAATTATATTTCCGCTGCATTCCATACGAGTTTACGTCCACTTTCATACGTAATTCGTATCAATGTGATAGATCATTTTGATCGTATTTGGTATAAAATCTCTATGTTGTTAGAGTGTTCGCTATGCTCATGTTTCTAAAATTTTGCAAGTGAAATTGAATGCGTATTAAGCTATTTTCAAGGAACACGATATTTTTGGATTTCGGTTTATAAATCCATTGTGACTATGATGACTAGGTCATCACAATCAATGAGTGGTATAATGCTCAAGTTGTTGAACGCCGAATGGTGTTTTCTAGTCACATATGTTCCGTAACAATTGAACCGTGTTATGACTCGATGACATATATGCCAAAATGTATCACTCATAGCATCTCATTATGATTTGTGAGAAATAAAATCTTATGCATCACTTGTATTGGATATGTGAAAAGGAAAAATATTCATGAGTCAATATGGTTTGGCTTGCATCGGTTTTTTGTAACCAGAAGATGTATTGGGACATTGACACATTTAGGCTTTAATAGTCCGGAGTTTGGACAGTTTGATGATCCATATAGCACGGTATTGTCATGGACATCATTTTATTTGAACAAAGAAACTAGTTGGATCAAAGACACCAAAGTACGTTGGTGGAGTCATGAGCAGGGCTCATGACCGATGATGATATTTATGTCATTCGCGTCTTGTTTTCATAAACATGTGTGACGCCAAAGACCCCCCCAATGATCCTTCTTCGCCATGTTCATTGATTTAAGCCTATTCTTTGGCACGAATAGGAGATGATACCCTCCTATGCTAAAGAGGATAATGTAGCGACTCGCATAAGCATGGTGCTGAGTCCTCCCTTTTCACCGAGTCCTTATACATACATGATCATAAGTATTAGCCTGGGTGGCTTATGATGCTATGATGGTGTTTACAAATGGTCGTACTCAAGTAATAACATTTATATTTTATGTGGTTCCTTTGACAATGATTGATAAGTTGATGAAACCTGAGTTTATGGTTGTCCAACTTGCGGACCAGTCATTGTAAAGGTCGATTCACCCACTTTTAGACCAAGTATTAAAGTAAAATTTTAACTAGTACTTTCTAACATCCAAGGCTACCTTCTCACAAATTTTGGTGTCATTTGGAGACTTGGAGGGAGGTGAACCAGTTAAATGAAGTTTTCACATACCACCAGCCGTCCGAACGACCAGTTCGATGTCATTTCGACCGGTTTTTGACCACAAGGTTGATGATTTTGGAATCCTAAACACCCATTTATACATGCTCACTAAATTTTGAGGTGTTTGGTGCTGGTAAAGGGAGTGAACTCTTCAAGAAAGCACTAGAGGTTCGATAAAACCAACGGCCTATCACCGGTTCAATCGTTTCTTTATGTTCGATCCCGGTGGTGCATGGTGGCGGTTTTGTTGGATTCTCAAGACTAGTAGCTACGGTTATGTAGAATAGGTCAACATGTCATATTCACCTATACTTATCATCATTCAAATGCTTAGTTACGAGTGTAACAATATGCATTTTGTTAACTAGATTGTGTTAACAATGAAAACTTTATCGTCCACATGTTCATGTGCCAAAGTGCGTCACCACAACGTATTATGACGGGTTATAAATGATGAATATGACATGCGCTTTCACTCATAGTCCGCTTAAAATATACCTTGGCAGACTATCTCGTAAGTCACTTTGATGAGCTAGTCTTCCCGTCGTTAGGGGAGATGTGAACGATCATGTTTGAGTAAAATGACTTGGAATTGTCGTAGTTTGTCCCTACTGTGCCTCACTAAGTTCCTTAAAGTGATGAGATTAAATACATGTTGTAAACATGTCTGCAAGGATTGTGTCCGGTCATGGACATTCGTCACCTATGAATGGTGATATGGTAACACCACAAATTGTGGTAGATGGTGTTATTAGGCCGTGGATCTCATCGAGTATTGGGATGCCATTTGGTTCGATAAATACTCTCGCTAAGAATGTATGCGAGTTTGGTACATGAAACTTGATCATCTGATCAAATGAACTCATCCGTCTCATGTGATTTTGGATTATAGTCATTATTGGGGGACGCCTCAATGAATGCCAATCCATAAAGAGTACTCTATGAATAAAGCCGGTTCATGAGGACGTGGAATGTGAGTTTAATCGAACCATACTTCATTGAAAATCTACAACGTTGTAGTCTTGGCCTAAAATGGAAATATATGCGATTTCAGTATAAACAAAGTGATAGCCCTTTGTTGAAGTGGTGCCGACACTCCAAAGATAAGATCTATCCGTATACTTTGTCAAAGCGAGTGAGAGAAGGAGTTAAACTCACCTCATGGCGCGAGGTTTCTCATGAACGCACTGGAATCGACTACGATGACACGAAACTTAGTTGTGCTATCGTAATGGATGTTATAGCATCCACTATCTTTTGAGTTAGATAGTTTCCCAAAAACTGACATGCAGCTTGTGATTAAATCTTATCTTAGTGGGGAACTAAGTTAAGTGATGGAAGGATCTCGTGGTGGATCAGACTCAAATCAAGTGGCTTCTGACCACGGAGCGCATCGATAAGTGATTGTCGGGAACGCATACTAAGTATATACTTGATTTGGAAGAGATATGAAGCTTTTGCGTGTAAAACTAAGGGTTTATAGTGATGTACTCTTGTGAGACTAAGAGATTCCGCTAAATCCAAAGTTAAGAATAAAAGGATCTTGGGGACACTTGATGATGCGTATTCATCAATCGGTTTAAGGCAATCTAAGGGACGGTTTCCCTAAGAGACGATAAAGTAATGACTATATGATTCCCAATGACTAGTCGAAGTCATCATAAGACTTGGCTCACTTAAGTGATGATGCAGTCTTAAGAGAAAAGTATGGTATTATGTACTCATGTTTGACTCGATGTACTCATTCGTAATAATCCGGTAAAGCCACTGTGATGATGGCCTAGGATGCGCTCACGCAATGTCTGTGATTGACAAGAAGCTTGAAGCTCGCTCTATCTCGATAAAAAGGACACTTGAAAACCGATACCCGAATCGCCTGAATGTGTTGGTCTATCTCCCATATGACCTAAGGTGGTAGCTCACTTGTCGGAAAATGGTGAAATTGGTGCCATTGGAAAGGTTTGTGTCTACTTTCCAAGGAAACCAACCATTTGATCACATCCATCATGTTGAGTGACATATGACTATTGTTGCAAAGTAGACAGATATGTCCTAATTTGCCGAGTCAACTTCGATAGAGCTTTGTGATCTGCTCAGGTCGATCTAGGTTACGTATTGTATGTGAATGAAAAGCTATGGGTGTCTAGTTTTCATAAGTTCTTACAGTTTCGTGGATACCTATTGAATCGAAGAAGTTATGACTGATTTAGTGCATAGGAGGTCAAGACTTTAGAAAACTTGATTTCCGGATAAGTCTTTAGTGACTCTGCACTTTGGATGTGTCGCGCTCTTTTTGTCCTTAAACCAAGGTTTGTTTTTCCCACTAGGTTTTCACTTGGTAAGGTTTTTAACGAGGCGACCTATAAGAACATCCATACAATGATGCGTTGTACTTCTGTTCAACTTAGACCAAGAGGTATTTTTCCCACTGGGTTTTTCCTTGGTATAGTTGTGAGGGCAACTTGGCATCTGACTCCTATGATTTGAGGTACTCATCAGGGGGAGTCGTTATGTATACATCATGGGGAGTATACATGACATGTTATCTTGGTGCGTTGCAATCTTTTCCTCATCAAGCCTTTATTTTTCCCATGGGGTTTTGTTTTGGCTTGGAATAGGTTTTTATGAAGACAACATCTTCTGCACCATTGTTGTATTAGTGCTCGACACAGGGTGAGTGTTCCGGAAATTATTATTCTCGTGATGTGTCTTACCTAATACTGATTGTAGATACATAGATGGAAGGTTCTAGATCCTTCTAGAGGTAGTAGGATCCTATTAGATGTCTTACCTTATCTATGAATCCTATGTATGGAAGGACTCTCATTGTAATGCCTATATAAAGGCCCCTCTATCAGTGTTATGAATGCAATTGATTGACTCTATTTACAGTCTTTTTACTTTCTCCTGAAACAATCTTATAATAATTAGTTAATAAAAATAAAAAGTATATAGTTGGTTTTCAAAAATAAGATATACTTATTTAGTGGGTAAAGACTGAATTTGACTTGTAGTTATTGGTCATTGTTTCTTTATTATTTATTTGTTTTTACGTTTCTATTTAAATCCACATCACTATGCTTTTTGATTATTATTTTTTCGATATCTATATTATATATTAAAAGAAAAATCGAAGTTTTTCAACCTGCACCACACTCATTCTCATATTACTTCTAATTAAATAATTTATAATTATAAAAATATTATAAAATCCGATTCACATATTAAATTTATTATTGTTTCTAAAAAGGGACAAATTAAGTTAACATTTGTCTTCTATATCAATGGCCAATAGTTTTATGTGTTCAAATATTAAAGTAAAATATTTATTTTCAAGGAATAAATAAGATATTCTTAAAGCTATCTAAAAATAAATAATAAGGAATAGAATTTAAAATTCCAAATCCCATGTCAACAAGTATTTTTTGTTCTTTATTAATTATAAACTCACTCTATTATCTATTTTTATAGTTATAATATAAATTTATTATCTATTTGAAATTTTCAAAATCCAAAAAAATATTTATATGATTTATATACATGCCACTTTGTTGATTCAAAAAATAATTTTATATAATACTATACTCATTCAGTTCATATTGTTGTTACTTGTTTATGACTCAAAATATCCAAACACAAATTATTGCGAAGCTAGTAAGACTGAATAGAAAAAATTATCTTTACAAAAGAATTTGATGCCCACAAATGGTGAAATTCTATCAAATGAAAGAATTTTTAACCATACAACATGTAACTTATTATACATTTTTTATCATAAACTACACGAGTTGCATGAATTATTATTGACTTAATTAGTATTATATTTTGTTTTAGTACACTCATATACATAAATTATAAGTTTATACCTTTTTTATAAATTATTTCCAATTAGGTCAAGATGCTATTAATTTTTACAATAATTTAGGTAAAGTCCAAACCTCTCTCTAATCCGACCAACTATTTATAGATTACATTGCTATGCTTCAATATTCAAACATGTATTGATATTGTTTATTAAGAGTTTGGGATGTCTGAAGCACACATATTGCTGCGAGGCAATTTAGGGCGAGAATGGAAAAAAGAAATGATGAAACGAAAAATTTGGTAGGAGTTTATCAGTCTAAAATTATGCTTTTGTGATTTTATTTAATATACTATTTTTAACTTCGTGTAAATTATAATAAAAAAGAATAGACTTAAAAACTCTACGTTCAAAAATTGGTAAAGGTTTATTAAACAAAACTTTAGTTTTGAAATTGTACAAATTGCACTTTCCTCAAAATTTATGTATCTGAGTATGGCATGAGTTTCATGCACTACTAATAACATTGCCCTATCAAAAAGAGGTTATTTCAAAAAAAAAAAAGACAAAACTCATTTACAAATCTTACCGAGAATGCTTGGTTATATACGGACTATAACATATTTTTTCGTATAGTGCCCTCAAAACCAATCGGGAATATTACAGTGCTGTGGGCCCCACATTGGAACCCACGAGGCTAAAATCATTTTTGCAAACGTTTAAAAATGCCAAAAGGCCGATGGCGGTAATGTTTTAAATACTCAAATATTTTTCAAAACGTTGTTCCCAATTACCGTCAGAACATACCATTTGAAAACACAAGGCAAAGACGCCAAAAGGGCATTTAGAAAGTATACACGAGTTGAAAAAATACTGAAAGCCGTTATAAAATTACATACGCAGCGGATAGAGACATGATTAAATACATTTGCAGCGGAATCATAACAACCAGAAAAGAATACACAAATCCCAATAACCATGCCATAGCCAGTATCACCGGAAAGCTCATCCCTTCACGACCACTACTAGCTCGAACTCCGAGTACCTAAAAGATAAAACCCACGATGGGGTCAATCATGATACTCAACAATGGTAATGATCACATCACATAAACAATTACATATCAATGTAATTTACAGAGTGAGAATATTCCCCACGTAATCTTACCGAAGTAACCTTACCAACCCATCACAATCCATGTCAAATCAGTCCTTACCATAATCCACATCTCGCGTCCTCAAGTGACGAATGAATTCAAAAGTAACCATCTGTACTGTATCCAAAACGACACCAAGATTCTCAAACATAAACATATCTCCAATATGGAATAATCTGACCATGTCCGATTCTGTCCATTGGATCGCACAATCGGATCCCAATTCTGATAAAACCGATATCACACAATACAACTGGAGATCAACTGTCCTGAAATAATGGCAAGTCCCGGATATCAATAATCAAGCCGGTTTACTCTTAACAATACGAATACAAGCCGAAATTCAATAATCAATAATTCTAACAATGTCTTCAACATTCTTGGTTCCGACTTCAATCTCAATTTCGCATTAACACGACTCATCTTTGTAAATTCATAGAAATTCAATTACCGGTTTTCATCACGAATAACCATATACCGAAATTAACCGTAATCCTTCTAAATTCCGTAAAATCACGACATATATAACTCGAGAGTTCTTCAAAATCATGAATTAATCCATAATCATGTTTGTAACCAACAAAACGACGTAATTCGATGGGTTCTATCATCTAAACCATCCTCACTCACAATTCAAGGTGTATATTATCATGTTCTCCAATATACAATTCTCGTAACATCAAGAGTCGCAACAATACTACCAAGAACACCAAGACCACTAACATAATCAAAGGTATAAATCATCATATCATCATCCTCCTTAACAAAATTCTCATGAATACCAAGAATCATCACAACAACTCCATAAACTAGCATCACACGAATTAATCATCAATAACAACATCAAAAATCTGAATTGAAAGAGAGGATTATCCGACATACCTCTTAGAAGATGAAATACACAAGTAACCACCTCAAGAATCAATGATATCTCCATATCTCAAGCTCCAATCCCATGTTTCCAAGCTCATAATCGACTCAGAAGGGCTGAAAACTCCATCTCTCAGTGCTTGAAGGCGAAAAACAAAGTGGAGTTCTGAAGAAAATGAAATGACGGGCATCCACTTTTATAAACTTCCAGCTCATTACGTACGTAACCTTCCAAAGTTAATGTACGTAACAGGCTTTACGTACGTGATATATCCGGGATAGCGTACGTAATGCCGTCCCAGAGGCAACTGACTCATTTTGTTCAAGGTTTCCGTACGTAATCCTTTCTCCGTAGCGTACGTAATATAGTCGTTGACTTGCTACAGTAACGTGCGTAATACACCCTGCATAGCTTATGTAATGCTCGAGGTTGACTCGCCTGTCCACATCCGCGCCGAAAGTTGCCGACACCGGGCCTCACCTGCCGACCACAGCTTGGTCCTGTCTGATTCCCTTTGTTACGTACGTAATGTCTTATGCATAACGTACGTAAAACATGTAATTTAACGTGCGTAAGTCCCTAACGCTAGCGTACGTAATGGCCTTCTATACTTGGCCAAAATCCAACTGTTCCTGTCCGTCTCGACATACTGGATACGTATACGCACATACTGAATACACATGCTCATCCCAATATCATTCTCATACGATACTTCCGATACACGATACCTCAAATACAACTGTCGACCAAGTACGACAATTGTACAAATACTCATACAGTATATCCGACATAAAAAAAAACACATCAAGCATGTAATATCCTAGAATTAAAAATCACCTCGATAGATATACTGGCACGGCTGTCACAGTTCCCAAAATTATCCACCCATATTGTGTTGGTCCCACTCTGTACAGTACAACTCAGATAAAATAGTGCGAAAAAATCGTAGTGAAATTCTAGGATATTACATATCTTTCCACTTAAATAAGTTTCGTCCTCGAAACTTAAAATCCTATCATAATCAATATCTCAATCCCGAAATAACTTAAAATCATGTCACCATGCTCAAATAATCATCATCAAAACCAAATAACTGAAAGAACATACTTACAGGTCCGTAAAGTCGACGATCTCCCGTGATACTAGCATACGACTCCCATACAAAGTCTCAACACAATAACAACACACCAGCATCGCAAATATAGCAATTTGAAAATATTTCAAAAATTTTGGAACCTCCAAAAATCAGTTTGACTCGAAAGTCGGAAAATTATTTTCAAAAATCACGCTACTACCGCACCGGTAGAGCCACATAACACATGCCCAAGTTTTACTAAACCCAAGCTCCGATACCATCTTCTATAACACCCACAAAACCAACCGGGAATATTACAGCGCCGTGGGCCCCACATTAAAACCCACGAGGCTAAAATCATTTTCGCAAACGTTTAAAAATGCCAAAAGGCCGATGACAGTAATGTTTTAAATACTCAAATATTTTTCGAAATATTGTTCCCAATTACCGTCAGAACATACCATTTGAAAACACAAGGCAAAGACGCCAAAAGGGCTTTTAGAAAGTATACAAGAGCTGGAAAAATACTGAAAGCCATTATAAAATTACACATGCAGCGGATAGAGACATGATTAAATACATTTGCAGCGGAATCATAACAACCAGAAAAGAATACACAAATCCCAATAACCATGCCATAGCCAATATCACCGGAAAGCTCATCCCTTCACGACTGCTACTAGCTCGAACTCCGGGTACCTAAAAGATAAAGCCCATGACGGAGTCAGCCATGATAGTCAACAATGGTAACGATCACGTCACATGAACAATTACATATCAATGTAATTTATAGAGTAAGAACATTCCCCACGTAATCTTACCGAAGTAACCTTACCAACCCATCACAATCCATATCAAATCAATCCTTACCATAATCCACATCTCGCGTCCTCAAGTGACGAATGAATTCATAAGTAACTATCTGTACTGTATCCAAAACGATACCAAGATTCTCAAACACAAACATATCTCCAATATGGAATAATCTGGCCATGTCCGATTCTGTCCATTGGATCGCACAATCGGATCCCAATTATGATAAAACCGATATCACACAATACATCTGGAGATCAATTGTCCCTAAACAATGGCAAGTCCCAGATATCAATAAAAAATATGAATGCTCACACAATCAATAATAATAACCAACCAATGCATCAGAACGAGAATATCAATGAAATGATAACTCCACACAAGATCGACAAAGGATCAACCACGAACGAGAATATCATGATGTGGTAACTCCAACAAGATCAATGAAGGACCAACAACTGGGAATACCAACAATACGGTAAACCCCAATAAGATCAATAAAGGATCAACAATCGATAATACCAACGACACGGTAAACTCCAACAAGATCAATAAAGAGTCGACAATCGAGAATACCAACGACACGGTAAACCCCAATAAGATCAACAAAGGATCAACAACCGAGAATACCAACGACACGATAAACTCCAACAAGATCAATAAAGGATCGACAACCAAGAATACCAACGGTAAGGCAAACTCCCAAACAGAATCAATAAGGATCAATAACGAACGAGATTACCAATGATAGGGTGAACTCCAAACGAAATTAATAAAAGGTCAATAACAAACGAGTTGACCATCGATATGGTAACTCCAAATGAGATCAGTAAAGGGTCAACGGGGACAGATACACGAGAGAATAAAATCGTCAACCATATACAAATCATATATACAGGATTTTGAAGACAACCCGACTATCGAACAGATCCGATTATACATGAACTATGAACGACCAATCAATAAGACTCAAGATGGACGTCACGATATGCCCGATACGGACATGTGTCTGCATACAAGCCAACCACGGGTATTGATCAGATACACGTCTGGTCTCATATCTAATCAGCCTCACGAAGTATATCTCGTGCGCACGGTTCAATATGAGGTCGAAACCAACATATACTACACGTGCCCGCCCTGAAAATCCTACACATGACCGATCAGAATGTATCTGACTCCAGATATGTCATGATACAACATGACAACGAATATCGAAGAAACACATATCCAACAAGAATCAGAAGACTTTCCAGGTGAGCAACGATAACTCGATCATGAAAGACTGACACGACCACAACATCGTATTTCCGTCAGACAACAGTTCACAGCATGCTCAACAATGCATATGATATTAGCACATAAACCCCAAGGCCGCATCCAAGTGTCACGGAAGCATCTCAGAGGAATACCCCGGAACATAGGTGCCATTTAGGCCTTATCCCCTAACACAATTCATGCAATCACAAAATACCCCAAGGTCGCAACCAAGGGTCACAGAAGCATCTCACAGGAAAACCCCGGAACGTAGGTGCCATTTAGGTCTTACCCCCTAACACATCGGCCCAACAGATTACAGCTCAAAGAAAGAGCACATCACAAAAGCGTAACAAAAAATGATGCACACTCACCACATGAAGCATCAACACACACATGCAATAATGCAACAGGATGATTATCATAATCTAGAAATATTAATTTACCTCAAGTTGGAGACGCTAACCTTTCCACGACCTATAATACCCATACTTTTATTGACTGTGTGACCTTACTGTTCTTCCTATTGTTGTTGCTCTGGAAACTCTGAATGTTTTTGTCGATGTTGTCGTTGAGATTCGTACCTTGTTTGGATCATGATTTGGGTTGTTTAGACCTTTCGGTACTGTTCTGGTTAGTGGAAATAGCGCACACTAGGCCTAGACTAACGTACGCTAATTATGCCTGAGTAGCGCACGCTAACACCATCTGTAGCGCACGCTAACGGGCTGGGTTGGCAGAGACAGTGAGGTTGTCTGACTGACTGGACTGTCAGGTAACGTACGCTAGGCTTCGGCTAGCACACGCTACAAGCATTTCGTAGCGCACGCTATGCTGGCACAGCAGTGCACGCTAGGACTCGAGCAGGGCAGAGGACAGTAGGTACTGGACTCCAATTTCTGGACATCAACTCCTAGTTAGCGCACGCTAACTATCGGCTAGCGCGCGCTAAAAATAGTCGAGTAGCGCACGCAACAGATCATCTAGCGCACGCTAGCGAAGCTGTCAGGAGCCGCTGGACTGACCGGTGACCCCGTTAGCGCGCGCTAATTCTTAAGCGTAGCGTGCGCTAGACTGGGCGAGTATATATTGGACAGTTGACTTCTTTTTCGTCATTTTCTCATTCTTCTCACTTTACCGATCGGGAGCAGCGGGTTTCGGCGATTTGGAGAGTTCGGAGGTGATCTTTCTCTAGATATCAACATTTTTTGGTTGAAAAACAAGGACTTCACAACATCTAATCTATTCTATCGTCCGAATCAAGGTAAGAATGCTTAGAACCCTATTTTGGGGATTTTTGGGGATTTTCTTAGATTCGTCCAATTTACCCATTTTGGAACCTGAGAACCTTGATATTATGAATTATCTACCTTGTAAACATATTTCCCCTATGATTCTATAGATTATTTCGTGATAGTTCGGACGTAAGAGAGTTTGGGTGATTTTCCAATCCGTAGATGGTTACCCTCGTAGTTGCGTGAATCGTAGGCGGGTTTTGGGAGTTTCTTCCTGTGTTATGAGTATGGATTATTGATTATCATGTTCCTTGCGAATCGTTTAGGTGCTGGAAGTGCGTTCTCGGACCTACCGAACTTATACTCTTTTCCTTCCGGATTCGCGATGTCTCAAAGGCAAGTATATGTGTATGTTAATACGTTCTCGACTTTGAAAGTGAGGTATATGACTTGTATGATTGTATGTATTCACTCTGGGAGGGTCTGATGGGGCCTCAGAGGGTTCCGTTGCTGCTGGTACGGTTCCACGAATAGTTTGGGGTTAACCACTCTGGGAGGGTTCGACGGAGCCTCAGAGGGTTCCGTTGCTGCTAGTGCGGTTTAATGGTTAATCGTGTATATTTTGAAATGAGATTTAGTTATTCCGGAATACTAGTCTTGAACTGATGAATTGACGGTTGTTTTCACTGTATTGTTGAGTAGTATTGTATTTCATATTTGATATGCTTGTACTAGCTATTAGACGGCTAACCCCTTTATGGGGGAAATACGTTTTATGTATTTTAGGTTCCAGGAGAGTGGACAGGCAGGTATCGGGTCGGCATGAAGATGATGGGCAAGCGTGATACTGTGTATTATTTCCGGTTGTATTTTGCGTTCCTCCATCCAGTGTTGTTGTACTGGAATGGTTATTGAATACTCGAGTATTACCTCTCAGTTTCTTGATGTTCCGGCCTGTGTTGCCGAAGTATTGAATTGTGTTGTGATGTATTTTGATACGTTCGTAATGGTTTGAATACCATTCGTCTTGTCTTTAATTTCATTGTATTCGGATCTCATTAGTCAAGTTTTATAATTCGTGTATGATTAGCCTTGTGAGTTCCACGGCGGGACTCACGGCGCTGTAATATACCCCGAATAACTTGGGGGTGTTACACGACCAACATCCCTGAACGAATACACGGTTATCCGAATAATCCAAAATGAAGTACAGTCCATTACTAATACCAAACCACCATCTCAAGTTCAATATCTGTTGGAACATTTTGTTCCATACATAAATTAAAATTGTTTTGATGATTAAAGTCTATAAACAAAACAAAACAAAACAACGAAGAGGCGAAGCAAGCATCGAAGGAAAACAAAGTGCAAAATGCTGGAGAAAATCAAAGTTAACGTATGTAAAGGAGTAAGAATAAGGTACATAATATAAGGCTATTAACGTACGTAAGAGATGCAAACTAACGTACGTAACATATGTTCAAACCAAGTGAACATTGGAGGAGTCAAAGTCAGAAAAGCATGCAACGGACATATGATGTCAGCACTGACGTATGGCTTAACGTACGTAATGGATAATTGCTAACGTACGTAACCCAAAATGTCGAAACTCCCTGGACTGGATTGTGAGGAGGCTAACGTACGTAACACGTGGAGGTTAACGTACGTAATCAAGCTTACGTACGTAACCAGAGTTACATAGCGTACATAATGCAGTGTGCAGCAGCTAACGGCTAGTTTGTTGATGGAGCCTATAAATACCAAGGAGATGGTATTGATTCACAACAACAACTTCAAGTATACTACACATTGATCTCAGATTGATATTCATTATCTTGTTGTTGTAATATTGAGCTTACATTGAGTGATTGAGTGTTATACACAAAATCATACACGAGTGGTAAAAGAAAAGATATGATTGGATTCGGTGTTATTAGGATCAAGGATCCGGCATTATTATAATCACAATCGCTATCGAGTGAGGTTTATATAGTACCCTTAGAAAGCTAGAGAGGTTGATTCCTTGTCCTACGAAAAGGAAAATGGTTTAACTTGGACCGACACAAAGACAAGTGTGAGTAGTTTATCACGGACCAATAGAAGACGTGATTGTAAACGGTTATCCCTCGACCGATAGAAGAGAGGTACAGAGGTTTTTATCTTGAACCTATTGAAAAAGATACCGAGAGAAAACGCAGGCTCGTTTATAGCCGAACCTCTATAAATCCCTGTGTGCTTTAAATTTCCGCACTTGATATTTACGCTTCCGCACGGCGCAATATCCGATCTTGTACCCAACAATATCGACATGATAACTAACCTTGATATCCAACTTCCCATACAATAGACCAAATATAATTCACGTCTCCGTTTCCTCTAGACATCTTTAAAATCATATATATATATTATGATTTATCTCAGTCCAAGCATAATATACATACTATCATTCCGACAATTCATATTCCATGATACCATTGCTATATGAATCATAAATGAAATGAAAACGAAATCATTTATTAAACATTATGAACTGAGCAAGCATAACTGCCTCGATACCGATACGATGAAGTTGTTACCAATCCTGTTGTCTTCATCAACAAGCTCCGCATCCCCAACCAAGGCGGTCCATGCATTCTCCAATTCCAATCGCAGCACAACGGTTAATCATCAACGATCACTTAACGCAACCTAATGCAATGATCAATTAACGATACGTTCAATAACAATCAACAACCGATATAACCAACCAATCAAACTCAACGGTTCAACGTTATCTCGATCATACAAAACCAAACCATATCAACTCTTAACAATACGAATACAAGCCGAAATTCGATAATCAATAAATCTAACAATGTCTTTAACATTCTTGGTTCCGATTTCAATCTTAATTTCGGATAACACGGCTCATCTTTGTAAATTCATAGAAATTCAATTACCGGTTTTCATCACGAATAACTATATACCGAAATTAACCGTAATCCTTCTAAATTCCATAAAATCACGACATATATAACTCGAGAGTTCTTCAAAATCATGAATTAATCCATAATCATGTTTGTAACCAGCAAAACGACGTAATCCGATGGGTTCTATCATCTAAACCATCCTCACTCACAGTTCAAGGTGTATATTATCATGTTCTCCAATATACAATTCTCCTAACATCAAGAGTCGCAGCAATACTATCAAGAACACCAAGACCACTAACACAATCAAAGTTATAAATCCTCATATCATCATCCTCCTTAACAAAATTCCCATGAATACCAAGAATCATCACAACAACTCCATAAACTAGCATCACACGAATTAATCATCAATAACAACATCAAAAATCCGAATTGAAAGAGAGGATTATCCGACATACCTCTTAGAAGATGAAATACACAAGTAACCACCTCAAGAATCAATGATATCTCCATATCTCAAGCTCCAATCCCATGTTTCCAAGCTCATAATCGACTCATAAGGGCTGAAAACTCCATCTTTGAGTGTTTGAAGGCGAAAAACGAAGTGGAGTTCTGAAGAAAATGAAATGACGGGCATCTACTTTTATAAACTTCCCGCTCGTTACGTACGTAACCTTCCAAAGTTAACGTACGTAACAGGCTGTACTTACGTGATATATCCCGGATAGCGTACGTAATGCCGTCCCAGAGGCAACTGACTTATTTTGTTCAAGTCTTTACGTACGTAATCCTTTCTCCGTAGCGTATGTAATATAGTCGTTGACTTGCTACAGTAACTTACCCTCTTAACGTACGTAATACACCCTACATAGCGTACGTAATGCTCGATGTTGACTCGCCTGTCCACATCCGCACCGAAAGCTGCCGACACTGGGCCCCACCTGCCGACCATAGCTCGGTACTATCCGATTCCCTTTGTTACGCATGTAATGCCTTATGCATAACGTACGTAAAACATGTAATTTAACGTACGAAAGTCCTTAACGCTAGCGTACGTAATGGCCTTCTATACTTGGCCAAAATCCAACTGTTCATGTCTGTCTTGACATACTGGATATGTATACGCACATACTGAATACATATGCTCGTCCCAATATCATTCTCATACGATGATTCTGATGCACAATACCTCAAATACAATTGTCGACCAAGTATGACAATTGTACAAATACTCATACAGTATATCCGACATCAAAAAAAACACACTAAGCATGTAATATCCTAGAATTAAAAATAACCTCGATAGATATACTGGCACGACGGTCACAGTTCCCAAAATTGTCCACCCATACTGTGTCGGTCCCACTCTGTACAGTAAAACTTAGATAAAATAGTGCGAAAAAATCGTAGTGAAATTCTAGGATATTACATATAGCTACCAATTACTATATTTTTTTAACTCTTTATATACAATTTTGTCGTTGTTCAACAATTAATTACTTTGTCCAATAATTCGGATGGCAAAAAAAAAATAAGATTCGTTAATTATTTATGTCACTTTGCATTAAATTCCAAATTATGTTTTTCAATAATATAGTGAACAGAAACCAATAAATTGTTGGGAAAACGGTCTCAAAATTCCCAACAAGCCTCCCAAAGAACGAAAATAGAGAAAAATAATAACACATTAATATACGTGGAAAACTCCAAAACCGGAGAAAAACCACGGGCCTCCAGAGAGAAAACTCCACTACATGATAAATTGTTACAATCACATAGACTAATCTCTCAAGCCAACCCCACAATTACACCCACACTCTCTGAGGATTTAACTCACACCTTTCACGCTCTTAACACAAGAGAGAGAAAGAAAGAACCAAATGGTTCAAGAGTATTGGTTGGGGCACTTAGAAACCTAAGTCTTGGTCTTCTTATATAGGCTTGGAGACCATCCAAACTTCCTTACTTGAACCGATGTGGGATGCCTAAAATCACTATTCATTTAGCCAAAATACACAACAATCTCCACCTTGGATAAATGAAAAGAAAAAACCGCAGCCACATCAAAGGAACGTTGTCTTCAACCGGCAATCATAATTCTAAAGACATAGAATTCTCATACTCCACCATAAAAGAGTATCACCACTTAGAACGATGCCTTCTAATAATTTCACCTCGGCACATGTCGAAAAACTTGCTGAAAGGTTTATGGTACAACTTCCCTGTTGGCCACCTGGAAGTTCATCAGCCCTCGACATCAATCTTCACTACACATCTTGCATCAATGCCAACCCAATGCCCATGTGTAAATCCGTGAACACGCTAACAAAAGGATACTTCCCTTTCCATGGTAACGGACATACCATGGGGATGCCAAATTCTTAAAAGAATTCTTCACCGTCAGTGACGACAAAGACATTGTTAGCAGAATTGGAGCATTTTGCCAAATCCGCTCCACTTGGACAATTTCTCTTGACATGCTCAGACTGTCCACACTTCTAGCACGTTGGATACTTCGAAGAGTTTTTCTTCTTCCCGGTCCCACATATCAAAACCGCACCTCCTGATGAAGTATAGTTGCTACCTTCCAGTCTTTTCTCCTCGGACGGGAGTTTGCTAGTAACATCTTCATACTCCAGGGTCTCTTTCCCGTACATCAGAATAGGCTTCATATGTTCATAGGAAGATGGCAAAGATAATATGAGCCTCAACGCTTTATCCTCATCTTCAACCTTCACTCTGATAGCCTCCAGTTTCGAGACGATACCATTAAGAACACTCAGATGATCTGAAATTTTTGTACCTCCATCCATACGTAGAGTATGAAACTGCTCCTTGAGATACAATCGATTCGAGATGCCCTTGTCTTGGTACAACTGTTCAAGCTTCTCCCAAAGCTCCTTTGCCGTTGACAACCCATGCACATTAGCAAGCACATTCTTTGTCAGACACAAACGAATAGCACTTGCCGCTCTCAGATCCATATCATCCCATTCTTCATCATTGCCTTTACTGGTCCCGCTTTTATCATCGCTGGAAACAGGGGCTGGTTTCCCCCTCAACGCCTTGTGTAATTCGGACTGAATCAGCACATCCTTGACTTGATCTTGCCACAAGCCAAAATTGATCCTTCCGTCAAACTTCTCTACATCGAACCTCATGGGACTGAACCTTGACATCGTATCCGTATCTCAAACCCAACAGAATCCTCATTTCTGATATGGAAGATCAGACAAAGCTGCAACCACAGAGCATACTCCGAACCTCTGAAATACCAATACACCCTCTAATACGACCAATAGAAATTTGTTTCTGATGTGGAAGATTAGGCAAAGCTGCAACCACAGAGCATACTCCAAACCTCTAAAACCGATACCTCCCCCAAACCCGGTTCTCCGATACCAGTTGTTGGGAAAACAGTCTCAAAATTCCCAACAAGCCTCCCAAAGAACGAAAATAGAGAAAAATAAATAACCCAATAATATACGTGGAAAACTCCAAAACTGGAGAAAAATCACGGGCCTCCAGAGAGAAAACTCCACTATATGACAAATTGTTATAATCACATAGATTAATCTCTCAAGTCAACCCCCCCAATTACACCCACACTCTCCGAAGATTTAACTCACACCTTTCACGCTCTAAACACAAGAGAGAGAAAGAAAGAACCAAACACTTCAAGTGTATTGGTTGGGGCACTTAGAAACCTAAGCCTTGGTCTTCTTATATAGGCTTGGAGACCACCCAAACTTCCTTATTTGAACCGATGTGGGATGCCTAAAATCACTATTCATTTAGCCAAAATACACAACATAAATAAAGGTCGAGCCTTGACCAAATACAAACAATGATATGTCGAAAATACTACAAGTAATCTGAGGCAAATAAGTAAAGTTAAAAAGATGAAACCAAGTGTGAGAGGTTTGTTTGAGATCGTACATAGCCTTTTTGAGATACATGATGAGGGCATATCCAGAAAGTTGCTCCATATAAATGGTTAGAGATAAAACTCCATTTAAAAAGCATTCTTGACATCCAGTTGATGCAATTGCCAATTTGCATCACATCTATAGAAGAATAATGCGACATGTAGATGCCTTCACGATTGTGCTAAACATAGTGGTATAATCAAAGTCAGAGAGTTGGCTGTAGCCTTAAGCAACTAATCGAGCTTTGAACCGTTAAATAGAACCATTGGAGAGATATTTAGTTTGAAAAACCCATTTGATCCGACAATATTGACATTTACCAAACGAGAAATAAGATCCAAAATACTCCCTCCGTGACTCCGTCCCCAAGAGTGTGCTCAGTTTGTCATTTTCATCCGTCCCACGAGAGTGTGCCAATTCCATTTACAGAAAATATCATTTATACTTTTACTTCACCTTTTCAATTTATTTACAACAATATCAAGAATAGCTCACACCCTTTATCCTTTAATTAATCAACAATAATAATTAACATATATCTCTACAACAAACAATGAAACTCTTTTTCTCCAATCAAAACTACTATACCTAACTTTTATTAAAATCGTGTCCATACAAAATAAACACCCATCGGAGGGAGTATAATTTTTGCGTTTGGCGAAAATTTCGTCAATAGTAGCTGCTTTCCTTTTGGGAGATTTAATGCTAAAGGCATCGACCCAAAGTGATAGTGGAGCTTCTAACCGAAAACAAATGGTCATTCCAATTTCAGTTCTGCACCCGTGTTTACATTAAGCCCCAACATTCTACGACAATGTCTACGGGCTCGACATGCAAAGTAAAATGCCACATGATCGCAAATGAGTTTGCAATTGGTTATTAGTGTGTCTCTTGCCTCCATCGCTTTGAAAGTTCTTGATGATAGAAGAAAATTGATTCATTACCATAGCTTGAAACTGTATGAACACGCCATAAAGGTGCCATAAAGGATATATCACATAAAGCCAGAAAAAATATCAACGAAAATAACATAATAACGGAACTTATTATATGAGGTGTTGCCCCCTAGAGTGCCATAAATCGAATTTGATGTCTGGATTTCGAGGTACTCTGAAAATCAGTACTTTCGTTGTCTAAGATATAAAGATTTTATTCACGTCTTTCCGCGCGATATTATTTGGAGGAGCCTACAAGAGAGGAGGGTGTCATTGCCGTTCATTAGAGCGATCCAAGACATGTACTCCCAAGCTAGGACTTGCGTTAGGACCCCAGTTGGTGACACCCAGTATTTCCCGGTTGAGATAGGGCTACACCAGGGGTCGACGCTTAGCCCTCTTCTGTTCGCTCTAATCCTTGACGTCATTTCACGGGGGATACAGGATGGCGTCCCGTGGTGCATGCTTTTTGCTGACGACATTGTGTTAGTGGCGGAGTCGAGGAGGGAGGTGAACTCGAAGTTGGAGCTATGGAGGTCTAAGTTAGAATCTCAGGGCTTGCGTGTGAGCCGGTCTAAGACCGAGTATCTCTGGTGTAACTTTAGTGGTGAGGCCAACGAGGAAGAAGTAGAGGTAATGATTGCAGATCAGATCGTAACCCATACAGATAAGTTCAAGTATTTGGGTTCGATCATTCACAAGGAAGGTGAGTGTGAAGATGATGTCACTCATCGTATCAATGCGGGGTGGCTAAGGTGGAGAGCAGTGACAGGGGTCCTGTGCGACAAGAAAGTCCCTCTAAAGTTGAAAGGTAAATTCTATAGAGCGGCAATCAGACCTGCAATGTTGTATGGCTCCGAATGTTGGGCGATGAAGAAGTCGCCTGAGAGCAAGTTGGAAGCGCCTGAAATAAGAATGTTATGTTGGTCGTGTGGTCGCACAATGTTGGATAGAATCTCGAACGGGGTTTTCAAGAACGCGCTGGAAGTGGCGCCAATTTCTGCGAAAGTTAGGAAAGGGAGATTGAGATGGTTTGGCCACGTCCGCAGGAGGCAGACATCTGCTCCGGTGAGGAGAATCGAAAGTTTATTGGTTGTCGGGGGGAGGAGGAGAGGCAGACCGAGGAGGACGTGGGAGGAGCAAGTGAGATTAGATTTGAAGGCCTTAAACCTTTCCGAGACCATGACCGTGGATAGGTGCTCGTGGAGGCGCCAGATCAGAGTTGTGGATTATTTTGTAGGGAGCGGTGCTGTAGTAGAGAGCCTCAGGGTTGGGTTGTCTCGGTTAGCTTTGGCCTAGAGCATTGCATTTTTTACTTTTACTTTTATGGCATATTTTACCCTATTGCCTTTTGCGTGTGGTGTATTTTCTACAGGGAGCTGTGCGCCGAGTCAACCTCTCTTCTGTTAGAGCAGCGTTCTATAGTTGCCAAAGTCCACTTAGGTAAGTCTCATGTGAATTAAGCCATGGGCTCGGGTATGGTTTTGAGCTTTTTCGAATCATATGCCTTTTTGTATATATCACTCATTACTTTGTTGTGGACTAAGTTGGGGGTCTTCACGGAAACATCCTCCCTACCTTAAAAAGTAGAGGCATGGTCTGCGTACATCTTACCCTCCCCAGGCCCTGCTCTGTGCGGGATATACTGGGTATGTTTGGTTTGGTTTGTGCTGTGTCGAGATTTATACATCTCAAAAGGCGGTCGCCTCAGAGGCCAGACGACCTAGCCATAGCCGAATAGACCAAGGCAGATTGGCCGATCTCGGGTCCCAGGTCAAGACCCAGCGCCGAGCGATCGACATCCAAGGCGATCGTCTCTTGGCATTTGGCGATCGACTCTGGTGTCCGGCCAATGGCGACCGCTTCATACCACGCGAAGCCATCATCCATCTGGTCGGCGAAGGCCGAAGCTCGAAGCAAGGACCCACGTGCAGATCCGAAAAAGGCGCAGCAAGACATGGATCGTTGACCACAGCCTGTCAACATCTTTTCACCTACCGACAGACCCGCCGAAAGGTACACAGTGGGACCACCCGGACAACAACTCAGGACGCGTGCAGGCTCCTCATTGGACCGCGCAGCTGGCTGCCAGCAGCAGCCGCGGACTTCAAGGCAGACAGCCCATGTGCTAAAAGACGATCGCCCCTTATTATATTACAAGAAAGGCGATCGCCCGTCAGAAACAGAGCATCTCAGCTCCTATAAATAGAAGGCCTCTTGCACTTGGAGAAGGGTTCACATCCGGTTCAGAATCTCTGCTCATATCTCGGATTCTCTGGCCTTCTCAGCTCATAACTTGGCTTTCTCTCTTGGCAAAAGCTATACACTTCGGGCATCTGTTCATCTCTCACTCTCGGAACCTCTTAATCCTAAGACGGTCGGCAGAAACGAGAACAAGAACACACAGAGCTTCGCTCAAGAGCAAGATATCTAGGATCTTTTACACTCATTGTAATCGCATTCTTACATTAATATTTGTACTCAAACGTATTAGTATTAATAACATCTCGCGAGAGCATTCAAGCCCGGGCCTAACAAACCCGGCAAATCTTGTGTTATTTCCATTCACACGGACGTGCTCTCGCAATTTGCGGTTGCTCGACCATTCCAGCAATATTCATCTCCGGATAATATTTTGGGCAACAACAATTGGCGCTAGAAGAAGGGGATCTTAACCCTCATTTTCATTCCAACCGTCTCGAAGAACACTCACTGTTCTCCGGGGCATATACTTGAAGAGACACTCACTGCTCTTCAAAGAAAGCTTTCAGAATCATGACTTCTGCTTCCGCATCGAAGAAAGCCGCTGGACGATCCGCCGGACGCCTCATTCTCATTCAATCCGAGCCCCGGCCTACGGCAGAGGGGAGCCGCAGCGACCCAAGACTCTCGATCCCGCCCCCGAGGGACGGCCCAAGCCTCTCGCTCGATCAGTTCCAAACCGCGGAACAGATCGAAGAGGCCATGGCCATCCTTCAGGAGCGACGGAGAGCATTCGACGCGCCCGGTATAACCCCCTCGGCCATCCGCCGCGTGAGCAAGTGGAAGTTCAAGGGGCTACTGACCGAGCGATCGCCAGGAGGCCCCGATTCGCAAGAAAAGGCGTCCGCAAGGCCGGGCACCTCCGTTTTCAGCCGCCTAGGCAGCGACCCATCTTGGCGACCGGGGCAGTCTGGCCCCAGCCACGAGACGACGGAGCCCGAGTCCGTCACCAGGAGTTCGGCGTACCCAACTCCCAGAAAGCAGGCCAACCATCTGGTTCCTCCTCACCAAAGAACCGAGATCGGCGACCGCAGAGTCAGGAGATCGGTACACGATCGCCTTGGCTCCCGCTCCGGAAGTCGAACCACGAGCGACCATGCTACAGCAATGGCCGCGATGCAACGCCAGCTCGACGACATGAAGACGCTTCTAGAAACTGGGGCAAGCGCCACTAGCAAGATCGTCGGGCCGAACGAGCCACTCGTTGTCCACATCGAGCTCGCCCCCGTGCAGCGTAAGATCGCTCCTCCGAAAACACCTCTGTACGAGGGGAGGTCGGATCCCGAGACTCACCCGAGCAAGTTCCGGATCTACATGACCGAGTGCGGGGCATCAGACGCGACCAAGTGCCGAATGTTCCCGCTAACGCTGGGCGACCTGGCCCATAGATGGTACGTCTCATTACCATCTCGATCCATCGGTTCTTTTGATCAACTGGCGAACGACTTCACGTCGTACTTCGCCACCAAGGTCGCTCGACCAGAAGGTCCCCATCGCATGATGCAGATCAGGCAAGGGGAAGAAGAGTCTGACTCGGACTACATCAACCGGGTGAATGAGATAATCCTCAACAGAGAGCCCGTAAGCGACGAGATCGCCCTCTACTCGATCCTCGGGGGATTCAACGGTCTTTCGCCTATGTTCAGGCACCTAACGAAGGATATCCCCCCGACCTACGCAATTTTCTGCGCCAAAGTCGCAGACTTTCTGGCCAGGCAAAGGTTACTTTTCAACCTATGAGCAACGCGATCGGCAGACGAACGACGATCACCAGTCTTCCAGCCCGATCGCCACTATCAAACGACATCATCAAAACCGGAGGACTCGTTCGCCATCTACAGTTCGCCATCTAACATGATGGACTAAGGCACGAGATTGCCTCCCCCGCACAACGTACACCGTCGAAGGTCGGCATCTACATGACGATCCGAGGTAGAAGAGTGCAGCCATGGTCCTGGTAGTCGATGGAACCGACTGCTTCGGCCATGCAAGGTCCCTTTGGGCCACGATCGCCCGCCCTTCGTTTAAATACGAGGCTGGCGTAGTCTGAGGGCCCTCCAAAACTAATCAGTGGACACGCTCGCCCGCCCTCAAAGGTTCATCATCTGACTTGGTGAGCCCGGACAATGCGACGCGTCCCTACCCCCGTCTCAACGTACACCGTCGAGGGTCACCATCTTCATGGCGGGCCGAGGTGGAAGCAGAGCTAACAAGCCGCGGAAGTGGAGTTGATTAATCCGACGACGCCCCGCGCAAGGACTCCTGTAGACCAAGACCGCACGCCCTTCGTTTAAATACGAGGCGAGGCGCAGCCTAACAGAGGACCCTCACAATAAAATGAGTCACGAGACAGACAATGTCGCTCGCGCATAAGACACGGTCATGGAGTCGGTCCATCGAACTCCGCGACTGTGGACGGTTCCTCAGCGACGAAACAATCAGCTTTCTACGAGGGATCGGCCAAAATTGTTTATTGCAGGTACAAGACCGAAGATAGCTCGCCAATCGAACAGATCGCCCAAGTCCGAAACCAAAGTCCGCACGACGGATCGCCCGTCCTTGTCCTCAACGATCGCCAGCAAGAACCAGCTCACCCCATGTCTTCAACATCGGAGCAAGCTGGGGGGCAATTGTTGTGTCGAGATTTATACATCTCAACAGGCGATCGCCTCAGAGGCCAGACGACCTAGCCATAGCCGAATAGACCAAGGCAGATTGGCCGATCTCGGGTCCCAGGTCAAGACCCAGCGCCGAGCGATCGACATCCAAGGCGATCGTCTCTTGGCATTTGGCGATCGACTCTGGTGCCCGGCCAATGGCGACCGCTTCATACCACGCGAAGCCATCATCCATCTGGTCGGCGAAGGCCAAAGCTCGAAGCAAGGACCCACGTGCAGATCCGGAAAAGGCGCCGCAAGACATGGATCGTTGACCACAGCCTGTCAGCATCTTTTCACCTACCGACAGACCTGCCGAAAGGTACACAATGGGACCACCCGGACAACAACTCAGGACGCGTGCAGGCTCCTCATTGGACCGCACAGCTGGCTGCCAGCAGCAGCCACGGACTTCAAGGCAGACAGCCCATGTGCTAAAAGACGATCGCCCCTTATTATATTACAAGAAAGGCGATCGCCCGTCAGAAACAGAGCATCTCAGCTCCTATAAATAGAAGGCCTCTTGCACTTGGAGAAGGGTTCACGTCCGGTTCAAAATCTCTGCTCATATCTCGGATTCTCTGGCCTTCTCAGCTCATAACTTGGCTTTCTCTCTTGGCAAAAGCTATACACTTCGGGCATCTGTTCATCTCTCACTCTCGGAACCTCTTAATCCTAAGACTACTTAAAACGAGAACAAGAACACACAGAGCTTCGCTCAAGAGCAAGATATCTAGGATCTTTTACACTCATTGTAATCGCATTCTTACATTAATATTTGTACTCAAACGTATTAGTATTAATAACATCTCGCGAGAGCATTCAAGCCCGGACCTAACAAACCCAACAAATCTTGTGTTATTTCCATTCCCACGGACGTGCTCTCGCAATTTGCTGTTGCTCGACCATTCCAGCAACATTCATCTCCGGATAATATTTTGAGCAACAACAGTTTGATTTACTCACGTCTACCTCTTACCATAATTTTTGCCTATTGTTCGATTCTGAATCATAAAATAAGTGTCAGAAACCACCAAATCAACAAGAAAATCATTTTGCTATACAGATAAGATTCTTGGACGTTACCAATATGAGAAATATTTAAGCTATCACCATTACCAACAATAAGTTTATCCAAACCCGTGTATGCTTCAACCACATCAAGTTGACGTAGACCCTTGAATTTTCGCTTGAATTCCTTAATTGTTTGAGCACCTAAATTTATGGAGATGAGATCTTCCCTGAGGCCGAGGCTGAGTTCATGGGACTTGAATTTTAGTGCAAAAATCCGTTTCAAGAGCAACCCAATCCGCGCACAGAGTTGTGCATCCGAGCACTTCCGCTCGGATTCCTTTATTGTTTGAGCACCTAAATTTATGGAGAGGAGACCTTACCTGAGACCGAGGCTAAGTTCATGGAACTTAAATTTAGGGCAGAAAGCCGTTCCAAGAGCAACCCAAGCCGCACACAAGGTTGTGCATCCGAGCACTGCAGCCATGGATTCTTGTGTGAGGGAGGAACAAAGAATGCTGAGTATGTACTGGTCATTAGGGGGCGCCACGTCAAAACATTAAGTTTGGCACTGGTGTTGCCTTTATCGTCAGTGGTAGAGGCTGGCGGGGGCGTGAGCAAACCATCGAGATACTGCATAAAATCTTGAGGTTGGAGAAGAGACACAATCTAATGGTGCCATAGATAGTCTGGATGACATAAATTTGATGGTGATCATATGAACCGTGGTGGGAAAAAGGAAGAATAATGTCATAATTGGAGGACGAAAAATCTATCATGGGAAAAAGTTCGCACAGAGGCTAGCGAGAGACGTATTCTTCTTAAATCCTTGCCCTTGTGACACCGTGTCATTTGAGATAATTACACCCCTTGAGTTGGTTTTTTTAGTGTACCACTCTCTACATAATAAGTTTACACTATAATATTTAAACTTGAGCAACAAGATAATTACAACTCAAGTTAAATCTGCCACCCGATTCATTCCTCAA
Source organism: Orobanche coerulescens (assembly GCA_033398695.1). Classification (NCBI taxonomy): domain Eukaryota; kingdom Viridiplantae; phylum Streptophyta; class Magnoliopsida; order Lamiales; family Orobanchaceae; genus Orobanche; species Orobanche coerulescens. The sequence goes on from CM065809.1 coordinate 98,511,886, forward strand.
ATAGACACGACTAAAGCGGACAATACAATCCCTTTAATGGAGCCTTGGCATCTTTGAACAAGGCTATAGAGCGGATAAACCACCCCGACCCTTTCACAATGATATTGAGCATCGAAGAGTCCAACTCCACATACAATCATTGAATTCTCCTCTCCCAAGCGAGCTGCATGCCATAGAACATGCCCTATAACTCAACAACCCGCAACCAATATTGGCCTCAAAAACCACTTCCCCAACATTTCACCTTGTCTATCAAAACTCCACCAACCGCTTCGAAACCCAACTAAACTCGAGTTTTCTCTAGAGGCATTCTAAATTACACGGTGCATACCTCTCTTCAACTTCATTTTTCAATAAACCTTCTTATGACAACACAACCTTGATCACTTTCACACATTATAAACAATGTTTTTTCTTGTCACATGCAATAAGCTATAAAAAGAAAAACTGTTGAGGAATCAACATAAATATTCAAATAATGCTCCTCCCCAACAGTTTAAGCTTTTACATGAGGTGGTCATTCAACATGGCAACGAAACAGGCCAAACTAAAAGGTAAGGCCTTGTGGACACGTGCAAGACTTCGATACAAAAGTTACTTGCATGCACGTGAAGGGCGTGTTGAGGAATTAACATAAATATTAAAAAATAATACTCATTAGATGAGGTGATCATTCAGGGAACACTACTTTGGAATCTAGACACATTGTATGATATTGAAATGAACCAGTCATAAGTTTATACTCCCTCCGGTTCTTATTATACATCCCATTCTAAAAGGTTGAAGGGTTCCAAAATATAAGTCCAATTTTTTCTACAATTGTTCAAGAAAATTTACAAAAATACCTTACATTTAACTCAGAAAAGAAAAAGGATATAATTTTTCAAATTCCAGCATATATATTTATTCTTTTACTTTCTCAGTGAATACAATATGTATAGTTATATTCAGGGGCAAAGTAGGAAATCAATTTTCCTAAAACACCATTGTATAACTAACTTACCTTAGTATTGGTATTTGTATTGCAGAGTTAGTCATAGGGACTAATATCATGGACCAGAGGGAGTAGTTTAGGAGTTGAAATTAGCTTTATATAGATATATATATATATATATATATATATATATATATATATATATATATATATATATGCAGTACCAATATTATATGCAGTACTTTACAGTACTAATTTATGCATGAGTTTTGTACTAATTATGCATGAAATATATGTATTTTGTGCATCAAAATTTCAATGCATTAAAATATGTAATATATGCATCAAAATATCGATGCATTAAAATATTAGATTATATGCATCAATTTTTTGTGAGAATTAATGCATTAAAATTTTGATGCATGAAATGCATATATTTCATGCATAATTAGTACAAAACTCATGCATAAACTAGTACTATAAAGTACTGCATTTAATATTGGTACTGCATAGAATGCGCCCCTATATATATATATATATATATATATATATATATATGAAGCTAATTTCAACTCCTAAACTACTCCCTCTGGTCCATGATATTAGTCCCTATGACTAACTCTGCAATACAAATACCAATACTAAGGTAAGTTAGTTATACAATGGTGTTTTAGGAAAATTGATTTCCTACTTTGCGATGGAGAGGCAAATGTGGCGGGAAAGAATACGGATGGTGGATGGAGTCTGATTCTTTTTTTTTTTTTTTTAATTCCTATTTTCTTTTATTTCATGTTATCTTTTTTTTTTTCATTTTTTTTTTTTTCAATCATACTCTTTTTTTATTTGCTTTTTTCTCTACTTTTTCCCTCTTTTTTCCTTTTATGTTATTTATGTAACGATTATTGACGGTTTCAAAGTTTGATTCATGTTAGCCGACCCCAAATCATTTTGGGACTAAGGCTTAGATGTTGTTGTTGTATATATATATATATATATATATATATATATATATATCTGCGACTTATTCTATGAAAGCATTTTGCCACAGCATGCATCAGCTAAATTTCCTACAGTGAACCCAAAAACAAAAAGGTTTTACATAAACGGAATAATATAATGTAGATTTTCGGTTTTCAGTGCCTTATTCAATTTGTAATTTCAGACTGTACCATTTAACACATAATTATTTCCTGAGTGATACCACAATAGCAGGGTGATAGCACGAAGCTCAGATGATGGTCTTTGATGCCTCACACGCGACCATTTGCACCTCTGCGGCCAGCGACAACTTTCTGCAAGTGCAAGATCAGAGCATAAGTTCCATTTAGGTCCATAACTTACATGTGTGTATATATATATATATATATATATATGTGTGTGTGTATAACACCAAATGGAAGATGCTCCGCTCATAAGATTACCTGGATGCATGAAAGTGTGTATTGCACGTCGCTTTCTGAAATCTGATGATGAATGACCAGCCTTATTCTGACATGTAATGGTTTTATCAGAAATTATTTATGAAGATGTTCAAAAATTATGCTGACTTACAGGCAAAAGAACCCGGAACTAACTTTGGGTACTAAAACAAACATCATCAATGGAATAAATTAAGGGGGTCAGAAACTCCGCACTGAAAATGACGGATGATCAAATGAATTTTTTTCCATCAAACTTTGGTGCAATCAGTACTCCTAGCTAGTTAGTTTCCAGTTAGGTGCATATGATGATCAAATCCAGTTGTCTTGCTTTCTTACTTTCATATGCTACCATTCTTCTTATCTGTATGATTAAAATACATATGTGTCTAGTTCGAGTAAGTACATCCTGATAATGAGTTAAATTGCGTGGTGATTTTAACTAATGAAGCCAAGAACAAGGCAACTTCTCATTTCCGCTAGCTAGAGTATATATATTGTTCTTTTCTTCCATGCGCTTGTGTTTCGTTAATGCATCCAAGTTTAATGAATCTGTTGCGCGGAATAGCTAGTCAACCTAGCCTTACACCAAAAGAAAGTTAATTGTTCTTGGTTTATATTAATGTTTCAAATGGCAGGTGATTGATGATGAAATTTCCCGTTTATACCAACTGAACCGAAAACATAAATCACTCTGCATCTCCAGCTGCAGTTCACTAGAATGTTCAAATGGACGTAAAAAAAGAATTACCAAAAGAAAAAAAAAAAAGGAGAAAAAATTCTTCCCCCAAGCTTCGACTGCATGATCAATTTAACTCTAGTAGCTTCTAAAGGGATATGAAGTTTTTGACACACTTGAGCATTTATTACTCATGTATCAATAGCGGTGTTTAGAGGGCCATCATTATACTGCATGACTGAACTTCCGACAAAGGTGGTGATGCCAGTGTGAATCCCAAAAATTATTGCAAGGTTTTGACATAGTAAATTGTGATGCCTTCAGATTTCAAACTTGGTATGAAGAATTTAAATTGATGATTGTGCTAATTTGCTAAGGTTAAAGGGTATCTGCAACTTAACTATTGAGGTTTGACTCCTTATTACATTTGGGCCCAAACCGTTAATTGACATGACGAGATACTACGATATCATAAAATAATTCAAAATTACACCCCTCAGCCTTTTAAAATATTACAATTAGCATCAAATTTTCGTGTGCCTATTTGTAATACTCTGAAAATTGGGGGATGTAAATGTAAAATGTAAGGCGAAAACTTGAGGTTATTTGTAATATATAGAAAAGCTGAGGGATGCTAATTTTCTAAGAATATTTTTTGACATTAGCAATTTCCATTAACCCCAGTACTGTTAGGTGCATATGTAAGATGGACGTGACGTCACGTCAAGGGTGCTTGACATAAATTTCAAAATCAGCTGTTCTTTTTGGTAATTTGACCAAACCTCAAGGGAAGTTTGATAGGTAAAAAATAAAAGGAACCAATGAGCATATTTTATGAATCTATGATTAGAATATAACCCCCAGGGATGATTGATTATATATCTAATTGATTATAATCATTCTCTTAGATTTATAACCTTATATAAGGATTCTCAATTAGGTGAAAAAGAAGGTCAATAAAATTCTGCAGTTAATCATCATAGGCTGAGGGGCAAAGACAGTCTTGCTGTATGGTTCATTTGAACTCCTTGTTCTAGTTTCTGTTTCTTCATCTTAATTAAATATGTTTCGCTGCTTCCTTTTCAATGTTAGCGCTCTTTACTCCATCAATTTTTTTTAATAATCCCTAAATATTGGAACAGTACCTTAATTATTCGAACACTCCTTCAATGAGCACAAGCATATTAGATAATAGTAATACACAAGTTTAAAAAGTTAATATAGAGGAAGAAACATACTTGCGCAAACCTTCTGGCAACACAAGTACTTCATGCGCCTCTAGATTTTTGAGTAGTTCGTTTTCTGTGATATCCAAGTCCTCGAGAATATCAAAATAGACCTGAAATATATGTAATACCCCAAGGGGTATTTATTAACAATTCGAGATTTCGAAATATAACTATGGGCTAAAACTCGGATTTAATTTCTTGCAAATTGTCCTTCAGAATAATGAACTTACGATATTGGTCTCCACAGAAGCCAGGTCAACTTTCAATCCTTTGATATTGTTAAGCCCCTCTGAGAGAGACGATGCAAAATGTGTAAAGAGAAATGGAGGTGCAGGTAATATAATATTTTGGAAATGCAACACCATATGGAAAATAATACCTGCCAAGATCTTAGCCTTCTTATGATCACTTTCAAGCTTACCAATATTTTCTTCCAATGCAACTAAACCGGCAGCACATATAACACCAATCTGTCTCATAGCACCACCTAATGTTTTCCGGAGAATCTTTGCCTTACATGTAGTAACCAAAGACAATCAAGTTACTGCACAAACAGAAATGTGAAGTCCAAGGAATAATCGTAAAAATTGTAGTTTACCTTTGCAATGAAAGGTTTTGAACCAGCAATAATAGTGCCAGCCGGAGCACCAAGACCTTTTGATAGGCAAGCCTACATCAACAATATATATCCAAACTAAGACAACAACCCATCACAATCAAGCATACATCATGTATAATTGGATAGCCTTATTTTACAATTCAAAAGGATACATATCAAGGACAATGCAGAACAATATCGAACTTACTGTCACTGAATCAGCAGCCTGTACAAGCCTATGAACAGGAACTCCAAGAGCCTGGAAAACAGACAGCCAATTATCAAATACAGGAAGTAATAGGAGAACTGAAAAAAAAAAGAAAAAAAATTTAGCAAGCCTCTGAAGTTGTTGATTACTTAGTATTAAGACCACATTTTCCATGAGAGTTATTGTGTTTTACCCTTCAAACAATAGTGTTTCGTATGTGTCAACTCATGATAGGTCCTTGTCATCTCCCACGAGATTAAGTGCAGAATGTTCCAAGTTAGACTTGCAACAGAAAAAAATTCAGAGTTGCGATTGGCAAAGTGTAAACTTCACGATAGTTTGGCGGGCAAAATACTATTATCCCTTTCCAAGTTTCCATAAAAGTTTAAGGTACAATACACTAATAAAAAAGACAACATTTTTTTTTGTTCTCTTTGTATGTGTGTGCATTAAGGAGATCTAAAAACTTGTGTTCAAATATAATGCTCTCCCTATGCTACCCATGATTTGGTACTGTGTTTGTAACTTCCCTTGCTTTATAGCAGTTTTTCACGACAGTCGATGATGATATACCATATGCATGGGACACGCTTGACCGAAAATTATAATTAGTGTTTTGAACCTTGTCCACACATGTAATTTTTATGTGTGATTGTTTTATATCCGGTTCAAGCAAACATTATATTAGTCTGAAACTGACTCAAACTTTAAACAATCTCCATTAAATAACATGAATACAACTACATATTCATATATATAATATATTATATATCAGTAATTACAGCTTTTAAAGTCAAATGGAAAACAAAAAATGCTAAATAGGATATACTTCTGAACAAGTTAAACCTATGACTCTGGCAACCTCAATGAACTCTGAACAGGTTGCTGAAGATATCATGAAAATACTAGTAAAGTCGACAAAGAGTGAGAATCCTTTGTTTGCATATTTTACTCATGAACTTGATGGAATATATGGTACAACTAGTAATCGCGCTGGCTGAATTTATCTTTTGGTTCAGACTATTTTGTTCAGCATTCTTCATTTTTGGCATAGGTAATTCCACATGACAAAGTAAAAACATATTGACCACAATCTACATGATCATGATAATAGTGAGGAGAAACCATTTGTAAGAGTTATAATTATCCTAAAAAAAAAGATGCTAGCATGTTCTCGTGCCCACATGATGTTTTTAATCTAGGTCCTCGCCTTGCACGGTTAACTTTTAGTTCCTTTGCCATTTTACTAGGTGATTTTTTTTCCTTTTCTTCCATTATATATATGGCATAAAACCAAATATTCAATTTAATAATGATTGATTCATCTCATTTGCACTTTCCTCAAATGTGTTATACAAGAAATGAAATTAGTCTAACACAGTATATAATGTCAATATGTTTCCAATTAGGTGTGTGTTACATGTATATATATGCTTTAACTAGGCAAAAAGAAACTGTCTGACTCACCACAGACGCATTGAAAATACGAGCCCCATCAATGTGAAGCTTTAACCCGTACTTGTTTGCTAGCTCTCCAACTTGGTCTGTGTATTCTACTGACAGACATCTACCACCAGAGCTGCACCCATAAGTGTTTTTGGCACAAGAACGAATGAAAAATCATGTCTACTTCTTCCCAATGGAAGGTAATAAAACTATAAGCTCCTAGCACTACCTTCTGGCGTCTGATATAAGGTAAGAAATTAACTCAGTAAGACTAGACTTACTGTGCATGTGAATTTTCCAAACAGATGAGCCTGGTAGTTGGATAACATATTTCGAAGCTCGGATCCCTTATCGCTTGTTCAATTAGGTTAATATCCATTGTTCCATCTTCATTATTCTTCACCGTCCTTGGATGAACGCCTCCGATTGTGGAAATGCCTCCATTTTCATAAATATGAATATGGGAATAGTCTCCGAGAATGACTTCACTACCTCTGATCTGACAGTGAGTGAGCACACAGATAAGGTTGGCCATAGTGCCTGAAGGGACAAATAATGCTGATTCCTTGCCCATGACTTTTGCCATCTCCATTTCGAGGCGTGCAGCAGTCGGGTCGTTACCCAAAACGTCGTCATCAACTTCAGCACTCACCATTGCAGCCCGCATGGTTTCAGTTGGTTTGGTTACAGTGTCAGATCGAAGATCCACTCTTCTTGACACCATTTTCACTGATTTAACCACATGAGTGAAAACCAAAGAAAAAGTTATCACAACATGATCTACTTACTATAAATAATTAGAACAAACAAGCATATACTACTTACTCCAGACCATAGACTTACCACATTGCTTTTCCCTGCTTAATACAAGTTCATACATTTATTTATACCTTGACAATAAGATAAGACGAGAGAACAAATAATGAGATACTAATTATGAGTTTTTTGTTTTGTTTTTTTTCCTAATAGTTATCGTGGAGTGGAGCGGACGAGAGGGATCATAACCACCAGATAAACTGTTTGAACCCTGTATCAACACACTTTCAAAGGGTTAAAATGGTACTATACAACTGATGATAAGTTCCAGAAATCATGATTACTTATGATGAGCGCATAATCTTATAAGAACAAATCACATTAATTCTGCAATCTTTGCTCATCTAAAATAATAAATAAGAAAAATGTACTTTTCATCCCATCTATTTTTTTTAATAAAAAAAATATCTCAAAAGAAACAAGAAACTTGGAAATAAAGAAACATATGTAGCAGCAGAAACCTTTACACAGTTCAGCAGTTCCTCAACCTCCAAGTAAACAAAGTAATTCTAACTGACTGTGGAGTCCTCCGCCAAAAAAATAAATAAAAAATAAAACATTCACCAAAGAAACTTAATTTATAAATTAAAATGGATAAGAAAAGGTAGAAACTTATCCACAGCTAGGTTTTCGTTTAGACTACATAAAGTTGCTTGCACCAAAACCACCAGAAAAACAAAACCCATTAAAAAAAACAAATTTAATACGAAATAATGGTATCAACTCAAATTGCGATCACATATATATATATCTAAAGTTTTCGTAGTATTACCTCCTAACTGAATACACCCTTTCCATTTTTACAAAGTTGGGAAAGCAACTCTAACACATGCTAAGAAAAATCCAAATATGGAGATGGATGAATCGTCGGATTTGTCCCCACCAGCCTTACCCCACTTCAAGTGGAAAAGCCGAATTATTTTGCTTTGCTAGTGAATTATTACGTCATTTAATGGCCCAGGGAAAGCTTTAATTACCTTAGATACCAAACACCTTTGGGTTCACGAAAATGTCCGAAATTCTGCACATTGACTGACAGACATGCATGCGGGAAATTCACAGGGCTTAATAAATAATATGCCAACATTCAAAGAAAAACTGGTTGGGATAGAGAAAAAATCAATTTTAATCTTATGTTACTCCAAATCAAAATTAGTCCTGTAATTATACTTCAATTGGTTTTGGTCCTGTAATTTCACTTTGTCTCTACTTTTGGTCCTGTCGCCGGATGGTGATACACACGCCGCCGACCGCCGTAAATTTTTCCTCGCCATCACACGCCATTTTTTAGTCCTGTAATGTAGCTTGCAATCAATTTTGGTTCTGTAATTGAGCTCTTAATCGATTTTGGTCCTGTAATTTAACTCTCGATCGATTTTGGTCCTGTAATTTAACTTTCAATCGATTTGGTCCTATAATTGAGTTCTAAATCGATTTTGTCATATAATTTAACTTTCAATCTATTTTTGTCATAAAAAACCCAACATCTCTCCCCTGATTTCGCCAATTTAGTCCTCGTCGCCGGCCGGAATATTTTATAGCCATTGGAGCTAACGTGGCTGACACGTGGCAAAAAGAGTGGGTCCATGTCAGGCCATGTGGCTGACACGTGGCAAAAAAATTATTTTGATAATTAAAAAATTAAAAAAATAAATAAATAATTTTTTTTAATATTTTTATATTAATATTCCAGAATTAAAATTAATTATCTAAAGTATTAATATAAAAATATTAGAATTTTTTATTTAAAAATTCGAAAATAAAAAAATTAAAAGCATTTGGAATGTATTTATAAACAGTTTTTTATGTAAAGAAAACTAGAATTTTTTTCTATAAAATAAATTTTTTTATTTATTTTATAGAAAAAAAATTCCAGATGCTTTTATAAATAAACAGTTTTTTTATGCAAAGAAAACTGGAATTTTTTCTATAAAATAAATTTTTTTATTTATTTTATAGAAAAAAAATTCCAGATGCTTTTATAAATAAACAGTTTTTTATGTAAAGAAAAATGGAATTTTTTTTCTATAAAATAAATTACGGGACCAATTTGATAATTTTCTCTATGACAAAAATAGATTGAAAGTTAAATTATATGATAAAATCGACTTAGAACTCAGTTATAGGACTAAAATCGATTGAAAGTTAAATTACAGGACCAAAATTGACCAAGAGTTAAATTACAGGACCAAAATCGATTGAAAGTTAAATTGCAGGACCAAAATTGACCGAGAGTTAAATTACAGGACCAAAATCGATTGAGAGCTCAATTATAGGACCAAAATTGATTGCAAGCTACATTAAAGGACTAAAAATGAAAACGTATGAGTGACCGGAAAAATTTCTGGCGACCGAGTTAGGCGCGTGTGTATCACCATCCGGCGATAGGACCAAAAGTGGAGACAAAATGAAATTATAGGATCAAGACCGATTGAAGTATAATTACAGGACTAATTTTGATTTGGGGTAACATTAGAGGACCAAAGTTAATTTTTTCTCGGTTGGGATACAATAACTACTATATTGGATACACCATGGAAATTCGAACTAAACAACAAATATATTAAACAAAATACAAACAAGTAATGAACGGAGAAATAGTCGAGGCAAAGCGACAATGACATAGCTAGGGGAAGCATCCCGGGCTCCCCTCATTTTAGGAAAAGAATTAAAAAATTTCCTTTAAAAAAAGGAAATTAATATTTTGGTAAGGATTCTTAAGTTTCGGGCCCGTTTCGATCCCCCTTAGCCCGTTATTGGCTACGTCATTGTGAAGCAAGAAGTAATAAGTAATTTGAACTAAATAAGTAACGAACCTCCCAAGATACAAAGACTCAGTATTGGATTGGAGTTTAGAAACCAATCACCCTGACGAATGAGTCCTGGACGGACAATTGAGCAATGTACCATAAGATTCTACTATGAAAGATGCAGAAAAAATCACTCAGGAGGGAAAGAAAAATGCACGATCTTTTGAGTGTCGTGAGGTGTAATTTTTCTCTATGTATGTGTCTGTATTTATAGGTGTAGATAGGTTAAGAAGAGAAGAATCCCAATTAAAATATGATTTCTTGACTTGCTTCTCAAACAATCTGGAAGGTTCCATAATAAGAGGAATCCCAAAATTAATTAATTTCAGGGCTCCACCCAGCCGGGACGGGCGACTAGCCGCAAGCGTGACTGCACCAACCCAACCGGGAGGGCCAAAGATCGGGACCAGGGCCAAACCAGACTGGACCTAGTGGGCGGACGATTGGACAGTCGGATGGACGGACAGTCGGACGGACAAACGCACATGTGTGTGTGACCCCTTCCACCTAGACACTCGCACAACATTTTTGTACTCTCTCTTATTCACCTTCTTTTTATAAGGTGTCTCCCACAACGGATTGTTGTAACACCCCAATAAGGCGGCTATTACAGAGCCGTTGACCCCACACTGGGACCCACCAGGCGATATCCAAAGTACAGATTAAATACAAAATACATGTGATACCGAACCACAAAATATAGTACTTACTCCGATTTGGAGTTTACAACAATATGGCCTACGGCCTTATTATACACAGGATCCAAAACATAAGTATAATCCATATGGAGATGGAATATACCTTAAATAACAATACATTTGTTCATATTTAAATAAAGCGAAAAGATAACATTACACGGTACGAACATGACCGGACTCAAAAGACTTGGACCCCCCGAACTAGTATCCTTCGAACCATTCGTCATCACCCTGATCTTCCCGTGCCTTGTCCTTTCCTCGACCTAAAATACAACACAAGTATTTTGCCCAACACAGGGTCAAATATACATGATAAATGATTCTCAAGATATTATACAATTCACATATATAAGATTTCAAGGATAACAACCCGACTAACGAACAGACCCCTCGGGCGTATGAACGCTTAGTCACAAAACATCGAACACATCCAAATATAAGAATTGACTATGAACGACTAAGATAGTACGGCTCAAGATGGACATCACAGTACGCCCGATCCGAATATGTGTCAGTGCACATGTCCACCCCGTATACGGAATCCAGGATATACGTGGGACAATGTACCTAATTAGCCTCAACGAACTACGTCTCGTGTGCACAACCTTTCACGGAAAATATTCACACATGACTATATATGTGCCCGGCTAAAAATCCTACACAATATCCAATCGGAACGTAGATATGACTCCGGATACATCATGATGCAACATGACAACGAATTCAATAATTCACAAATCCGATTAAAGATCGAGGACTCACTGAAATGACAATAAGGTTAACGATATCAAGGGTTCGAAAGTGACGAACTTGGGAATATAATCCCACGATGAAAACGGGACATCGTTAAGAACAACCTCAAATCACAAGATATAAGTTTATAAGTGTTTCATATACACGAAATGCATAATCATCATAAGAATCCACACATCATTATAACCAAGCAAGATAACTTGCCTCAATACGGAGGCGAGAATAGTCCTTCCTTCTCAAACGAACGAACGGCCCTCGATTCAAAATCGGTTACTCGAACAATCAACCTTGAATGAAGTATATTTTACTCAATGATACGTTCATATGATCATCTATACCAAATTTTAACGAGACAACATCCTAATTCCCATTTGAGTAGTTCAACTTTAAGATATTGAAGTGTTACTCCAAGAACCTTATTCAATACCATTCTCTTCTTACGATTGATTGCAAGATATTACCAAATGTTTGTTGGATTAAGAATCGTTCCCTAATGTGTTAAACAATAACCTCCTATCCTTTAAACTTATCAAGAACATCTCAAAGTAAAATCTGCACTTCAAACAATTACTTATGTTGAGTTGACTAGTTACAAATCCATATTATGATCATGAAGACTACCTCAAGTTTAACACCATCCTTATAATCTTTTAATTAACTTGGAGATTTGAATATTATTCCTCTGAATTCACTTAGCTTAGGTTCAAGAAGGTCATTTCATTCTTTTAATGGTCAACAAGGGTTTCTTAAAACATTTTATGGTAATTATTCCAACAAGTTATTTACATTACAATGAAACAAGGACTATTATTATTCCAATGGTGTTATTAGTCTAGCAAGTAGAGTGTGGTTTCACTAAACATGATCATCATTATTCAAAACACCAAGAACTTATCATTACAAATCCCCTAATCATCATATTCATCATTAATTAAGTTTGTTGGAAGCTTAACTATAAACATGTTTAGCTTGATTAATTCATCACTAGGTGGAGTATACTTAATCACTATCATTATAATTACGAGATTATAGGGTTAAATCGTATAACATACCTTCAGAATTGAAGAACAATACACCAAAACCACAGGATCACAATCTAAGCTTCAAGAATAACTCCAACTCCCAATCAACAAGCTCCAAAATCAAAATGTAAAGCTCAAACACAAGTTGGAAGAAGGTAATTTTGATCTAGGGACGAAGGGGGATGATTATATGGGTGAAAAATTAGAGGTTGGACGTGCAAAAAGAAAGACACAAGCTGTCTTTTTATAACAACACAGTTCGTTACGTACGTTATCACAAGAGGATAACGTACGTTAACAGCTTTACGTAAGCTACGCAAAAAGTGTTACGTACGTAAGCTAAGTCCAGAGGTTGCTGGACTGAAATACGAACATCATTACGTACGTTACCCCAAAACCAACCGGGAATATTACATGCCGTGGGCCCCGCACCGGAACCCACCAGGCTAAAAACCATTTACAAAAACGCCCAAAAAGGCCGATGACGGTAGTATTTTTCAAAACTCACAAAATCATTTGAAAACACTAACTACCGTCCAGACAAACAAGGCCAAAAACTCGGTTAAGGGAATCATTTTTCGAAATCAAACTCAGTTGGCAAAAAGCCGAAAGCCATTTGAAAGAACTCACGCAGCGGATAAAAATACAGTCCAAGATACATATACATCAATAATGATATACACAAACAAAATACACGATTTCCCAACAATATGCCATAGCCAGTATCGTCCGGAATCCTCGCCTCACGACCGCTACCATCAAAGTCCTCAATACCTGAAAAACAAGTCCCACGACGGGGTCAGCAATAATGCCCGACAAATAACCGCAAGTACATAAACATAAATATTCACATGACATGTATCATGAGAATAATAACCTCAACGATAACCTTACCACTCCCGGTAATCCAACGATTCTCATCAAAATCCCAATATCACGATAATACCACATAATACCTCAATACCGAATACTTTCCCGTACACCATCTTCTATGTACGATTGCCATAAAACATACCTCTATCCGGATATCCTTCCGAAATGCATACCACAGACCAAGAATATCCAAAACGACATCAACAATATCCGAATACTACAATCTTCCAAAGATTGTCCAAGTATCTCAACAATCATCAACTGTGTATTCTAATCCTTATATAACATCACTGAACATTCGTCAATATGCAATACAACATTAAATACTTATGAAATGTAAATGGAATTACTCATCAAAACATTACAACCGAACAAGTAAACACTTGCCTGGATACCAACATGACAAAACCAACACCGAACTCATCGCCCTCGTCTACGAGCTCTTCAAATTTGATCGACGGAATCTACGGCTTTTCACCGCGGCAAAATGATTATACCTATTGGTTAATCAACCTAGAACAATAATCATATCAATAATCGAACCAACTTGGTAACAATGATCATAACATATTCAATCCGGAATTCAACCTCATATCAAGATTCATCTCATATAAATCAACCACTATCATCACTATGATTTAGAATACCATCTTAAATTGGTTAAACGAATTATCAAATCATCATAGTCATCATATGGCCTCAAGAACATCAGGAACTCTATGATTCCATAATCATAATCAACATATTCAAAGCATATCATCATCTTCCTTCAACATAAACCTCATATATCCTCAAGAATCGCAATAACAACATCATAATCATCTTCATACGAATCATTCATCAACTATAACATCAAAAATCCGAAATGAAACGGAGAAATATCCAACATACCTCATAGAATATGGATAACACAAGAAATCACTTCAAGAATCAACAATAGTTCCATAACCAAGCTCTAATTCCATGATTCCAAGCTCACAATCATGTTAGAAGTGTTTAGAACACTCTTAGAAGTGAAGAGGGACGAGCTGGGGTGGGAGAAATGAAAGGCAACACTTCAATATATAAACTGCACTCTCATTACGTACGTAAGTGTCCTTACTTAACGTACGTAACAGCCTTAACGTACGTAATCCGGAATCTATAGCGTACGTAACAAACTCACTGTCTCATTCCGTGAAGTCCATTACGTACGTAACCCATACCATATAACGTACGTAATATACCAGTTGAATTGCTACAGTACAATGGTCGTGTTACGTACGTAACACGTCCTGTATAACGTACGTAACACGTACGTTGACTCACCTGTCAATATCCTCCGCCGAAAGTTGCCGACACAGGGTCCCACCTGCCGACCACGACTCGATCGTCTGATTCCCATGTTACGTATGTAATGTCTCGGCCATAACGTACGTAACTCTACCAATTTAACGTACGTAAGCTTCAACACATAACGTACGTAATGGCTTCCATACTTAGCCATTTACAGCAATTCCTGTCCAACGTCTCGACATAACAAATATGAACATACGGCAACATCAATATATATACTCAATTCAATAACATTATCAAACGTTCACAATGTCCTCGAGCATAATTAACCATCCACGATATCCAATATATAAATGAAAAATATATCCGAAAAATCGGGGTATTACACTCTACCCCCCTTAAAAATAAGTTTCGTCCTCGAAACTTGCAATCACTCGCACAAACAACATTTCAACGGAAAATCCAAAATCACCAAGATAACCAAGAATTATCGAATAATCCGAACAACATACTTACATGTCAGTGAAGACGAAGATCTCCCGTGATACTAGCATATGACACCATTTCAAAAATCTCGACACAACAAGAATGCCAAAACAGGAATAATCACAATTTGAAAACGATTGGTCTCCGCCAAGACCACAACAAGTTTAGAGCACTGTCGAGTTTTGTGGGATCTGTGACGCTGTGTCTCCTTACCTAAAGCGCATGAGCCGCTCCTTGTCACATGCACGTATCACCGGCGTTCCACTCCACATCGAAAGATGCACATTGCATGTGACTCGCACTGGCGTTCACTTCCCGATTGGAGCCGCACCTTGCACATGACCACGGCACCGGCGTTCACTCCATGCCTCGTCGGTCTCGGGAACACCAACAATCCCCAAACCCACACATCACCACGACAGTACTCAAAAATCACACAGTTCCAAAACATCACAAACATCACGCTACTACCACACCGGTAGAGCCACATAACACACATGCCCGGTTATCACAAAACTATGGGCTCCGATACCATATTTGTAACACTCCCAAAACCAACCGGGAATATTACACGCCGTGGGCCCCGCACCGGAACCCACCAGGCTAAAAACCATTTACAAAAACGCCCAAAAAGGCCGATGACGGTAGTATTTTCCAAAACTCACAAAATCATTTGAAAACACTAACTACCGTCAAGACAAACAAGGCCAAAAACTCGGTTAAGGGAATCGGTTTTCGAAATCAAACTCAGTTGGAAAAAAGCCGAAAGCCATTTGAAAGAACTCACACAGCGGATAAAAACACAGTCCAAGATACATATACATCAATAATGATATACACAAACAAAATACACGATTTCCCAACAATATGCCATAGCCAGTATCGTCCGGAATCCTCACCTCACGACCGCTACCATCAAAGTCCTCAATACCTGAAAAACAAGTCCCACGACGGGGTCAGCAATAATGCCCGACAAATAACCGCAAGTACATAAACATAAATATTCACATGCCATGCATCATGAGAATAATAACCTCAACGATAACCTTACCACTCCCGGTAATCCAACGATTCTCATCAAAATCCCAATATCACGATAATACCACATAATACCTCAATACCGAATACTTTCCCATACACCATCTTCTATGTACAATTGCCATAAAACATACCTCTATCCGGATATCCTTCCGAAATGCATACCACAGACCAAGAATATCCAAAATGACATCAACAATATCCGAATACTACAATCTTCCAAAGATTGTTCAAGTATCTCAACAATCATCAACTGTGTATTCTAATCCTTATATAACATCACTGAACATTCGTCAATATGCAATACAACATAAAATACTTATGAAATGTAAATGGAATTACTCATCAAAACATTACAACCGAACAAGTAAACACTTGCCTGGATACCAACATGACAAAACCAACACCGAACTCATCGCCCTCGTCTACGAGCTCTTCAGCCCCGATTGGACGGAATCTACGGCTTTTCACCGCGGCAAAACGATTATACCTATTGGTTAATCAACCTAGAACAATAATCATATCAATAATCGAACCAACTTGGTAACAATGATCATAACATATTCAATCCGGAATTCAACCTCATATCAAGATTCATCTCATATAAATCAACCACTATCATCACTATGATTTAGAATACCATCTTAAATCGGTTAAACGAATTATCAAATCATCATAGTCATCATATGGCCTCAAGAACATCAAGAACTCTATGATTCCATAATCATAATCAACATATTCAAAGCATATCATCATCTTCCTTCAACATAAACCTCATATATCCTCAAGAATCGCAATAACAACATCATAATCATCTTCATACGAATCATTCATCAACTATAACATCAAAAATCCGAAATGAAACGGAGAAATATCCAACATACCTCATAGAATATGGATAACACAAGAAAGCACTTCAAGAATCAACAATAGTTCCATAACCAAGCTCTAATTCCATGATTCCAAGCTCACAATCATGTTAGAAGTGTTTAGAACACTCTTAGAAGTGAAGAGGGACGAGTTGGGGTGGGAGAAATGAAAGGCAACACTTCAATATATAAACTGCACTCTCATTACGTACGTAAGTGTCCTTACTTAACGTACGTAACAGCCTTAACGTACGTAATCCGGAATCCATAGCGTACGTAACAAACTCACTGTCTCATTCCGTGAAGTCCATTACGTACGTAACCCATACCATATAACGTACGTAATATACCAGTTGACTTGCTACAGTACAATGGTCGTGTTACGTACGTAACACGTCCTGTATAACGTACGTAACATGTACGTTGACTCACCTGTCAACATCCTCCGCCGAAAGTTGCCGACACAGGGTCCCACATGCCGACCACGACTCGATCGTCTGATTCCCATGTTACGTACGTAATGTCTCGGCCAAAACGTACCTAACTCTACCAATTTAACGTACTTACGCTTCAACACATAACGTAGGTAATGGCTTCCATACTTAGCCATTTACAACAATTCCTGTCCAACGTCTCGACATAACAAATATGAACATACGGCAACATCAATACATATACTCAATTCAATAACATTATCAAACGTTCACAACGTCCTCGAGCATAATTAACCATCCACGATATCCAATATATAAACGAAAAATATATCCGAAAAATCGGGGTATTACAATTGTTTCCTATATGGGATGGCTTCCACCGCTTCCTAAGAAGTGGACTTTCCTTTTAAGAAATCCTAATACATGGCTCAACCTTTGAGCTTAAATTTTTCACGCATCCGAACTCGAATTTATGAAAGTCAATGCACCACGATTGTTGTTGCCCAAAATATTTATCCGAAGATTAATACTGCTGGAAGACGGACAACAAACAACAATTGCGGGAGCACTTCCGAGAGAAGATAAATAATGCAAGATTTGCCGGGTTTGTTAGGCCCGGGCTTGAATGCTCTCGCGAGATGTTATTAATACGAATATTCGTGGATACAAGTATTAATGAGAGAAATCTAAATACAATGAGTGTAAAAAGACTCTGTTAATCCGGCTCTTGAGCGAAGCTCGGTGTTCTTCGTCCCGCCGATAATCTGCTCGAGGAGAAAAGGCCGGGAGAAGTAAGACCGAATGATAGCTGTTGCCAAGAGTTGGAGATTAGCCAAGTGATGTATATTGTTTCTGTATTGTGTGCTCAAATCGTGAGGTTGCAGAAGGAAGCTGAAGCCTTTTTTGTGGTAAAGGTTCGATCCAGAAGAATTTCGGTGCCTGGACAAGTGCTGGGAGCCTTGTTTATATAAGGACAGTCGGGTCCTGTCCTGTGTGGCGGCCGCTGCCCGGCCAATATTATAATGGGGCGATCTCACAGGGTCATCGGGCTAAAGTCTAAGGAAGATCTTGTTTGTCGGGCTAAAGTCGAGGAAGAGGTCGCCACAGTGGCGCCCAATAAGGAGCCATCACGTGTCCGGAGTCAGTCAACATGTGGCCCTACTGACAAGCTTTCGGCGGCCTGTCGGCTGGTGGAGGGAATCTGTCAGGCTTTGGTCAATGGCCCGAGATTCGCGGATCTTGTCTCGGCCCTTGCACGTGGTGCCAGTCTTGAGGCTCGGCCTTCACCGACTGGATGTCCATCGGTGGTGATCGACATGAGCGGTCGTCCCTGGCTGATCATCCGAGGTCGCCAACGGTCGGTCACCAAGGGCAGGTCACCAATGGTCGGTCACCAAGGGTCGATCGGCAGATGCCGATAGAGGGTCGCCAGATGTCGGTCGCCAGGAGTCGGTCGCCGAGTACCGAGAGACGATCGTATTTGAGGTCGATCGCTCGGCACCGGGGCTTGTCCTGGGACCTTCGGTTGGCCAGTCTAGCATGTGCGCTGGGTTAGGGCTCGGTCGCCAGATTGCTGATCGGCAGAACTGACTTGGCCGCTCGGCAGTAAGTCGGTCGCTCGGCCTCGGAGGCGATCGCCGGTCGGAAGGTGTTAAATCTTGACACAACAATTGCCCCCCAGCTTGCTCCTATGTTGAAGACATGGGGCGAGGTGGTTCTTGCTGGTGATCGCGTATGGATGAGGACGGGCGATCTGAGCTGACTTAGGACTCGGACTTGGGCTATCAAGGTCGATTGGCTTAGCTATCTTTCGGTCTTGTACCTGCAAAAAACAACATTGGCCGATCCCCCATGAAAACTTGGTGGTTTCGCTTTGTTTGAGGAATCGTGCACAGTCGCGGAGATCGATGGACCGACTCCATGACCGTGTCTTGGTGCGCGAAGACATTGAGTGTCTCGTGACTCACTTTATTATGAGGGTCCTCTGTTAGCCGCGCCGCCTCGTATTTAAACGAAGGGCGTGCGGTCTCGGTCTAGAGGAGTCCTTGCGCGGGGCGTCGGATGAATCAACTCCACGCCCGCGGCTTGTTAGCTCTGCTTCCACCTCGGCCACCATGGAGATGGCCGACCTCGACGGTGTACGTTGAGACGGGGTTGTGGAATGAGTCCACCGATTAATGTTGGAGAGCCTCGGACTACGCCGGCCTCGTATTTAAACGAAGGGCGGGCGATCTCGGCCGAAGGGACCTTGCATGGCCGGCGGCCGGTTCCATCGATCGCCGGGGCCATGGCTTTATGATGTGCGGTGGAGGCGATCTTATGCCTTAGTCCGTCATGTTATATCTTTGGATCAGATGGCGATCGTGTCCACCGGGTTTGCCGATAATGTTGCGACCGCGGAAGATCGCGATCGTCGCCGCGGCTAGTCCTCATGTCGAATGGATCAGAGGCGGATCGAGTCCTCCGGCTCTGCTGGGTAGTAGCGATCGGGCCGGGAGACTGGTGGTCGTCGTACGGGCGCCGACCGATCTACTCCTAGGCTGAGAAGAAGCCTTTGCCTGGACAGGAAATCTGCGGCTCTAGCCCGGAAGGCTGCGTAGGTCGTCGGCAGGGTCTTCGTGAGATGCCTGAACATAGGCGAGAAACCCTGAAAACCTCCTAGGACCGCGTAGAGGGCGGTCTCATCGCTTACGGGCTCACCGTTGAGGATGATCACGTCTACTCGGTCGATGTAGTCCGAGTCGGACTCTTCTTCTCCCTGCTTGATTCGCATCATGCGAAGGGGACCTTCTGGCCGAGCGGCCCTGGTGGCGAAGTGTTCCGTGAAGACGTGCGCCAGCTCGTTAAAGGAGCCAATGGACCGAGGTGGCAGTGAGGTGTACCACCGGTGGGCGAGGTCGTCCAGTGTCAAAGGGAACATTCGGCACCTGGTCGCGTCCGATGCCCCACACCCGGTCATGTAGATGTTGAACTTGCTTAGGTGCGTCTGGGGGTCCGATCGCCCCTCGTACATGGGTGTTTGCGGGGGAGCGATCCTGTGCTGCACCGGGGCGAGCTCGATGTCGATCGTGAGCGGCTCGCTCGGCGCGGCGATCGTCTTCAGGGCGCCTGACCCGGATTGCAGGAGCGCCTTCACGTCGTCGATCTGGCGTTGCATTGCCGCAATCGCCGTGGCTCGGCTGCTTGCGGATCGGCTTTGGGAGCGGGGGCCGAGGCGATCGTGTACCGACCTCCGGACCCCGCTGTTGCTGACCTTAGGAATCTGGCGAGCGGGAGCCAGGCGGCTGGATCGCCTTGTGGGAGCCGGGTAGGCCGAGCTCCTGGTGACGGACACCAACTCCGTCGTCTCGTAGCCGGCCGGGACGCCTGCCGCTGTCGGAGTCACCGCCTGGCGATCGAAGATGACGTGCCCCGCCGCGAGCGCCTCTTCTTGCGGGCGAGAGCCTCCTGGCGCTCGCTCGGCCAGTAGTGCCTTGAGCTTCCGCTTGATCTTCCGGCGAGAGACCGGGGGGGCGGTAGCTGGAGGCGCGTCGAGAGCACTCCGTCGCTCCTGTAGGACGGCCAGGGCCCCTTCGATCTGTTCCTTGGTTCGGAACCGATCGAGCGAGAGGTTTGGGCCGCCGTCCAGGGACGGGATCGAGGGTCTCGATCATGGCGGCTACCTTCCACCATCGGCCGCGGCTCGGGCCGGGACGGAACAGGTCCGCCGGCCGTCAGCGGCTTTCTTCGACGCGGAGGCGGAAGACATGTTTTCTGAAGGATTTCTTTGAAGTGCAGTAAGTGTCACTTCAAGTATCTGCCCCGAGAACAGTGAGTGTTCTTCGGGACGGTAGGTATAAAAATTCGAGGGTTGGATCGCCCCTTCCTCTAGCGCCAATTGTTGTTGCCCAAAATATTTATCCGAAGATTAATACTGCTGGAAGATGGACAACAAACAACAATTGCGGGAGCACTTCCGAGAGAAGATAAATAATGCAAGATTTGCCGGGTTTGTTAGGCCCGGGCTTGAATGCTCTCGCGAGATGTTATTAATACGAATATTCGTGGATACAAGTATTAATGAGAGAAATCTAAATACAATGAGTGTAAAAAGACTCTGTTAATCCGGCTCTTGAGCGAAGCTCGGTGTTCTTCGTCCCGCCGATAATCTGCTCGAGGAGAAAAGGCCGGGAGAAGTAAGACCGAATGATAGCTGTTGCCAAGAGTTGGAGATTAGCCAAGTGATGTATATTGTTTCTGTATTGTGTGCTCAAATCGTGAGGTTGCAGAAGGAAGCTGAAGCCTTTTTTGTGGTAAAGGTTCGATCCAGAAGAATTTCGGTGCCTGGACAAGTGCTGGGAGCCTTGTTTATATAGGGACAGCCGGGTCCTGTCCTGTAGCGGCCGACCGCCTGCCGGCCAATATTATAATGGGGCGATCTCCTGGGCTGTCAGGCTAAAGTCCAAGGAAGATGCTGGCTGTCGGGCTAAAGTCCAAGGAAGAGGCTGCCACAGCTGGGCGGTCCAATAAGGAGCCATCACGTGTCCGGAGTCAGTCAACATGTGGCCCTACTGACAAGCTTTCGGCGGCCTGTCGGCTGGTGGAGGGAATCTGTCAGGCTTTGGTCAATGGCCCGAGATTCGCGGATCTTGTCTCGGCCCTTGCACGTGGTGCCAGTCTTGAGGCTCGGCCTTCACCGACTGGATGTCCATCGGTGGTGATCGACATGAGCGGTCGTCCCTGGCTGATCATCCGAGGTCGCCAACGGTCGGTCACCAAGGGCAGGTCACCAATGGTCGGTCACCAAGGGTCGATCGGCAGATGCCGATAGAGGGTCGCCAGATGTCGGTCGCCAGGAGTAGGTCGCCGAGTACCGAGAGACGATCGTATCTGAGGTCGATCGCTCGGCACCGGGGCTTGTCCTGGGACCTTCGGTTGGCCAGTCTAGCATGTGCGCTGGGTTAGGGCTCGGTCGCCAGGTTGCTGATCGGCAGAACTGACTTGGCCGCTCGGCAGTAAGTCGGTCGCTCGGCCTCGGAGGCGATCGCCGGTCGGAAGGTGTTAAATCTTGACACAACAACGATCATCTACTCGGACTGTAGATTCTGATTATGCCACTCGTCTCAATTTTGACGACGTACCAAATTTAAAAAGTCTAGTCAAAGACATACTTTGACTTATTTATTTATAAAATCCCAACAATCCCACATGTGTAAAAATTATGCATGTATTCATACTTTGTTGCTTAGCTTTTGATTAAACCTATATATATGTGATCTTGCCTATCGGAAGTATCCTGCAGTCCTCCATCTTAGAATATATAAGTCACCGTTAAAGTGATAGACTTAATCTTTTACCACCTTACAATAGGTTATTCACTTGGTTGGCTATCTAGGGGCATGGTTAGCTCGTGGATGTACTAAGTGTCACTGGACACTCCAAAGTTGGTTTTCCCATTTAACCAAGTTCTTGGGGTCTTCAGTCATCATAGTTAGGTATCCACTAACGACTGTTCTTTAGTTGTAGATTTTGATTCCCATATCAGTTTAATGAATTGATCTCGACTTATGCTTTTAGTAAACGGATTAGCTATATTCTCTTTTGATTTTACAGAGATAATTCCGCTTGAGATCAAGTCTCTTACGGTACTTTATCTTCAACATATATGCCTAGAGTTGCCGTTGTCTATGGCATTTCGAGACCTGCCAATAGTTGCTTGGCTATCGCAATGTATCATGATTGATGATACTGTTTTTCCCAACATGGAAGGTCTTCGAGAAAGTTGTGAAACCATTCCGCCTCTTCTCCAGTTTTGTCCAAAGATATAAATTTAGAATTCGTGGTTTAATGGGCTATGTACTTTTGCTAAGTAGATCTCTAGTATACATCACCGCCTCATATGGTAAACATATAACCACTACTGGATGTTAATCTTTAGAGTTTGATATCCATTTAGCATCATAATACCCCTTGAGTGCTGGTGGATATCTTTTATAGTGCATCCCAAAGCTCAATGTGTGTTTTAAGTATCTTTGCACCCTTCTAAGTGCTCTCCATTGCTCGTTGTTTGGATTGCCTGTGAATCTACCAACCTTATTAACTCAGTATGCCGAATTGGGTCTTCTACAACTGATAATGTACCCCAAGCTCCAAATTATTTGGGAACACTCCAGTTGATCCACTGGTTGCCTTGTACTTTTCAGTAAACGCAGACTTTTCATCAAATGGTGTCTTTGTCGATGGTGTAATTTTTGAGAATTTTGTTTCCTTCCGCCTGAAATTATTTATCATTTTATGCGGGATATTTTTCGTTGGGTGCGACTTGTTGTTACATAAGTCGTACATATTGTGTGCATGCGTATGTAGCATGACATGTTGCATTTTGTTGTTGTTTTGCCTCTTTGAAGGTGTTATTGGCTCGTGGGATAACCCTTCCTTTTGATTTAGTTGCGTTCTGGGTCCTTTCGGAACCATATAATAATTTTACACAGATGAAGCACGCTCATTAACATACCACAATGATCGATGAGCTCACTTTATCCTATTAAATTAAGGACCCTTTTATATCAAATGATGATGAATAAGAGATTCTTGGTCATGAAGTATCATATCTCGTACAATTAATGCACTCATATATCTTACCAATTCTACATGAACTAATATGTTGGTAAGGCTTAGTTCATTATCTACTACATGATATTGAAAATGTACTCAAGACTTATCTATCTCCAGAGAAAATAAGATCTTTGTCTATTTTGCTTATATGATTTTTTGCACCAATAATGTATTGAGAATGTGTATGGTTGACGAGCTTAACCATAATTAATATGAAATCTCTAAAAATATTGGCATGTCTCGCGAATGTAAGAGTTTCAGATTGCAACTTGTAATGAATATAATACCCATGCTATTCCACGCAGGATATTTCTGTAACACCCCCAAGACATTCAGGGCATATTACAGCGCCGTGGACCCCACACTGTGGAATCCACCAGGCTAACGTAACGAACAGGACATTCGACAAAGATAAACAACCATCAATAAGACGACAATCCCAAATAAAAGACTACAACCCGACAAATAGAATCCAACATCAATCCATTTCCCAAAACGGGAACACAACATTAACAATTTTCAAACAAGAAGTACTCGAGTACTTAAATCAATTTTATAATACAAAAATCCCAAAACAATACATCAACCATAATCGACAGAACAAAACACAAAGAATCGACTAGTGGACAATATCATGCTTGCCCATCATCCTCATACGGCTCTAGTTCTCGCTTGTCCCCACGATCAATACCTGAAATACAAAAAGTATTTCCCCCATTTAAGGGGTTAGCGACAACTGCTAGTGCAAGTACAATCCATTTGAACTACATTCTAATCAGATGAATATATGCGCCAAAAGTCATTTTAGAAAACATTTTATATTCCGTAATATTTACAATGTACAATCACAAAACACATTATCTCCAACAAATCACAATTCAAAGTTAACCGTTGGTACGAGACTCACGGCCACCATACCCCGCAGAGCCTCGTCAGACATCCCTGGGTGGCTAACCACAGTTCACGATACGCACACTCACGGCAATACGTATCCCTAGAGGCCCCGTCGGACCGTCCCTAGGTGAACATATTCATAACCATCCACAACAACCACGATACAACCATAATTCAAATACTAGAACATGTAAACAAATGTAAAGTACTTGCCTTTGAGACATTCTTGAAGAAACGGAAGTGAAACACGACTACGAACGGTCCGGGTGGAAAACGACGGTTCCTAAACGAAGGATCAACACAGTTCAGTCCCAACGGACAGCAATACTCTATTGGAATACACCCATAACCCCGATTACATGATACGACAATGAACGATCAATCGATACAGGCGATGGTTTACGCAAAATCTCCCCGTATTGATAATTTGCGGATTAAAATCAAGGAAATTGGATTTAGAATCACTCAATAATCACAATCGGTAAAGAATATCGTAACATAGTTGAACAATTCGGAACTAAACCCTAGAATCCCGAAAAACCCCCAAATTCGTCAAAGTTAGGGTTCCTGAGGAATTACCTTGAATTCGGACGATGGAGATGGGTTTAGATGGTGATGTGTTATGCTCGAGACACAAGAATCGGACTGGAAGGTAACTCCACTGATTACTCTCCACAATCTGCTCTGAATCTCCAAAATCGCCCGTAGGAAGGGAAAGAAAGGAAAAGAATGAAAAATAATGCTGAATCTAAACTGCCGCTGATCTTAATAAATGTGAAGTTAGCGCACGCTAACTATCATATATAGCGCGCGCTAACGGGGTTGAAACCGGTCCAGTAGCTACTGCTGCCACTCGCTAGCGCACGCTAACAATAACGAGTTAGCGCACGCTAACTGCACATCGGTAGCGCACGCAAGGCAACAGGGGTAGCGTGCGCTACCTACGCACCAGTTCAGTACTGCTGCTCATATCAGCAGTACGCTGCTGTCGAAGGTACAAAACACAAAACGCACGACGAGGTCAGAATCCGGAAACATAAACACGAAGCATACCAAACGACGTAGCTTAGCGCTAAAAGAAAATATAATTCCGACCACCGGAGGGTCCGTAATGCGACAACGAAAATGAGATTCCCTAAACTATTAGGAAATTACAAAAATGGCCCAAGTGCCCGAAAATCACGAAACGACGTCGGATTTACGAATCGAAAGTCTCAACACAACCAACTCAATGACACGAACTTGTGCAAGCCAAGAAACAATGAAAACGAACGAGTTTTATGAGGATCGAACGTTCATACGGCAAAACATGTCATAAAATGAAATCACGTGAAAACATCACTAAAACTCGTCCAACTGGAAAAACTCCAAGAATAAAGTAGATTCAAAATGTCGAAACGGTTACAAGCGAGTCGATAAAAATAGACATATACCAAAAATGGAAACTGTTAAAAATGGAAAGTTACGGATATTACATTCTCCCCCTCTAAAATAAAGTTTCGTCCCGAAACTTAAGAATCAAAAAGCTCGGGGTGCCTCGAACGCATATCCTCCTCCAACTCCCACGTCGCTTCTTCTACTCCGTGCCTCGACCATTGCACCTTAACCAAAGGAATGGTTTTGTGCCTTAACTGCTTGTCGCGACGCTCCAAAATCTTGACGGGCCTCTCTTCAAACGTAACATCCTTCTCGATCTCCACGTCCCCAAAGTCAATAATGTGGGACGGGTCCGGAACGTACTTCCTCAACTGGAAAATGTGAAATACGCTATGCACATGACTCAGCGACGGAGGTAAAGCCAAACGGTATGCCAACTCACCGACTCTCTCCAATACCTCGAAAGGTCCAATATATCTCGGGCTGAGTTTTCCCTTCTTCCCAAAACGGAAAACTCCCTTCGACGGAGACACTCTCAACAGAACATGATCTCCCACCTCAAACTCCAAAGGTCGATGCCTAACATCCGCATAAGACTTTTGTCGACTCTGAGCAGCCAACATTCTCTTCCTAATCAATTCAACTTTCTCCCTCGTCTCCAACACAAGGTCCGGCTCGGTGCCAACCAAATCGGACGGCTCATCCCAACATATCAGTGATCGGCAACGTCGGCCATAAAGTGCCTCATACGGTGCCATCTTAATCGAAATAAGTAAACTCAATTAAGGCCAAATGCTCCTCCCAGTCACTACTCCAATCTAACGCACACGCGCACAACAAATCCTCGAACTTCTGAATGGTACGTTCGGACTGGCCATCGGTCTGGGGATGGAAAGAAGTGCTCAAATGTAATCGTGTCCCCAATGCCTTATGTACCGCCTGCCAAAAATGCGATACAAATCGGCCATCTCTATCCGAAATAATGGTCTTCGGCGTACCATGAAGTCTCACTATCTGTGCGATAAAGACACGAGCCAACTTTTCTGGACCCCAAGTATCCTTGATGCCCAGAAAATGTGCCGACTTAGTCAGTCGGTCTACAATCACCCACACCATATTCATACCAGTCTTCGTCCTCGGCAAACTCGTGACAAAATCCATAGAGATATCCTCCCACTTTCACTCCGGGATGGGAAGTGGTTTCAACAACCCGGCTGGCCGCTGATGCTCAATCTTGACTTGCTGACAAGTCAAACACTTAGCCACAAACTGAACTACCTCTTTCTTCATATCGTTCCACCAGAAATTTTTCCTCAGATCTTTAAACATTTTACTCGAGCCCGGATGGACTGAGTAAGGTGACGCATGAGCCTCTCGAATAATACTCTGTATCAATTCCGAGTCGTTCGGAACACACAACCGACCTCGGAATCTCAACACTCCATCCTCATGAATAACGAATCCCGGGGCTTTCCCCTTCCCTACACTCTCTCGAAGCTGAATAAACATCGGGTCCTCCAACTGTCCCGATTTAATGTCATCGACCAGAGATGAAGAAATCTCAAGAGTACGCAACTGCCCGGAACTCTCTGGCAGTACAACCCCAATGCTCAACCTCGTAAACTCTCGCTGAAGTCCCGACTGGGCCATAAGTAGCTCAAGCGCCCGAAGCGATACCGATTTCCGGCTCAAGGCATCTGCTACCACATTAGCCTTGCCCGGATGATAGAGGATCTCGAGATCGTAATCCTTAATCAATTCCAACCACCTCCTCTGTCTCATATTAAGCTCTTTCTGGGAGAAAATATACTTCAGGCTCTTGTGATCGATGAAAATCTGACACGACGAGCCATACAAGTAATGACGCCAGATCTTCAACGCAAATACGACTGTGGCCAACTCAAGATCGTGCGTAGGGTAATTCAATTCATACTGTTTCAACTGACGGGAAGCATAGGCAATCGTCCTCCCGTGCTGCATAAGTACGCATCCGAGCCCTTGGCCCGAAGCATCACTATAAACTGAGAAACCATCATTACCACTCGGTAAAGCCAAAACGGGAGCGGTCGTCAACCGCTTCTTCAACTCCTCAAAACTATTCTGCCTCTCATCGGTCCACGCAAACTTCTCCAACTTCTGTAACAACTGAGTCAGCAGTCGAGCGAGCTTAGAGAACCCCTCGATGAATCTACGGTAATACCCAGCTAATCCCAGAAAACTGCGGACCTCCTTCACGTTCTTGGGCGGCGCCCAATCCAACACTGCCTCTACCTTATGTGGGTCCACACGAACACCCTCGGACGAGATCACATGACTGAGAAACATAACCTCCCGTAACCAAAACTTGCACTTTGCGAACTTCGCAAAAAGATGCTGAGTTCTCAAAATATCTAGCACGATATGCAAATGACGGGCGTGCTCCTCCTCGCTCCTCGAGTAAATCAGGATGTCATCGATAAAAACGACTACACACTTATCGAGGTACTCGATAAAGACTTTGTTCATAAGCTGCATGAACACGGCTGGGGCGTTGGTTAGCCCAAAAGGCATAACCACAAACTCGTAGTGACCGTATCTCGTCCGAAAGGCCGTCTTCGGGATGTCGGTATCCTTCACTCGGAGCTGATAATACCGCAATCTCAAATCAATCTTCGAAAACACAGTTGCCCCTTGCAACTGATCAAACAAATCATCAATCCTCGGGAGTGGATACTTGTTTTTGATGGTCACTTTGTTCAACTCTCGGTAGTCGATACACAAACGAAGTGACCCATCCTTCTTCTTCACAAACAAGACCGGTGCGCCCCAAGGTGAAGCGCTCGGTCGAATATACCCCATGTCTAGCAACTCTCCCAACTGTTTCTTCAGCTCCAGCATCTCGGAAGGCGCCATACGGTATGGCGTCTTAGAGATCGGTGCTGCACCCGGCTCTAAATCGACGGTAAACTCAACTTCTCGGTCCGGCGGCAAACCAGGCAACTCGTCTCGGAAAACATCAGGATACTCACACACTACCGGAATAGACGAGAGCTCGACTCCCCCTTCTTCTGATCTCAAAGCATAACACCAATAGCCCGTGCAACCTCCTCGAAGAAGTCTCACCGCCTTTAGGGCGCTGATCAGTAATCTCTGGCTACTCCGCTTACGCCCCACAAAAGAATGCTCGGTACCGTCAGAGGCTAACATCCAAACCGTCCTCGTTCTATAATTCATGATCGCCCCATGACGGTCCAGCCAATCCTCACCCAGAATCAAATCCTCATCTCTAATATCTACCACGATCAGATTAGAAGGCCAATCCCTCCGCGCGATACTCACAGAAAAATCTCTAATCTCACGGTCCCCCACGATGCTATCCCCGCTAGGAAGTTTAACAACAAAAGGCTCACAAGCAACAAGGCAATCAAAATGCAGACGATGCACACAATCCATATATATAAAAGAATGCGTAGCACCAGAATCGAACAATACGAAAATAGGATGATCAGGGATGTGGACGGTACCTGTAGCCACCGTCGCGTCGGGATCTCCGGCTCGCCTCATCTCATACACACGGGGCGGAACAGACCCCGCACTAGAAGCTCCCCCTCTAGAAGGCTGTCCACGTCCTCGACCTCTACCAAAACTCTGCGGCCGAGGAACCTGCGGTGCCTGATTCACACTCGGCTCTCCCGCAGCTGGGGCTGATATCTGAGTAACTGGAGCTCGAGCTGCATCCGTACAAAACTTAGCACGATGACCCATCCGACCACGAGAAAGACACTGAATCGGAGTCCTATCACACTCACTTATCATGTGGCCCGGACGACTACAGTTGAAGCACGTAGGACCACGAACGGAACCAGCAGGAGCAGACCTAGAACCGTTTCCTCGACCAACTGATGGCGACTGACTCCCGAAGACTCGCTGTAACACCCCAGTAAGGCGGCCATTACAGTGCCGTGGACCCTACACTGGGATCCACCAGGCGATGCCTAAAGTACAGATCAAATACACAATACATGTGATACCGAACCACAAAACATAGTACTTACTCCGATCTGGAGTTTACAGCAGTATGGCCTACGACCTTATTACACACAGGATCCAAAAACATAAGTATAATCCATATGGAGATGAAATATACCTTAAATAACAATACATTTATTCAAACATAAAATAAAGCGGAACGGTACGAACATGACCGGACACGAAAGACTTGGGGCCCCCGAACTAGTATCCTTCGAACCCTTCGTCATCACCTTGATCTTCCCGTGCCTTGCCTTTTCCTCGACCTAAAATACAACACAAGTATTTCGCCCAACACAGGGTCAGATATACATGATAAATGATTCTCAAGATATTATACAATTCACGTATATAAGATTTCAAGAATAACGCCCTGACTAACGAACATACCCCTCGGTCGTATGAACGCTCAGTCACAAAACGTCGAACACATCCAAGTATAAAAATGGACTGTGAACGACTAAGATAGTACGGCCCAAGAAGGACATCACAGTACGCCCGATCCGAATATGTGTCAGTGCACATGTCCACCCCGTATACGGAATCCAGGATATACGTGGGACAATGTACCTAATTAGCCTCAACGAACTACGTCTCGTGTGCACAGCCCTTCACGGAAAATATTCACGCATGACTATATATGTGTCCGGCTAAAAATCCTACACAATATCCAATCGGAACGTAGATATGACTCCGGATATGTCACAATGCAACATGACAACGAATTCAATAATTCACAAATCCGATTAAGGATCGAGGACTCACCGAAATGACAACAAGATCAACAATATCAAGGGTCCAAAAGTAACGAAATTGGGAATACAATCCCACGATGGAAACGGGACATCATTAAAAACAACCTCAAGTCACAAGACACAAGTTTATAAGTGTTTCATATACACGAAATGCATAATCATCATAAGAATCCACACATCATTATAACCAAGCAAGATAACTTGCCTCAATACGGAGGCGAGTAAAGTCCTTCTTTGTCGAACGAACAGCTGGCCCTCGATTCAAAATCGGTTACTCGGACAATCAACCTTGAATGAAGTATATTTTACTCAATAATACGTTCATATGATCATCTATACCAAACTTCAACGAGACAACATCCTAATTCTCATTTGAGTAGTTCAACTTTAAGATGTTGAGGGTTACTCCAAGAACCTTATTCAATACCATTCTATTCTTACAATTGATTACAAGATGTTTACCAAATGTTTGCTGGATTAAGATGTGTTAAACAATAATCTCCTACTCTTTAAACTTATCAAGAACATCTCAATTGATTAAAAGTAAAATCTGCACTTCAATCAATTACTTATGTTGAGTTAAGTAGTTATAATTCCATATTATGATCATGAAGACTACTTCAAGTTCAACACCTTCCTTATAATCTTCTAGTTAACTTGAAGGTTCAAACATTACTCCTCTGGATTCACTTAGCTTAGGTTCAAGAAGGTGATTCCATTCTTCTAATGATCAACAAGGGTTTCTTAAAACATTTTATGGTAATTATTCCAATAAGTTATTTACATTATAATGAAACAAAGACTATTAGTATTCCATTGGTGTTATTAGTCCAGGAATAAGAGTTTAGTTTAACTAAACATGATCATCACCATTTAAAACACTAAGAACACATCATTACAAAAACCCTTAATCATCATATTCATCATTAAGTTTGTTGGAAGCTTAACTATAAACATGTTTAGCTTGATTAATTCATCACTAGGTGGAGTATACTTAATCACTATCATTATAACTATGAGATTATAGGGTTAAAACGTATGACATACCTTCAGAATTGAAGAACAATACACCAAAACCACAGGAACACAATCTAAGCTTCAAGAATGACTCCAACTCCAAATCAACAAGCTCCAAAATCCAAATGTAAAGCTCAAACACAAGTTGGAAGAAGGTAATTTTGATCTAGGGATGAAGGGGGGTGATTATATTGGTGAAAACTCAGAGTTTTGGTCGTGCAAAATGAAAGACACAAGTTGTCTTTTTATAACAGCACAGTTCATTACGTATGTTATCACAAGAGGGTAACGTACGTTAACAGCTTTACGTACGCTACACGGAAAGTGTTACGTACGTAAGCTAAGTCGAGGCTCTTTGGTGAAATACGAACATCGTTAAATGCGTTACCTATCGAAGCATTACGTGCGTAATGTAGGTCAACTAGATTGCCTCCAAAGATCGAGATATTCGAATCTGTCCGCCCCACGCCGAAAGTTGAGATCGAATGCGATTACCGGTTACGTACGTAACAAGTACCCCTTTACGTACGTAAAGGACTTAAAATAACGTACGTTATGCTTGAGGATTAGCGTACGTTAGACTCAGGTTTAGTAGCTCAAAAATGTATTAATCTATGCGACGCTGAGAATCCAATTATAGTGCGAGTGATCGTTATTATTATGTCTATTTATGATATATTCCAACATCAATAACAATACATAAATGCAACAAGACTACAACAGTATTTGAATTATCCGAATGATACAACAGTAAGTAAGAATTTCCGTCGGATATTACATACTCCCCCCCTTAAAAGGGGTTTCGTCCTCGAAACTAAGGGGTAAACAATTCAGGATACCTCTCTTTAATGCTTCTCTCCGTCTCCCACGTGGCTTCCTCGACCCCGTGTCGTGACCACTGAACCTTCAGTAGGGGAATCGTCTTATTACGCAGTTGTTTGATCCTCCTCTCAAGTATTCGTACGGGGCGCTCCTCATACGAATGATCCTCCGCTAAATCGATCTCATCGAACTGAAGTACATGACTCAGATCAGCAACGTATTTCATTAACTGGGAGACATGGAACACGTTATGAATTCGGCTCAGGGCTGGTGGTAAAGCCAGGCGATAGGCTAAATCGCCTACTCGGTCCAAAACCTCAAACAACCCGATATATCTTGGACTCAGCTTGCCTCTCTTCCCAAAACG
Source organism: Orobanche coerulescens (assembly GCA_033398695.1). NCBI lineage: Eukaryota > Viridiplantae > Streptophyta > Magnoliopsida > Lamiales > Orobanchaceae > Orobanche > Orobanche coerulescens. The sequence goes on from CM065809.1 coordinate 98,545,306, forward strand.
AAAAACTCCTCGAGTAGGGGACACCTTCATTAGTACATGGTCGCCGACCTCGAACTCAAGCGGTCGCCGGCGGTTGTCTGCGTAGGACTTCTGTCGGCTTTGAGCCGTCAACAAACGACTCCTAATCAGGGCGATCTTCTCACGGGCTGCTAACAACATATCGGGTTCCGTACCCAGGGTTTCAGATGGATCGTCCCACCACAGAGGGGATCTACAACGACGGCCATACAATGCTTCATAAGGTGCCATCTGAATCGAAGTGTGCCAGCTATTATTATAAGTGAATTCCACCAAGGGTAGTTGGGCCTCCCAATCATCCTTCCAATCGATAACGCACGCCCTCAGCATATCCTCTAAAGTTTGGATAGTTCTCAGAGTCTGACCATCCGTCTGCGGGTGAAATGCTGTGCTGAAGTTCAAATGCGTACTCATCACACGATGAACTGCTTTCCAAAAATGTGACACGAATCGCCCGTCACGATCTGATACAATACTCTTAGGGTACCATGTACAATTTCTTTGATAAATAGTTGGGCCAATCTCTCGGGTCCCCAAGTATCTTTAATCTCCAGAAAGTGGGCTGATTTGGTCAAATGATCCACAATCACCCAAATCGTATTCATCCCTCGACGACTCATCGGCAGGCTGGTAATAAAATCCATCGAAATGTCCTCCCATTTCCACTCGGGGATCGGAAGCGGTTTCAGCAATCCTGTGGGTCGCTGGTGCTCAATCTTAACTTGTTGACAGGTTAAACACCTCGAAACGAATTCTGCAACTTCACGTTTCATACTTCCCCACCAATAATATTGTTTCAAATCCTTATACATTTTGCTAGACCCCGGGTGGATAGAGTACGGGGTAGCATGAGCTTCTTTCAGGATAGAATTCCTTAACTCATCATCAGCGGGTACACAAACTCGGTTTCTGAAGCGTATCAATCCATCCTCGTGTATTACAAAGCCAGGAGCTTTCCCTTGAGTTATTTCATCGTGAATTCGAGATAAGAATGGGACCGTAACTTGCTTCGATCTAATTATATCCTCAAGGGACGATGAAATCTCAAGTGTACAGAGTTTCCCTTGAATACGCTGTAACCAGACTTCAATTTCCGGCCTCACCAATTCTAACTGCAATACCCTCTGAGCTGTTAGGCGGGCAAGCATTTGCTCCTGTACTGTTTTACGACTCAAAGCGTCAGCAACTACATTTGCTTTGCCCGGATGATAAAGGATCTCGATATCATAGTCTTTGATGAGTTCTAGCCACCTTCTCTGCCTCATGTTTAACTCCTTCTGAGTAAAAATGTATTTCAAGCTCTTGTGATCCGTAAAAATCTGAAAGGTAACTCCATACAGATAATGACGCCAGATTTTTAAAGCAAACACCACGGCTGCGAGTTCTAAATCATGGGTGGGGTAGTTGACCTCGTAAGGTCGTAGCTGTCTCGATGCATAGGAGATCACCTTCCCGTTTTGCATTAGTACACACCCAAGGCCCTGTTTAGATGCGTCACTATACACTACAAACCCTTCCGTTCCTTTCGGTAGGACTAAAATAGGTGCCAAAATCAACTGACTCTTAAGTCCATCAAAGCTCCGCTGACATGCCTCTGACCATAAATACTTCTTATCCTTCCTCAACAAATTAGTCATTGGTTGGGTAATTTTGGAAAACCCCTCCATGAACCGTCGGTAATAACCTGCTAGTCCCAAGAAACTGCGTACTTCCTTAACGTTCCTTGGTGGTAACCAGTCTCGGATAACTTCTGTCTTCTGTGGGTCTACTCGCACCCCATCAGCTGATATCACATGTCCGAGAAAGATAACTTCATTCATCCAGAACTCACATTTAGAAAATTTTCCATAAAGCTGCTCTCGCCTTAACGCCTCGAGAACTAGATGGAGATGACGCTCGTGCTCTTCATGGTCACGAGAATAGATCAGAATGTCGTCAATAAAAATGACTACAAAGCGATCCAGATAATTAATAAAGACTCGATTCATCAGCTCCATGAATACTGCCGGTGCATTCGTCAGTCCAAAAGGCATCACTACGAATTCATAATGCCCATAGCGAGTATGAAAAGCGGTCTTCGAAATATCAGACTCACGAATCCTCAACTGATGGTAACCAGACCTCAGGTCGATCTTAGAAAACACAGCAGCCCCTTGAAGCTGATCCAATAAATCATCAATACGCGACAATGGGTATTTGTTCTTAATGGTTACCCTGTCCAGCTCGCGATAATCAATGCACAGACGTAGGGATCCGTCCTTCTTCCATACAAATAGTATTGGTGCTCCCCAAGGGGACGCGCTAGGTCTAATGTAGCCCTTCTCGGTCAAATCCTCAAGTTGGCTCTTCAGCTCCTGCATCTCAGTCGGAGCCATACGATATGGTGCTTTTGAAAGCGGGGACGTACCAGGCTCTAACTCAATATTGAACTCTACATCACGATGCGGAGGTAAGCCTGGCAACTCATCTGTAAATACGTCTGGGTAGTCTCGGACTACCGGAATATCGATCAATTCAACTGGTCGATCCATTGTCTTGGTCATGTAACACCAATAGCCAATACATCCTTGATTAAGCAGTTTCACCATTTTCATAGCGCTGATGATTCTCCCGGAATGGATGGGATTATCACCCTGGAAGGTACACTCAATACCATCGTCAGATGTGATGGTCACTGTTCGCTTGCGGACACTAATTATGGCATCATGACGGTCCATCCAATCGATACCCAAGATCACATCATCTTTAGGTAAATCGACCACAATTAAATTTGACAACCACTCACGGTCGTTCATTCGAATCGGCGATCCACGAACTTCACGATTCCCAACAATTCTTCTACCATCGGGTATACCAATTATATAAGGTTCACAATTGATAACATGCTCTAATTGCAAACGACTCAAACAAGAAGTAGATAAAAAGGAGTGTGAAGCACCAGTATCAAAAAGAACACAGACAGGCTGAGATTGGATCTCGAGAGTACCTGCAATCATGCTGGCTTCGGGATCTTCAGCCCTCTTCATCTCGTAAACTCTAGGTTTTGCAGCCCCTGCACCAGATGTACCAGCTTTATTTCCACGTCCCATCCCCTTGTTTGCCCCGGTAGTCTGATAAGAAGCGGAGGGAGGTACTCGGTCCTGAATTGAAGACTGTACTGGAGCATGAGGTGCTGCGGGAATACGTACTGGTCCACTTCTACAATAACAAGCACGATGTCCGTTCTTCCCACAAGTATGGCATGACACGGCTGGCCTAGGACATTTCGAATTGATGTGCCCCTGGTCTCCACAATTATAGCACACAACAGATAGGCTGACCGCTCTAGGTTGCGATCCGGTTGGCTTCGATGCCGTAGGTTGCCGTTCATAAGGATTTGGCACTGGTTGGGGTCTCTTGAATGTTCCCGGTTCTTTGTCGGGATTCACGGTTCGGAATTTCTTGTTGTTAGACTGCGGTTGCTTCTTGGAAATTTCCTTCACGGTCAATTCGTACTCCAGAGCTTTCTCGATGAACTCCGGTAGGGTCACACAATGATGGTTCAACAGCTGCATCCTCATTCGGGGTTTAAGCCTTTTGAGAAAGTATTTGATCTTATCAGCTTCTGTGTGGACAATCGTCGCGGCAAAAGGGAGAAGTGCCTGGAATTTCTCGACGATAGATAGTACGTCATCATCTTCGGACGGTTCCGGATTCAGCAATTCTGATAGTTTGGCCTCGCGGAGAGGACCTGGATAGTAATGATCTAGCATGAGATTTTTAAATTCTTCCCAAGTACATACGCCATCAACTGGCCTCACCGAAAGCCACCAAGTGTGGGCGCCCTTGCCCAAGTAGTAAGCTGCTACGGAGACGCGATTTTCTACTGGACAGTCTACCATATCGAACAATTTCTCGAAGTGTTCGATACAATGCACGATATCAGCCGGCTCAGAGGAACCTTCAAAAATCGGGGGTCGTTGGCGCGAGATGTCGCTGATGATCTGATTCACCGGCCCGCCATGTACAGGAGGTGGCCCCTGATGCTGGTCGGTAGCAGCTCTCTGCATAGTTTCCATTAACTGACCCATTTGGGTCATCTGAGCCATCATGCCCTGCATTACAGTGTAAGGATCGACACGAGCATCCTCGCGTCCATTGAGGTGCGATTGGTCCCTAGAAGGCGAATCACTGCCTGCGAAACTATGCTCTGCGTTCGCACGTCTGTTGGCTCGCGGTATCGGGATTCGGCCCCTTCCGCGGTCTCGTCCCCCTCTGCCCCGGCCTCTCAAATTTCTTTCCATACTGAAAGAATCAATTTGTAATGATAATCATAAGTACAGTTCATGATACCAATCAGAATTCATGCTAAGTTAATGGCAGTAAGAAATTACATATTCAAGAAAACAGTTCGTAATGAATTATCGTCACTACGAGAGTCACACAGAATATCATATCGACGTTTGAGTCGAATGATTTCAATCATATAATCAATCCAGAATTTTATTCGAATCATCAATCAGATAATTCCTGCCACAAACCCTTAAAATGCCAAGATCAACAAGGAGATCTATTCAGAGATCAATATCATGTCAGTAATTTATTCATGGTTCATAAAGTACGTACCGCATTTGGCTCGTAGGATCAGGTGCTCGCACGGGTCACACGTGACACGAAGGTCTCTTGATACTAGTTCAATACACAAAGACTCAAAAGAAAGAAAACGACCTCTAGCAATAGTCTCCGATACCATCTTCTGTAACACCCCGATAAGGCGGCCATTACAGTGCCGTGGACCCCACACTGGGATCCACCAGGCGATGCCCAAAGTACAGATTAAATACACAATTCATGTGATGCCGAACCACAAAACATAGTACTTACTCCGATCTGGAGTTTACAGCAGTATGGCCTACGGCCTTATTACACACAGGATCCAAAAACATAAGTATAATCCATATGGAGATGAAATATACCTTAAATAACAATACATTTGTTCAAACTTAAAATAAAGCGGAAAGATAACATTACACGGTACGAACATGACCGGACACGAAAGACTTGGGGCCCCCGAACTAGTATCCTTCGAACCCTTCGTCATCACCTTGATCTTCCCGTGCCTTGCCTTTTCCTCGACCTAAAATACAACACAAGTATTTCGCCCAATACAGGGTCAGATATACATGATAAATGATTCTCAAGATATTATACAATTCACGTATATAAGATTTCAAGAATAACGCCCCGACTAACGAACATACCCCTCAGGCGTATGAACGCTCAGTCACAAAACGTCGAACACATCCAAGTATAAAAATGGACTGTGAACGACTAAGATAGTACGGCCCAAGAAGGACATCACAGTACGCCCGATCCGAATATGTGTGAGTGCACATGTCCACCCCGTATACGGAATCCAGGATATACGTGGGACAATGTACCTAATTAGCCTCAACGAACTACGTCTCGTGTGCACAGCCCTTCACGGAAAATATTCACGCATGACTATATATGTGCCCGGCTAAAAATCCTACACAATATCCAATCGGAACGTAGATATGACTCCGGATATGTCACGATGCAACATGACAACGAATTCAATAATTCACAAATCCGATTAAGGATTGAGGACTCACCAAAATGACAACAAGATCAACAATATCAAGGGTCCAAAAGTAACGAAATTGGGAATACAATCCCACGATGGAAACGGGACATCATTAAGAACAACCTCAAGTCACAAGACACAAGTTTATAAGTGTTTCATATACATGAAATGCATAATCATCATAAGAATCCACACATCATTATAACCAAGCAAGATAACTTACCTCAATACGGAGGCGAGTAAAGTCCTCATTTGTCGAACGAACAGCCGGCCCTCGATTCAAAATCGGTTACTCGGACAATCAACCTTGAATGAAGTATATTTTACTCAATAATACGTTCATATGATCATCTATACCAAACTTCAACGAGACAACATCCTAATTCTCATTTGAGTAGTTCAACTTTAAGATGTTGAGGGTTACTCCAAGAACCTTATTCAATACCATTCTATTCTTACAATTAATTACAAGATGTTTACCAAATGTTTGCTGGATTAAGATGTGTTAAACAATAATCTCCTACTCTTTAAACTTATCAAGAACATCTCAATTGATTAAAAGTAAAATCTGCACTTCAATCAATTACTTATGTTGAGTTAAGTAGTTATAATTCCATATTATGATCATGAAGACTACTTCGAGTTCAACACCTTCCTTATAATCTTCTAGTTAACTTGAAGGTTCAAACATTACTCCTCTGGATTCACTTAGCTTAGGTTCAAGAAGGTGATTCCATTCTTCTAATGATCAACAAGAGTTTCTTAAAACATTTTATGGTAATTATTCCAATAAGTTATTTACATTATAATGAAACAAAGACTATTAGTATTCCATTGGTGTTATTAGTCCAGGAATAAGAGTTTGGTTTAACTAAACATGATCATCACCATTTAAAACACTAAGAACACGTCATTACAAAAACCCTTAATCATCATACTCATCATTAAGTTTGTTGGAAGCTTAACTATAAACATGTTTAGCTTGATTAATTCATCACTAGGTGGAGTATACTTAATCACTATCATTATAACTATGAGATTATAGGGTTAAAACGTATGACATACCTTCAGAATTGAAGAACAATACACCAAAACCACAGGAACACAATCTAAGCTTCAAGAATGACTCCAACTCCAAATCAACAAGCTCCAAAATCCAAATGTAAAGCTCAAACACAAGTTGGAAGAAGGTAATTTTGATCTAGGGATGAAGGGGGATGATTATATTGGTGAAAACTCAGAGTTTTGGTCGTGCAAAATGAAAGACACAAGTTGTCTTTTTATAACAGCATAGTTCGTTACGTACGTTATCACAAGAGGGTAACGTACATTAACAGCTTTACGTACGCTACACGGAAAGTGTTACTGGACTGAAATACGAACATCGTTACGTACGTTACCTATCGAAGCATTACGTACGTAATGTAGGTCAACTAGATTGCCTCCAAAAGATCAGATATTCGAATCCTGTCCGGCCCCACATGCCGAAAGTTGAGATCGAATGCGATTACCGTTACGTACGTAACAAGTACCCCTTTACGTACGTAAAGGACTTAAAATAACGTACGTTATGCTTGAGGATTAGCGTACGTTAGACTCAGGTTTAGTAGCTCAAAAATGTATTATTCTATGCGACACTGAGAATTCAATTATAGTGCGAGTGATCGTTATTATTATGTCTATTTATGATATATTCCAACATCAATAACAATACACAAATGCAACAAGACTACAACAGTATTTGAATTATCCGAATGATACAACAGTAAGTAAGAATTTTCCGTCGAGCCTTCGGATACCCTCCTGACTTGCCTCCCAAAAACTGACTGGAGGTCTTCTGCTTCTTTCCTTCGGTTGTCGTCTCTGTCGCAGAAAACAACATCTCATAAGCCATCGCTTTATTCTGATAATCTTTTAAAGTCGTGCACCCCAGACCAGACATGTAGTGGCGCACCCTCGGTTTCATCCGCATATCAAAGTGGCGGAACTTATCAAGCTCATCTCGGACTTGGTTTCTCACATAATGCAGCTGTTGATTGTAGTCTTTGATAGCTTGAGAAATAGGAACATCCTGGGGTTTAGCCTCAAACAAGGTTCGGATCCTCCCCTCTTTCACTGGCCAAGGACAGAATTCATCTTCCATCAGATCTCGAAACTCTGCCCACGTAGCGGCCCGGTCACGCGGTTTCACCGCTTGCCACCACGTTGCTGCCTCCTTGGTGAGGAAGTACTCAGCAATGGGTACTTTCCTATCCTCGGAACAATTAGCAGCCTCAAATACTTTCTCCATCTCGAATAGCCAATTCTCCCAACCAGAAGGGTCGGAAGCACCATCAAACTGTGGAGGACGCATACAAATCACGTCCTGAAGTAGCTTATCATTGCCGGATCCAGTAGGTGGAACTGGGTTGGCATTAGCTTGGCCGACTAGAACGGCCTGAGTCAGTAGCGTCATCTGGTTCGCTACTTGCTGCAAAATGTTGGCCACTTCAACATTCTCATGTGCATTACCGGAGCTAGCAGACTGGTCCTGCTGACCTCCGGAACTAGGGGGAACACTGTTCGACAAAGAAGGCATCGCCGAATCAGTTCCCGAGTGATCGGACATGGCCGCCCCACCGTCTGCGCCACGTCCCCTACCGCGTCCGCGTCCTCTACCAGCAGGAATTCTGAAGAAGTAGTGGGTAAGTACAATTCAAACGCAAAACACAACAAGATACTAAGACAGGAATAGAACAGAACGGTGAAACGAGTTAAGTTAGGGAAAACTTACGAGCACCGGCGTACTGAGATGATGGCATAGCAATGATACTGTCCCAAAAACGACACTTAACTAGGCCCAAATAACCGACAGCCTAGGTATCCATAACCTAAGCTCTGATACCATATTCTGTAACACCCCCAAGACATTCAGGGCATATTACAGCGCCGTGGACCCCACACTGTGGAATCCACCAGGCTAACATACCGAACAAGACATTCGAAAAAGATAAACAACCATCAATAAGACGACAATCCCAAATAAAAGACTACAACTCGACAAATAGAATCCAACATCAGTCCATTTCCCAAAACGGGAACACAACATTAACAATTTTCAAACAAGAAGTACTCGAGTACTTAAATCAATTTTATAATACAAAAATCCCAAAACAATACATCAACCATAATCGACAGAACAAAACACCAAGAATCGACTAGTGGATTGTAATACCCGAGATTTCTGTTGTGTAATTGGAACTTGTGATATTGTAATGATTGTACTTTTGTCTGAGTACTATTCTCCGTATTTCATAATCCGATGTTGTCGAGCGTTTAATTTCGTGTTTGTGATTAAAGATTGTAATCTGCGCATGTAGCGCACGCTATCGGCTATGTTTAGCGTGCGCTAACGTGGATTCATAGCGCACGCTACTGAGGATCATTAGCGCACGCTATGCGTGGTCAATTTGATTGAGACGTGCGGTAGGTGAGATCTGGCCGGGGGACCCCTGTCGGATCGTGTCGGGATGTACCTGGACGGCTTTCGGGAAAAGCCGAGTCAACGCCTTAGCGCACGCTACAGGTATATGCATAGCGCATGCTAAGTGCTGAGTACAGTTAAGTCAGTGAGCCGTTAGCGCACGCTACGAGCAGGGTCTAGCGCGTGCTAATAGCCATTTCTTATAAATAGGACAACATCCTATTCGTGATTTCAGTTCTTTCTTCTCCCATTACCCGAATTCTTACACTTAGAACGTAACTTCCTTCATCCTAAACACTTCATATCAACATCCTATTTCGTGATTGAAGATCGTATATCATTGGAGATTGACGTTCAAGCTTTCGGTGTTGGATTGCTTCAATTTCCTCCGTGTTCTTTACTACCTTGAGGTAGGTGATTCTTCACCAATACTAGTAGTGTTTTAAAGGATTTTGATCATGTTCATATAGTCAGTTAGATTCGTTATTAGTCGTACATCTTGTGTTAGAAGGATATTTTCGACGTTCGACACTTATTCATCGTATGATCCATTGAACCTTTTAGTATGCGGATTCCTGAGCATGTTATGTGTCTTCAAAACCAATCGACCAGTATACGAAGATTACCTAGTTCGTATGTTTTACGTAAGGAATCATATGTTTTGGGACTTGGAATAATCGGAACTTGGTATATTTCTTGAAGATCGAAGATAAGATATGACGTTGAGATGATTATCCGTATATTTATACCTCATGATCATGGAACTTCCACAAACCTTATTAGCATGACATGCTTGAGGATGACTTGTTGTATCAACATAGAATTCATGAATTCTCCACCTTTCAACCCAGTTTTTCCGTTAGCAGTATTCTGCCATGCAAGGTTAGCGCACGCTAACATATGTGAGTTAACGTGCGCTATCGGGGTTGATTAACGCACAATACGTACGTAGCGTCGTTATGTATCGGCCGATTGAATCGATTCGTGGCTAGCGCACGCTAGTCTTCCACGATAGCGTCGCTAACGGGCGGCTTAAGCGCCGCGTTACGTAGAAACGTAGCGCACGCTAATGATCCAGTGATTGTTATTTTGAGTTTTTCGGCCGTAGACCGAATTGTTAGGCCATCGTTCGACTTGAAATGATTTGTATATCATTCCTTTTGTTAAGGTTCGAGCTTGTTACGTTGATCGAAGGAGGCGACCTTCGAGTGTATGGAGATCATTGAAGTGTTTCGTTCTTGCCATTTTCGAGGCAAGTATCATATGTCGAGTTCGATTTACCATGCTTGTGGTTTTGTTCATATTGTTGAATATGAGTTGTATTTCTGAAAATTCTCGTGATATTCGTTGTTATTTGTTCGTATTGATGAACATATTGAAATGCATATGTGTATCCATAGTTGATTGATTTATGGTATAAATGATCCGAGGGGATCATGAGGATCTATGCTGAGGGCGCGGGATCGAATGTCCACCATGCGTTGGTCCGACGGGATCATCATGGGGATCTATGCTGAGGGCGCTGGATCGTTGGACGGGTTTTCCACCATGCGTTGGTCCGACGGGATCATCATTGTAACACCCCCAAGTTATTCAGGGTATATTACAGCGCCGTGAGCCCCGCCGTGGGACCCACAAGGCTAAAACATACGCGGAACTATAAACTTGACCGATAAGGTCTACATACAATAGAAAGAAAGACGATACAAATGGTATTCGAAACCATAAACAATGAAACCATATACATCACTGCACAAATCAATACCTCGGCAACACAGTAGGAACATCAAGAAGCGAAATACAATACTCGAGTATTTAAAAATCCATTCCAGTACAACAACACTGAATGGAGGAAACCAAAAGAGATAACCGGAGACAAGACACAGTATCACACTTGCCCATCATCTTCATGCCGACCTGGTACCCGCCTGTCCGCTCTCCTGGAACCTGAAATACATGAAACGTATTTCCCCCATAAAGGGGTTAGCCGTCGAATAGCTAGTGCAAGTATAACAATATGAAACATAATACTTCTCGACAATAAAGTAAATGTAATCCGTCAATTCATCAATATCCGTCAATTCATCAATTTAAGACTAGTATTCCGGAATAACTAAAATCTCATAAGACGTATGTGAATGCCGTAGAAACGGTTCGTTCACCTCATACGCCGTTACGTATGTGAATGCCGTCAAAACGGTTCGTTCACCTCATACGCCGATACATGTAGGAATGCCGTCAAAACGGTTCGTTCATTACATGCCAATCAATATATCTATGAATGCCGTAAAAACGGTTCGTTCATGATATGCCATCAATATTTCTATGAATGCCGTAAAAACGGTTCGTTCATATCATACCATCAATTCCTCTTACTTTCAAAGTCGAGAACGTACAATCATAAATGTATACTTGCCTTAATAAACGTTACCGAAGATCCCGAAGCACACGGTTCGACCGGGAAGTTTGAACCACGAGGAAGACAACGAACGGAAGGGTTTCAACTCGAGTTCTTCACAAGAATTCGACCCTAACAACATAAATTCAATAAATCATCTATCATACGAGGAAGAATAATCGTAGAACGCCCGAAAACCCCTCTATGACATTTTACCGGACACCTTCAAGGCGTCGGTCAAGAACTCGACCAAAACAACGAATCGATACGATCCAACCATGGGATAACAAGGGAAATGATACAATACATCTAAATAATCATCAATCCTTCACAATCCTAAGTTAAATCGGATTAAACGGACGAAATCGAACAAAATACCCAAAATCCCCAAAATTAGATTTCTAGGAAATCTGACCTGATTCGGTAGATCGGAGGATGTTATAGGACGGATGATTGATGATATGAACCTCAAAACTCCATGGATATGTTGTTAAACAACATGGCTTCAAGATTAGAACACGCCAAGCTGCGGAAGAGGAGAAGAAGAAGGTGAAAAATGGCCAGAAAAACGTCTGCAGGGCCTATTATAGGGTTGGCCTGCCGGACACGGCCGTGCCGGTCGGCACGGTCGTGTTACCTGATTGGCGACAGGACTCGACCGTGTCCCGCTTGACACGGTCGCGGCCGAGGGCCTTCCGACAATGACCCGCCCGACGGCCCAGGCATGACTCGGCCGTGTCCTGGGACACGGTCGGGCGTGTCGGCAGTCGTTCCAGGCTTATCCGGAAGAGTACGGCACGGGCCGTGTCGGACGACACGGCCGAGTCTGGTCGACAGAAACTCCGGCATTTCCGGACGAGTACGACACGGCCGAGTTCGGCCGGCAGTGATCGGCCAATAACGAGCGGGTGAGTTAAAACGACCATAACTCTCTCGTCCGGACTCCGATTGACTCACCGTTTGAACCATTGGAAAGCTAACTCGATGCTCTATAATATTGCAAAGATTCAGAATTTTTGGAGTTACCAAAAATTAATGGTGATCTAACAAAGTCGAACTCCCACGTGAAAAAGTCGATAAAGAACACGGAATTCAACAGAACGATACCGAAACGAACTCGGATGACAAAAAGTATAGAATTAATCATTTCTCAGGAAGACGAAACGGTCCCAAGCAAGTCGTCAAAATAGACTTCCGCCAAAAATAGAAAATTTCCGGGGATAAAAATTACGGGTACTACATTCTACCCTCCTTAAAAGAAGTTTCGTCCCGAAACTTAAAACAGGTAGGGAGAAGAAATATTTCGCCAGGAAAAGCTCAACGAGATGCACAAGAACCGAAACTTACGCCCAAACGGCGAATCATCAATATAGAACACCACAATACATTACCCGAAGGCAAACCAAACCAATGCCGAAAAAGATACGAATTCACAATGCCCGAAGGCTCCAACGGAAATACCGATATATCACAATGGCCTGAAAGCCGAACAGCCCAAAGCTGTAAATCATCACAATACAGATCTCAAAGGAGCAAACCTGACTGACGGACATACCCCTCGGCGTATGAACAACCAGTCGGAAATCGTCGGACATATCCAATACAACATGGACTACGAACGATCAATCAATAAACCTCAAGAGGGACATCACAGTACGCCCGATCCGGAAATGTGTCCATGCACATGTCCACCCCGTATACGGAATCCAGAATATACGTGTGACAATGTACCTAATTAGCCTCAAGAACTACGTCTCGTGTGCACGGTCCAATGCGGAAATATTCACGCATGACCATCGAGTGCCTGGCTAAAAATCCTACACATAACCAATCGGCACGCAGACATGATTCCGGATATGCCACGATACAACATGACAACGAAACTCAAGGAATAAAACATCCAATATGGATCATACGACTCACCAAGTGAACGATGACACACGAATAATAAAAGATCGACACGACCAACGATATTCAAAACAACCATCCTGGGATCAGAATTTCCCTAAGGACCGATTAACACGAGCAACGATCACAACACAATTCGGAAAATCCTCAACCTTCAAAGATCACAAAATTACCGAGTTCACAAGAAAATAGTGTCCGCCTTGAATCGCCAACACGACAATAATAATTCAACGGATGGGAACTATCCTCGACAGTCCCAATTCAATACTTCGATTACCGTAGAATGGCCAATCGATAACAACGATACAACGGATGAGAATATTTTTGACAACGGATGGGAATTATCTTCGATAATCCCAATTCAATACCTCGATTACCTTAGAACGGTCAATCGATAAACAATGATACGATAGAATGGATGTCACGGTGTCTTAAACCGACCACCGAAACGGAGATGATAAAAGGATATATCAAACGTCTCTCATTGGTTAATATAATATTAATAGAAAAACACCGATGTCAATGACGACGATTACCACAATATCTCAATGGAACATCCATCACAATCACAATCGATACGTCGATACCGCGAACCGGCAATCGACAGCGACTTAACCAACAAGTATCGAAATGCCTCGAACCGGCCTTTTACAAACAATAGTAACATTTGGCATAATTTGCCGACGGCGTCGTGTCAACCAATCCCCGACATCAATACAATCATAAAGAGGCCAAGTCCCAAAATGATACACACAATCGTACGCCTACACGATAACATTAGTCTCATTGATTAGTACGAGTATAAAACTTGTCTCGATATCAATACAAAGTATCTTATTACCAATTCGCTTGATTTCGTCTTACGAATTCCCTCGATCTCGACCAAGTTAATCTACGAACCCTTCAACCTTAACCGCAACACAACGGTCATAATTCACGATCAAATATCATACCTTATTGTAAAATGAAGGATTGATAATCAACCGGTTCGATGACGACCAATATCAATACCACCAAACCACGAACTCAATCGTTTTACCATATCTCGACTAATCACATCTGAACAATCCAACTCGAGACACTTACAAATCCCGTCCACAATACGAGTGAAAAATGATGATCATATCAGCAACCAATTCGGACCAATAATAAGGGTCTAAATGTTCCAAACTCAATTCTTAAATACGAATTTACAAGGTTCCCTTCTCGTAAATCCATCGTTAAAATTTACTTATAACCGTCATCAATTCGAATCATCCGACTGGTTCAAAATAATAGATAATCATATTAAAAAGGTTATCAAACAATCCAATCATTCGATTTGAATATTTGCTCCCTACGTATGGGCTTCCAAATTCAGAGATGAATAATAGTCTCATCAAACTCATAATCACATTCGTATTCCTATACGAACATTATTTCCAACACATAGTTTAGCTCTAGATATGAATATTCCATATTCATTTTCAAAACATCAACACTTCAAAAAAAAAAAAATTTCATCACCTCGTATAATTCAAGAGTTCTTCAAGAACATGAAATATCCGAAATCACGTTCAGAACAACATCTCCGAGGTATATATCTCCATGTTACCATTTTCTTCATCATGTCATTCATACAATCTCAAGAATCGCAACAAAACCCTTATCACCATATGAAGAAGATCTCAATGATCATATCAACATCCGAAATCTCTTATTACAATTCCAATAAATCTCGTATAACATTATCACATGATACCATAATTGTAACACCCTGCATCCTCCTGGAATATTACACGCCGTAAACCCTTCTCACAAGGATTTACCAGGCTAAGCACAATTTCCACGTCGTTCCAAAAATGCTAAAAAGACCGATGACGGTAATATTTTTCAAATACTAAAAAAAAAATCATTTTCCAAATACCGTCAAAACGATCAAGGTTAAAATGCCAAAAACTCAGTTTAGGGAATCGGTTTTACAAAATAAAATTTTAGTTGGCAAAATACCAAAATCCATTTCAAAAATACTCACGCAGCGGATAAAAGTACAGTCCAATTTATGCATTTTCATTGAAATAAGACGAACATCAAAATATACGATTCCCAACATACTCCCTCCCAAGTAGTAATCCAAAAAGAAAAAAAATGAGCTACTATCAAAGGGATACGAGGATTACCTTGTATGGACGAACCACGAAGAAAGAATAATTGAACTCCATTCCAAGAATCATTAAATCATCATAGTCATCATATGGCCTCAAGAACACCAAGATCTCTATGATTCCATAATCATAATCAACATATTCAAAGCATATCATTATCTTCCTTCAACATAGACCTCATAGAATATGGATAACACAAGGAATCACTTCAAGAATCAACAATAGTTCCATAACCAAGCTCTAATTCCATGATTCCAAGCTCACAATCATGTTAAAAGTGCTTAGAACACTCTTAAAAGTGAAGAGGGACGAGTTTTGTAGAGAAATATCTCAAAGGATCGTGAGAGAAATGAAAGGCAACACTTCAATCTATAAATTGCACTCTCATTACGTACGTAGGTGTCCTTTCTTAACGTACGTAACAACTTTAACGTGCGTAATCCAAAATCCATAACGTACGTAACCATCTCACTGTCTCATTCCGTGCAGTCCATTACGTACGTAACCTATACCATACAACGTACGTAATATACCAGTTGACTTGCTACAGTACAATGGTTGTGTTACGTACGTAACACGTCCTGTATAACGTATGTAACACGTACGTTGACTCACCTGTCAACATCCTGCGCCGAAAGTTGCCGAAACAGGGTCCCACCTGCCTCACATGACTCGGTTGCCTCGATGCCTTCGCGTTACGTCGTAATACCTTAGCCTTGACGCACGTAACCATGCCAATCTTACGACGTAATCTCACCTCATTAACGCACGTAATAATTCCATACTTAGCCAATTTCAACAATTCTGTCCAAAGTCATGACATACCAAATACGAGCATACGGCAAAATCAATACATATACTCAATTCAATAACATTTTCAACGCTCACAACGCCCTCGAGCATAATTAACCCTCCACGAGATCCAATATATACCCGACACAGATATCCAAAAAATCGGGGTATTACACTCTACCCCCTTAAAAATAAGTTTCGTCCTCGAAACTTGCAATCACTGCACAAACATTTCAACGGAAAATCCAAAATCACCAAGATAACCTGAATTATCGAATAATCCGAACAACATACTTACAGTCGTGAAGTCGAAGATCTCCCGTGATACTAGCATGCGACTCTAAACAAAGTCTCAACGTAATACCGTTACACACCAATATCGCAATTAGCAATTTAACAAAATCTCAAGGAAGAGTTCACGTCGTGACCACGGCCACGATTCTTCCTACTTTCACCAACATTCTCAAGGGCACATACGTGCGTAAGTATAATCCAAATCGCACATTCCCGAAGTGACCAATTCCCAAGAATACCAAGCTATAAACGAAACGATTAAGAAAAATACAAGAAGAGTGAGAGGACTTATAAGTACCGGTCGCCGTGATGATGGCAGAGTAGTGATATGTGGGCAAATGCCGACTCAATCGACCCAAAGACCGGCTGACTAGGTATCCATAAACCTAAGCTCGATACCATATTCGTAACACCCCCAAGTTATTCAGGGTATATTACGGCACGTGAGCCGCCGTGGGACCCACAAGGCTAAAACATACGCGGAACTATAAACTTGACCGATAAGGTCTACATACAATAGAAAGAAAGACGATACAAATGGTATTCAAACCATAAACAATGAAACCATATACATCACCGCACAAATCAATACCTCGGCAACACAGGCCGGAACATCAAGGAAATCAAATACAATACTCGAGTATTTAAAAATCCATTCCAAGACAACAACACTGAATGGAGGAAACCAAAAGAGATAACCGGAGACAAGACACGGTATCACACTTGCCCATCATCTTCATGCCGACTGTACCCGTCATCCGCTCTCCCGGAACTCGAAATACATGAAACGTATTTCCCCATAAAGGGGTTAGCCGTCGAATAGCTAGTGCAAGTATAACAATATGAAACATAATACTTCGACAATAAAGTAAATGTAATCACAATTCATCAATATCCGTCAATTCATCAATTTAAGACTAGTAGTCCTAATAACTAAAATCTCATAAGACGTATGTGAATGCCGTAGAAACGGTTCGCTTCACCTCATACGCCGTTACGTATGTGAATGCCGTCAAAACGGTTCGCTCACCTCATACGCCGATACATGTAGGAATGCCGTCAAAACGGTTCGTTCATTACATGCCAATCAATATATCTATGAATGCCGTAAAACGGTTCGCTCATGATATGCCATCAATATTTCTATGAATGCCGTAAAAACGGTTCGCTCATATCATACCATCAATTCCTCTTACTTTCAAAGTCGAGAACGAACAAACATAAAAGTATACTTGCCTTAATAAACGTTACCGAAGATCCCGAAGAACACGGTTCGACCGGGAAGTTTGAACCACGAGGAAGACAACGAACGGAAGGGTTTCAACTCGAGTTCTTCACAAGAATTCGACCCTAACAACATAAATTCAATAAATCATCTATCATACGAGGAAGAATAATCGTAGAACGCCCGAAAACCCCTCTATGACATTTTACCGGACACCTTCAAGGCGTCGGTCAAGAACTCGACCAAAACAACGAATCGATACGATCCAACCATGGGATAACAAGTGAAATGATACAATACATCTAAATAATCATCAATCCTTCACAATCCTAAGTTAAATCGGATTAAACGGACGAAATCGAACAAAATACCCAAAATCCCCAAAATTAGATTTCTAGGAAATCTGACCTGATTCGGTAGATCGGAGGATGTTATAGGACGGATGATTGATGATATGAACCTCAAAACTCCATGGATATGTTGTTAAACAACATGGCTTCAAGATTAGAACACGCCAAGTCTGCGGAAGAGGAGAAGAAGAAGGTGAAAAATGGCGAAAAACGTCTGCGGGGCCTTTTATAGGGTTGGCACTGCCGGACACGGCCCGTGCGGTCGGCACGGTCGTGTTACGCGATTGGCCGACAGGGACTCGACCGTGTCCCCGCTTGACACGGTCGCGGCTGAGGGCCTTCCGAAGCCGACCCGCCCGACAACGATCGGGCATGACTCGACCGTGTCCCGGGACACGGCCGGGCGTGTCAGCGATCGCTCCAGCTTATCCTAAGAAATGCAGCACGGGCCGTGTCGGACGACACGGCCGAGTCTGGTCGGCGAAACTCCGGCATTTCCGGACGAGTAATGCAGCCGGGCCGTGTCGGACGACACGGCCGAGTTCGGCCGGCGTGATCGCCAATAACGAGCGGGTGAGTTAAAACGACCATAACTCTCTCGTCCGGACTCCGATTGACTCACCGTTTGAACCATTGGAAAGCTAACTCGATGCTCTATAATATTGCAAAGATTCAGAATTTTTGGAGTTACCAAAAATTAATGGTGATCTAACAAAGTCGAACTCCCACGTGAAAAAGTCGATAAAGAACACGGAATTCAACAGAACGATACCGAAACGAACTCGGATGACAAAAAGTATAGAATTAATCATTTCTCAGGAAGACGAAACGGTCCCAAGCAAGTCGTCAAAATAGACTTCCGCCAAAAATAGAAAATTTCCGGGGATAAAAATTACGGGTACTACAATCATGGGGATCTATACCAAGGGCGCTGGATCGCTGGATTACCCTGTATTGTGTTGATGGAATCGTGAGGATTCGCATCGTTGGATTCCGGTGGCGGAAGTCCGTTTTGCATGTTCTATGATGCATTGATGATTTATTGTATGATGATACTTGTACTAGCATTGTTTTGCTAACCCCTTCGGGGGTGGACATTGTTTTGTTGTTCAGTTAGCCGAGGAGCGGGGAGGCAACCATAGTACCGACAGGATGATGAAATGGCTCAGTGATGTGGTTGATGTTATTGTCATTGTGATTTGTCTTCTTGGTTCGTTTAGTACTCGAGTACATCTGTTTTAATAAGGTCATTTCGATATGGTTGTATAAGTTAACTCATTTGCTCGGTTGAATCAAATATGTATTTGAACTTCAGTTGTTCGATTGGATTATTTTTACACTTCTTTTAAAATTAGCCTTGTAAATCCTTATCTAAAGGGTTTACGGCGCTGTAATTATTCCGAATATCTCGGGGTGTTACAGAATATGGTATCGGAGCTAAGATTCATGGATATCTTGGCAGTCGGGTTAGTTGGGTCTGTTTACGTTATTTGATTATTGGTCGTTCGTAACATCACTGCTGAGCCAGCATCGTTGTGTGGACCGTGGTTGTAAGTTTCCTAATCTCAAATACTACCGTTTTATTTAATTCATGTCTTGTAAACATTGATGGATGTACTTTGAGAAAGTTTGTCCTGGATATTGAGTATTTATGTTTACAGTATGTTGAGAGGAGGTCGTGGACGCGGTCGTGGACGCGGACGTGGAAATGCGAGGCAAGAAGAGTCGGTATCTACCCCAGAGATAACCGCTAGTCGGACGGATTCCCATTCCGGGGGACAGCAGGGATCGACAAATAATAATGCAGATCCTAACGTGCCGGGAGTGCTTCAGCAGGTGGTTGCCCAGATAAACCAGTTTGCTCAAGTTGTGGATCGCATGCAGACGGCGATGGGACAGCAGCATAACGTGGAAAATCGAGGAGATAGATGGCTTATCAAGTGATTAAATTGCACCCTTCGAAATTTGACGGTTCTGCCGAGACGCTTTCTTGGGATCACTGGCTGAAGGAATTAGAAAAGATTTTTGCAGGGATTAACTGTCCCAACGATAGGAAGGTTCCGGTCGCCCAGTATCTTTTGACCGGGGAGGCCTTCGACTGGTGGGAGGCCATTCGACCGGAGGAGCACAATGTTGACTAGATGGAATTCAAATTGATGATGGAGGCGCAGTATTGTCCTCGCCCAGTTAGAGAAGCCCGAGTTCGGGAGTTTTTCTCACCACAAAATTCGGGAGCATCTGTGACGGACGTGATTAAGACTTTTAATCACCAGCTGACTTATGTGCGCCACTTGGTCAGGACCGAGGCAAAAAAGATTTTTCATTTTGACATGCGAATGAAGCCGGAAATTCAGCAGTATATGTCTGAATTTGAATGTACCACCTTGCGACAGTATCAGGACAAGGCGTTGGCCTATGATATGAAGGAGGCAGCAGTAGAGAAATCGACGGAAGCAAAGAAACAGAAGGTGTCTGGCAACTTCACGGAGGATAAGAGTAGTGGGCCTCGTAGGGGTCAGTCCTCTTTTCATTCATCCAGGAGACCTCCGCATCCTTCTCGAGGTGGAAAGAAGTTCCGGGCAGCACCAACTGTTTCAGACGCAGGGAAGAAGTGTTATAACTGTGGCAAAGCGGGACATGTTCGACGTGATTGTTTCGCGCCTGCTGTGACCTGTTTCGAGTGTGGACAGAAAGGACATCGCGCAACATTTTGTGGGAATGCGACCCGATCTTTTGGTACTCGCACTCCAGCTCGATTCGAAGGAGACGAGTGTGAACCAGATGCGCAGAGTGGATTTCAAAGCAGTAACGTTGGGAAGAGAGAGACATCCAGTCGGGTCCGTTCCTCCGCGCTGCATTCGAAATGAGGAAATCGATGATCGAACGCACTGTTGCATCGTGCGATTCAGATCCTTTTGCAACCAGTTAGTGTCTTGTTCGATTCGGGAGCTACGCATTATATCTTTGAACTGTGTTAATCATTTGAAAATCTCGTGCTTGTATAATTGTGAACCTTATGTTGAGGGATTACCGAGCGGAGAGAAAATTGTGGGAACCCTAGAAGCTAGGGATTTCCCAGTATCTATAGAAGGAAGAGAGTGGCCATCGAATCTCATTGTAGTTGACATCTACAGTGACGATTTAATTCTCGGAGATGATTGGCTCAACCGTTATGGAGCTGTTCTGAATTACCGAGAGAGAGTCATTTCCATCATTGCTGATGACGGATCTGAACACTTATTCCGAGGATGGAGACCGGGAAGCTCGGGAAAATTGATCAAGGCAATGAAAGCCGTGAAACTACTGAAGCAGGGATGTCACGGACTTTGGTGCTATGCCATGAGAAAAGAGGAAGGAGTAGAGCTCTCGTCTATTTCAGTTGTGAATGAGTTCTCAGATGTATTTCCTGACGAACTACCAGGGTTATCTCCGCAGAGGGGAGTGGAATTCACTATCGAATTAGAGCCTGGAGTAGCTCCTATTTCCAGAGCACCATACCTCATGGCGCCAACCGAGATGTATGAACTCAAGAAGCAACTGGAGGAATTGTTACAGAAGGGCTATATCCAACCTAGTGTATCTCCTTGGGGAGCGCCCGTTCTCTTTGTCCGGAAGAAAGACGGATCCCTCCGACTATGTATTGATTACAGGGAGCTCAACAAGATGACGATCAAGAATAAGTATCCTATACCTCGGATCGACGACTTGTTTGATCAACTGCAAGGGGCAAGGGTATTCTCGAAGATTGACTTGCGATCAGGATACCACCAGTTGAGAATTAAGGAGTCGGATATACCGAAATCTGCTTTCAGATCCCGGTACGGGCATTATGAATTTGTAGTAATGCCGTTTGGACTTACCAATGCTCCTGCGGTATTCATGCAATTGATGAATCAGGTATTCTTGGAATACTTGGATAAATTTGTGGTCATCTTCATTGACGACATCCTGATATATTCGAGGGACGCAGAGGAACATGCTGAACATTTACGTGTGGTTTTGAGCACCTTGAGGAAGGAACAGCTGTATGCAAAACTTTCAAAATGCGAGTTCTGGCTTAAGGAAGTAACCTTCCTTGGGCATGTGATATCAGCCGACGGAGTTCAGGTGGACCCGAAGAAAGTCGAAGCAATCTTGGAATGGGAAGCTCCTAGAAACGTGAAAGAAGTCCGAAGCTTCTTAGGACTTGCTGGATATTATCGCCGCTTTGTAGAGGGATTTTCCAAAATTGCTCGTCCGCTCACTCAGCTGTTACAGAAAACTCAAAAGTTCATGTGGAATGAGAAGTGCCAGGCTGGTTTTGACGAACTTAAGAGGAGACTGACGACAACACCTATATTAGCGCTACCAGAGGGAACTGATGGATTCATGGTATACAGCGACGCTTCAAATCAGGGTTTGGGTTGTGTGTTGATGCAGAAGGATAAAGTGATTGCTTATGCTTCTCGGCAATTGAAACCGTACGAGATTAATTACCCTACTCATGATCTGGAGCTAGCAGCTGTGGTTTTTGCCTTGAAAATTTGGCGACATTATTTGTACGGCACTCATTGTCAGATCTTTACAGATCATAAGAGCCTCAAGTACATTTTCCGTCAGAAAGAATTAAACATGAGGCAGAGAAGGTGGCTCGAATTGATCAAGGATTACGACTTGGAGATTCTCTATCATCCGGGGAAAGCAAACGTAGTAGCCGATGCTTTGAGCCGTAAACCTGTTTCTCTTCGAGTGTTGGAAGCACTTACGTCCCAAACCAGTATTCAACGAGAACTGATCCGCGAGGGGATTGAAGTATGGGCACCAGGAATCCAAGGGCAACTTTATGTGATGGAACTGACTTCATCACTAGTCGAGGAGATCAAGTCTAAACAATTGAACGATTCTCTGATCCTTTGATTATGTGACGAAGTAAAGAAAGGAAAAGCCCCAGGATTCGTGATACAAGACGATGGAGTTCTGAGATTTCAGAGTCGACTTTACGTTCCCAAGGATGATGATTTGAGACGGACAATTTTGAAGGAAGCTCATAGCGCGCCCTATTCTATTCACCCAGGCAGTAGTAAGATGTATAAGGATTTAAAGCAAAACTTCTGGTGGGGGAATATGAAGAAGGACGTAGCAGAGTATGTTTCGAAGTGTTTGACTTGTCATCAGGTTAAGATTGAACATCAACGACCTGCCGGAATGTTAAAACCGCTTCCGATCCCTGAGTGGAAGTGGGAGTACATCTCGATGGATTTCATCACCAGTATGCCAAGGACTAGAACGGGAATGAACATGATTTGGGTTGTAGTTGATCGACTAACCAAATCGGCTCATTTCCTGGGAATTAAAGATACATGGGGACCCGAGAAATTGGCACGAGTATTTATTACGGAGATAGTCAGATTGCATGGGACGCCGAGGACCATTATTTCGGATCGAGATGGTCGCTTCGTGTCACACTTCTGGAAATCAGTTCACAGGGCTCTGGGGACTGAGCTCAACTTTAGCACAGCTTATCATCCCCAAACGGACGGTCAGTCCGAAAGGACTATTCAAACTGTAGAAGACATGCTTAGAGCCTGTGCTTTGGATTGGTCAACCGATTGGGAAGTTCATTTGCCATTAGTTGAATTCACCTACAATAATAGTTGGCATGCTTCAATTAAGATGGCACCATTTGAAGCTTTGTACGGGAGAAGATGCCGATCACCCCTATGTTGGGATGATTCTTCGGATTTGATCGGGACGGAACCGGAATTGATTATTCAGACTCTAGAGAAGATAGCCTTGATTCGAGAGAGACTGTTGACTGCCCAGAGTCGACAGAAGTCTTATGCAGATGTATGTCGTCGCCCTCTAGAGTTCGACGCTGGAGACCATGTACTATTGAAGGTGTCTCCTACACGAGGGATTTTCCGTTTTGGGAGGAGAGGCAAGCTTAGTCCGTGATATATCGGACCATTCGAGATCCTCGAGAGAGTTGGAGATTTAGCATACAGGTTGGCCTTACCGCCATCGCTGAGTCACGTTCACAATGTGTTTCACGTATCCCAATTGCGGAAGTATGTACCGGACCCCAGTCACGTCATTGATTTCGATGAGATCGAGATAGCTAATGATGGCACCTTCGAAGAGAGACCAATCAAGATACTTGAGAGCCGGATCAAACAATTGAGGAATAAACCAATACACTTGTTTTCATCTTAAGTTTCGGGACGAAACTTCTTTTTAGGGAGGAAGGATGTAATACCCGAGATTTCTGTTGTGTAATTGGAACTTGTGATATTGTAATGATTGTACTTTTGTCTGAGTACTATTCTCCGTATTTAATAATCCGATGTTGTCGAGCGTTTAATTTCGTGTTTGTGATTTAAAGATTGTAATCTGCGCATGTAGCGCACGCTATCGGCTATGTTTAGCGTGCGCTAACGTGGATTCATAGCGCACGCTACTGAGGATCATTAGCGCACGCTATGCGTGGTCAATTTGATTGAGACGTGCGGTAGGTGAGATCTGGCCGGGGGACCCCTGTCGGATCGTGTCGGGATGTACCTGGACGGCTTTCGGGAAAAGCCGAGTCAACGCCTTAGCGCACGCTACAGGTATATGCGTAGCGCACGCTAAGTGCTGAGTACAGTTAAGTCAGTGAGCCGTTAGCGCACGCTACGAGCAGGGTCTAGCGTGCACTAATAGCCATTTCTTATAAATAGGACAGCATCCTATTCGTGATTTAAGTTCTTTCTTCTCCCATTACCCGAATTCTTACACTTAGAACGTAACTTCCTTCATCCTAAACACTTCATATCAACATCCTAGTTCGTGATTGAAGATCGTATATCATTGGAGATTGGCATTCAAGCTTTCGGTGTTGGATTGCTTCAATTTCCTCCGTGTTCTTTACTACCTTGAGGTAGGTGATTCTTCACCAATACTAGTAGTGTTTTAAAGGATGTTGATCATGTTCATATAGTCAGTTAGATTCGTTATTAGTCGTACATCTTGTGTTAGAAGGATATTTTCGATGTTCGACACTTATTCATCGTATGATCCATTGAACCTTTTAGTATGCGGATTCCTGAGCATGTTATGTATCTTCAAAACCAATCGATCAGTATACGAAGATTACCTAGTTTGTATGTTTTACGTAAGGAATCATATGTTTTGGGACTTGGAATAATTGGAACTTGGTATATTTCTTGAAGATCGAAGATAAGATATGACGTTGAGATGATTATCCGTATATTTATACCTCATGATCATGGAACTTCCACAAACCTTATTAGCATGACATGCTTGAGGATGACTTGTTGTATCAACATAGAATTCATGAATTCTCCACCTTTCAACCCAGTTTTTCCGTTAGCAGTATTCTGCCATGCAAGGTTAGCGCACGCTAACATATGTGAGTTAACGTGCGCTATCGGGGTTCAGTTAACGCACAATACGTACGTAGCGTACGTTATGTATCAGCCGATTCGAACTGTCAGCTCGTGGCTAGCGCACGCTAGTCTTCCACGATAGCGTACGCTAACAGGCCAGCTTAGCGCAAGTTACGTAGAGTACGTAGCGCACGCTAAGCAGTCCAGGCAGATTGTTATTTTGAGTTTTTCGGCCGTAGACCGAATTGCTAGGCCATCGTTCGACTTGAAATGATTTGTATATCATTCCTTTTGTTAAGGTTTGAGCTTGTTACGTTGATCGAAGGAGGCGGCCTTCGAGTGTATTGAGATCATTGAAGTGTTTCGTTCTTGCCATTTTCGAGGCAAGTATCATATGTCGAGTTCGATTTACCATGCTTGTGGTTTTGTTCATATTGTTGAATATGAGTTGTATTTCTGAAAATTCTCGTGATATTCGTTGTTATTTGTTCGTATTGATGAACATTTTGAAATGCATATGTGTATGCATAGTTGATTGATTTATGGTATAAATGATCCGAGGGGATCATGAGGATCTATGCTGAGGGCGCTGGATCGAATGTCCACCATGCGTTGGTCCGACGGGATCATCATGGGGATCTATGCTGAGGGCGCTGGATCGTTGGATGGGTTTTCCACCATGCGTTGGTCCGACGGGATCATCATGGGGATCTATACCAAGGGCGCTGGATCGCTGGATTACCCTGTATTGTGTTGATGGAATCGTGAGGATTCGCATCGTTGGATTCTGGTGGCGGAAGTCTGTTTTGCATGTTCTATGATGCATTGATGATTTATTGTATGATGATACTTGTACTAGCATTGTTTTGCTAACCCCTTCGGGGGTGGACATTGTTTTGATGTTCAGGTAGCCGAGGAGCGGGGAGGCAACCACAGTACCGACAGGACGATGAAATGGCTCAGTGATGTGGTTGATGTATTGTCATTGTGATTTGTCTTCTTGGTTCGTTTAGTACTCGAGTACATCTGTTTTAATAAGGTCATTTCGATATGGTTGTATAAGTTAACTCATTTGCTCGGTTGAATCAAATCTGTATTTGAACTTCAGTTGTTCGATTGGATTATTTTTACACTTCTTTTAAAATTAGCCTTGTAAATCCTTATCTAAAGGGTTTACGGCGCTGTAATTATTCCGAATATCTCGGGGTGTTACAGGACAATATCATGCTTGCCCATCATCCTCATACGGCTCTAGTGCTCGCTTGTCCCCACGATCAATACCTGAAATACAAAAAGTATTTCCCCCATTTAAGGGGTAAGCGACAACTGCTAGTGAAAGTACAATCCATTTGAACTACATTCTAATCAGATGAATATATGCGCGAAAAAGTCATTTTAGAAAACATTTTATATTCCGGAATATTTACAATGTACAATCACAAAACACATTATCTACAACAAATCACAATTCAAAGTTAACCGTTGGTACGAGACTCACGGCCACTGTACCCCGCAGAGCCTCGTCAGACATCCCTGGGTGGCTAACCACAGTTCACGATACGCACACTCACGGCAATACATATCCCTAGAGGCCCCATCGGACCGTCCCTAGGTGAACATACTCATAACCATCCACAACAACCCCGATACAGCCATAATTCAAATACTAGAACATGTAAACAAATGTAAAGTACTTGCCTTTGAGACATTCTTGAAGAAACGAAAGTGAAACACGACTACGAACGGTCCGGGTGGAAAACGACGGTTCCTAAATGAAAGATCAACACAGTTCAGTCCCAACGGACAACAATACTCTATTGGAATACACCCATAACCCCGATTACATGATACGACAATGAACGATCAATCGATACGGGCGAGGGTTTATGCAAAATCTCCCCGTATTGATAATTCGCGGATTAAAATCAAGGAAATTGGATTTAAAATCACTCAATAATCACAATCGGTAAAGAATATCGTAACATAGTTGAACAATTCGGAACTAAACCCTAGAATCCCGAAAAACCCCCAAATTCGTCAAAGTTAGGGTTCCTGAGGAATTACCTTGAATTCGGACGATGGAGATGGGTTTAGATGGTGATGTGTCGGACTGGAAGGGAACTCCACTGATTACTCTCCACAATCTGCTCTGAATCGCCAAAATCGCCCATAGGAAGGGAAAGAAAGGAAAAGAATGAAAAATAATGCTGAATCTAAACTGCCGTTGATCTTAATAAATGTGAAGTTAGCGCACGCTAACTATCATATATAGCGCGCGCTAACGGGGCTGAAACCGGTCCAGTAGCTACTGCTTCCACTCGCTAGCGCACGCTAACAATAACGAGTTAGCGCACGCTAACTGCACATCGGTAGCGCACGCAAGGCAACAGGGGTAGCGTGCGCTACCTACGTGTAACACCCTCAAGATATTCGAGGTATATTACAGTGCCGTGAATCCCTATATGGGACCCACCAGGCTGAACAGCATCATACTCATCGACTCACAGAAACGACAAAATAACACCTCGTCATAAAGACGCAAAACAGAATAATCCGCCCGGTTTAACCGGTCAACATAACATCATCATCCAACACAACATAATAGGCGACAATACAATCCGGACGAACAAGAACTCTTAAGTACTCGAGTACAACTATTAGTTCAAAAACCACAAAAGATGAAAAGATAAAAAGACATTAAGACGTCACTTAAGCACAATCATCACGCACGGCCATCATCGGTGTACTGGTCCAGCGCCCGCTCGTCCCGATGAACCTGACCTGAAATTCATAAAACGAATTTCCCCAAAATGGGTCCCCAGAGGGGTTAGCAATTACGCTAGTACAAGTAACCAAATGAACGACTTACATCTTACACATATAGTATATACAAGCAATCAAGAAAACATAGTTTCAAAACACTCATTTCCGGAAATGCCAATAGTCAAAACCACATTTGTAAAAATGCACCACAATTAACCATGGATCCACCCCTCCGTGGACCCCTACCGAGACCCCGTCGGATCTAACCCGTAGTGGTTAAAATCAAGCTCGCGGATCCACCCCTCCGTGGACCCCTACCGAGACCCCGTCAGATCTAACCCGTAGTGAGCATACACACACACACAAGTCTCATGCAATACTACTACGTTAAGATTGTAAGTTCATAAGGATACTTGCCTCGGTTAATAGACGGTGATACGAACGGAAAGGAAGAGTTGAACACGACCGCAAGGAACCAGCGGAAATGAACCTAACGATTCGAATAACACAATCACAACCAACTCTAGACGATTACGGAAATGGAATACACCCGGAAACCCGCCTACGATTCATGTATATTCGTACCAAAAATAATAACGAGGGCGGACCACAACCAAACCCTCTCGATTCCGTAAAAATCCGCAAAATATCCATGAATCCGTAGGAAAGCTAAATATACTAACAATATTAATCGTATTCATCATGAATCCACCAACAAAACGGAACGAATCGGAAGAAAAACCCAAAACCCCCAAATTAATCGAAAATAGGGTTCTAGAAATATTACCTTTGAAGATTCAAGTACTAAGATCCGTAGAACACGCGTTAGATTGATTATCCGAGCCTCACAACCGAAGGAAGATGATGAAAATCGACCCCCGAATGAAGAATGCTTGAGAAGTTCTCCCCTCTTAGACCTCCCTCTCTCGCGCAGGTGAAATGAAGGAGAAAATGGCCGATCTCGTCTAATAAGGACGAGATTGCACAGTTGACCGCTTTGTGTGCCGCGGCACAGCCGAAGTGTGCCGCGGCACAGGCCAAGAAATTACTCCCAGGTTTCGGCAGTGTGCCGCGGCACAGCCTGCGTGTGCCGCGGCACCCGGTACAGTCGGGTTTTGGTCGCAGATGTCACACGGGTGTGCCGCGGCACTGACTCGGCACTGTGCCGCGGCACCGGATGGGTGTGCCGCGGCACACAGTACAGTTTACTCGACCAACAATTGGAGAAATTTGTGTGCCGCGGCGCACACACCTTGTGCCGCGGCCCACACCCCTTTTGGGTCCCAAAATGATAAAAATGATCCGGAAAGAGAATAAAAACGATAGGAATCAATATTTGGGAACCAATAACACGAAATGGATCCGCGGCAACCCCGAAACGGCGGTTTCGCACAACAATAACGAGTATACAGTTCAACAGTTGCCAGGAAGGACACACTGAAAGGTACACGAGGGTCACTACGATCGAGGAATACACCAAAAAATAAATATACAAGGGAAAGAAAAATGCGGATATTACATTCTACCCCTCTAAAAATAAGTTTCGTCCCGAAACTTAAGAAACAAACAACTCAGGGTACCTAGCACGCATGCTATCCTCGGTTTCCCAAGTTGCCTCCTCGACACCGTGTCTCGACCACTGCACTTTGACCAAAGGGATGGTCTTATGCCTCAGTCGCTTCTCACGATGCTCCAAAATCTTCAAAGGACGCTCCTCAAAAGTAATATCTTTAGCGATATCAATCTCGCCATAATCGATGACGTGACTAGGATCCGGGACATATTTCCTCAGCTGGGAAACATGAAAAACGCTATGAACATGACTCAAGGCCGGAGGTAACGCCAAACGGTATGCCAACCTACCGACTCGCTCGAGGATCTCAAAGGGGCCGATAAATCTCGGACTCAACTTGCCTTTCTTCCCGAAATGAAAAACTCCCTTCGTCGGCAACACCTTTAGCAAAACATGGTCTCCCACCTCGAATTCCAAAGGTCGACGACGGACATCGGCATACGACTGGCCGACTGCGGCGCCAACATCCGTTCCCGAATTAATTCTATCTTCCGCCTCGTCTCTAAAACGACATCTGGCTCGGTCCCGACCAAATCGGACGCCTCATTCCAACAAATCGGTGATCGACATCGCCGCCCATAAAGTGCCTCGTACGGTGCCATCCGAATCGACGCGTGCCAACTATTGTTATACGTGAATTCGATCAATGGCAAATGTTCCTCCTACTACTACTCCAATCGAGAGCATGCACGCAACAAGTCCTCGAACGTCTGGATAGTGCGTTCGGTATCCCATCGGCGGGGATGAAAAGAGGTACTCAAACGTAACCGGGTACCCAACGCCTTGTGCACCGCCTGCCAGAAGTGCGATACAAAACGGCCATCACGATCCGAAACAATAGACTTCGGGGTACCGTGAAGTCTCACGATCTGCGCGATAAACACACGAGCTAACTTTTCCGGGCCCCAAGTGTCCTTGATTCCCAGAAAATGTGCCGACTTGGTCAGACGATCGACAATCAACCATACCATATTCATGCCCGACCTCGATCTCGGCAGACTCGTAATGAAATCCATCGATATATCTTCCCATTTCCATTCCTAACGGAAGTGATCGCAAAAGCCCAATGGTCAGCCGATGCTCGATTTTGACTTGCTGGCAAGTCAAACACCTTGCTACAAACTGCGCGACCTCCTCCTTCATGTCATTCCACCAGAAGTTCCTTCTCAAGTCCTTGTACATCTTACTCGAACCAGGATGAACGGAATAAGGTGTAGCATGGGCCTCACGCAAAATACTCTGTCTCATCTCTGAGTCATTCGGCACACAAAGCCGACCCCGAAACCTCAAAACACCATCTTCGTGAATCACAAATCCAGGAGACTTTCCTTTAAGAACGTTCTCTCGGATTTGAGTAATCATCGGGTCCTCTAACTGCTTCAGCTTAATCTCATCGATCAAAGACGCATTTAAATTTCCAAAGCACAAAATTGCCCGACAGTTCCCGGCAACAGAACCTCAACATCTAACTCGATCAAAGCTCGCCGAAGCTCGGACTGAGACGTAAGGATCTCAAGCGATCGCAATGTAATCGGTTTCCGACTCAAGGCGTTGGCCACGACGTTCGCCTTGCCCGGATGATAAAGGATTTCGAGGTCATAATCCTTAATCAGCTCTAACCACCTCCTCTGCCTCATATTCAATTCCCGCTGAGTAAATATGTATTTCAGACTTTTATGATCGGTAAAAATCTGACATGCAGAGCCGAAAAGATAGTGACGCCAAATCTTGAGCGCGAATACGACTGCCGCTAACTCCAAATCATGGGTAGGGTAGTTAAGCTCATACGACCTCAACTGTCTCGACGCAAAGGCAATGGTCTTGCCGTGCTGCATTAATACGCACCCAAGACCCTGACCCGAAGCATCGCTATAAACGGCGAATCCCTCGTTGCCACATGGTAATGCCAAAACCGGAGCTGAAGTCAAACGCTTCTTCAGTTCCTCAAAATCGAATCGCCTCTCGTCATTCCGCATTTAACTTCTCGGATTTCGAGCAATCGTGTAAGTGGTCGAGCCGATTCGAAACCTCGACGAACCTACGGTATTAGCCACCAAACCCAAGAAACTTCGGAGCTCTCTCACGTTTTGGCGGTGCCCAATCCAATACCGCCTCGATCTTCTGCGGATCTACACGAACCCCCTACCGAAATCACGTGACCCAAAAACATCACTTCCTTCAGCCAGAACTCACATTTCGAGAACTTCGCATAGAGTTGCTCGGCCCTCAAAATGTCTAACACTATCCGCAAATGATGGGCATGATCTTCCTCGTTCCTCGAATAAATAAGGATATCGTCAATGAAGACGACGACACACTTATCCAAATACTCGATAAAGACTTTGTTCATCAACTGCATGAACACCGCCGACGCATTAGTTAACCCGAAAGGCATAACTACAAACTCATAATGTCCGTATCTCGTCCGAAAAGCTGTCTTCGGCACATCGGACTCTCTCACCCGGAGCTGATAGTACCCCGATTTCAAATCAATCTTTGAGAATACCGCAGCTCCCTGCAACTGATCGAACAAGTCGTCAATTCTCGGCAAATGATACTTGTTTTTGATGGTCACCTTGTTTAGTTCGCGATAGTCGATACACAAACGTAGTGAACCATCCTTCTTCCGCACAAACAGGACCGGTGCGCCCCAAGGCGAGGCGCTCGGTCGAACATACCCCGACTCAAGAAGCTCACTCAACTGCTTCTTCAACTCGGACATCTCTGAAGGTGCCATGCGATAGGGTGCCTTCGAAATAGGAGCCGTACCCGGCTCTAACTCTATAGCGAACTCGACCTCACGATCCGGTGGCAATCCCGGTAACTCGTCAGGAAAAACATCAGGAAATTCATTAACGATTGGAATCGACGAAAGATCGACTCCACCACTCTCCGCCTTCAAGGCGTAGCACCAATAGCCGGTACACCCCTTTCGCAGGAGTCTCATCGCCTTCAAGGCGTTAATAACGAATTTCTGGTTCCCCCTCTTTCGCCTGGCGAAAGAGTGCTCGGTGCCATCATCGGCTAACATGGTGATGATTCTCGTGCGGTAGTTCATGATTGCACCATGCCGCTTGAGCCAATCATCCCCGAGAATTAAGTCCTCACCCTCAATACCCACAACAATAAGATTAGAGGGCCAAGCCCTCTCACAAATAAACACAGAACAGTCTCGAACCTCCTGATCACCAACGATCCTATCAACGCTATGAAGCTTAACAATGAAGGGCTCACAAGGCGTCAAACGGTCGAGACTCAAACGGCGCACACAATCCAGAGATATGAACGAATGCGTAGCACCAGAATCGAAAAGCACACTGACAGGATGAGAAAGAATATGAACGGTACCTGTCGCTACGGTAGCCGCTGGATCATCGGCTCTCCGCATCTCATAAACCCGCGGATGGGCGGAGCCAACACTAGAAGCTCCCCCTCTGGTGGTCTGACCTCGACCTCTCCCTCGACTGGCACTCAGTGGGGACTGAGAAGCAAACGATCCTTGATTCACACTCGGTTCCCTAGGCGCTGGAGTGGAAGTCCGGGCACCCACGATTCTCTCCCTCTCGGCACAGAAAGCCGCCTTGTGGCCCGGTTGGCCACACTGATTACATGTCAACAAAGGACTCGGACAATTACGACTGATGTGGCCTGGCTGGCCACAGTTAAAACATTTTACTTCCCGAGAAGGGGCACTGGCAGCCCTGCGGGGAAACCCAGTAGATCGAGTTGGGCCACCACCAGCGGAAAGATTAGCAAACTGAAATTTCTGCTGACCCCCACCTTTGTGGCCCGAAAAATTTCCGGCGGACTTCTGCTTCTTGCTCTCGCGGGCCGCCTCACTCGCCGTCACAAACATATCGTAAGCAAGGGCCCTACTATGATAATCCTTCAAGGTAGTACAGACGAGCCCCGACATATAGTCCCGAATCGACAACTTCATTCGCCTAGAGAAATGGAAAATTTTGTCGCTCTCCTCGACAACTTGGGTCTTCACATAACCCAACTCCTTGTTAAAATCAGCAATAGCTTGAGATACGGGGATATCCCGCGGTTGAGCATCATAAAAAGCATGTACCCGAGCACATCGGCCGGCCACGGCAAGATTCGATCTCCATCAATTCTTGAAACTCACCCACGAAACAAAGATGATCTTTGGGCCCAACGGCCTCCCACCAGTCCGTAGCGTCCCCTGTGAGAAAGTATTGAGCAATAGGGACTTTACGGTCCTCGGGACAGTTAGTGGCAATGAAGACCTTAGATATCTCCTTGATCCACCCTTCCCAGCCAATCGGGTCTGAAGCTCCCGAAAACTGAGGAGGATGCATCTTGATGACATCTTGGAGCCAACGATCCGCTCCGCCCCGATTAGCGTGGGCCTGACCCGGGTTACGCACGAGCTATCGCCGCCATTTGGTTCACCATTTGCTGCATAACGGCCGCAATACCAAGGTCGGCATGCTCATGAGAAGAAGCATGGCTATGACGGTCGCCGGTACTGCCGGCTCCCGAAGACTGCGACGTGGCCGCCCCACCAGCTGCCCCACGTCCTCGGCCGCGTCCACGACCACGACCGCAACCACGACCTCTTCCAGCATCCATACTGGAGTTAAATAAGTAGCAAAAGCCATACGAGGGTCAGTACAAGAAAAGAACAATCACAAGTCGAGAATCAAGGGTACGATACAAGGAATTAATGAACAGAGGAAGAAAAACTTACGGACACTGGTAGTACCGGAATCATGGCAGCGTGACGATGATGTGCAAAACAAAACACTACAAGACCCAATAAACCGACAAGCCTAGGTATCCATAAACCTAGAGCTCTGATACCATTTTCTGTAACACCCTCAAGATATTCGAGGTATATTACAGTGCCGTGAATCCCTATATGGGACCCACCAGGCTGAACAGCATCATACTCATCGACTCACAGAAACGACAAAATAACACCTCGTCATAAAGACGCAAAACAGAATAATCCGCCCGGTTCAACCGGTCAACATAACATCATCATCCAACACAACATAATAGGCGACAATACAATCCGGACGAACAAGAACTCTTAAGTACTCGAGTACAACTATTAGTTCAAAAACCACAAAAGATGAAAAGATAAAAAGACATTAAGACGTCACTTAAGCACAATCATCACGCACGGCCATCATCCGTGTACTGGTCCAGCGCCCGCTCGTCCCGATGAACCTGACCTGAAATTCATAAAACGAATTTCCCCAAAACGGGTCCCCAGAGGGGTTAGCAATTACGCTAGTACAAGTAACCAAATGAACGACTTACATCTTACACATATAGTATATACATGCAATCAAGAAAACATAGTTTCAAAACACTCATTTCCGGAAATGCCAATAGTCAAAACCACATTTGTAAAAATGCACCACAATTAACCATGGATCCACCCCTCCGTGGACCACTACCGAGACCCCGTCGGATCTAACCCGTAGTGGTTAAAAGCAAGCTCGCGGATCCACCCCTCCGTGGACCCCTACCGAGACCCCGTCGGATCTAACCCGTAGTGAGCATACACACACACACAAGTCTCATGCAATACTACTACGTTAAGATTGTAAGTTCATAAGGATACTTGCCTCGGTTAATAGACGGTGATACGAACGGAAAGGAAGAGTTGAACACGACCTCAAGGAACCGGCGGAAATGAACCTAACGATTCGAATAACACAATCACAACCAACTCTAGACGATTACGGAAATGGAATACACCCGGAAACCCGCCTACGATTCATGTATATTCGTACCAAAAATAATAACGAGGGCGGACCACAACCAAACCCTCTCGATTCCGTAAAAATCCGCAAAATATCCATGAATCCGTAGGAAAGCTAAAGATACTAACAATATTAATCGTATTCATCATGAATCCACCAACAAAACGGAACGAATCGGAAGAAAAACCCAAAACCCCCAAATTAATCGAAAATGGGGTTCTAGAAATATTACCTTTGAAGATTCAAGTACTAAGATCCGTAGAACACGCGTTAGATTAATTATCCGAGCCTCAAAACCGAAGGAAGATGATGAAAATCGACCCCCGAATGAAGAATGCTTGAGAAGTTCTCCCCTCTTAGACCTCCCTCTCTCGCGCAGGTGAAATGAAGGAGAAAATGGCCGATCTCGTCTAATAAGGATTGCACGCACACCGCTTTGTGTGCCGCGGCACACCAAGTGTGCCGCTGTGCCAAGAAATTACTCCTAGGTTTCGGCGGTGTGCCGCGGCAAGATACCGCAGCCGCGGCACCCAGATACCGGGTTTTGGTCGCAGATGTCACACGGTGTGCCGCGGCACGACGGGTGTGCCGCGCAATCGACTCGGCACCGGATGGGTGTGCCGCGGCACACAGTACAGTTTACTCGACCAACAATTGGAGAATTTTGTGTGCCGCGGCCCACACCCCTTTTGGGTCCCAAAATGATAAAAATGATCCGGAAAGAGAATAAAAACGATAGGAATCAATATTTGGGAACCAATAACACGAAATGGATCCACGGCAACCCCGAAACGGCGGTTCCGCACAACAATAACGAGTATACAGTTCAACAGTTGCCAGGAAGGACACACTGAAAGGTACACGAGGGTCACTACGATCGAGGAATACACCAAAAAATAAAAATACAAGGGAAAGAAAAATGCGGATATTACACTACACAGCAGTTTAGTACTGCTGCTCATATCAGCAGTACGCTGCTGTCGAAGGTACAAAACACGAAACGCACGACGAGGTCAGAATCCGGAAACATAAACACGAAGCATACCAGACGACGTAGCTAAGCGCTAAAAGAAAATATAATTCCGACCACCGGAGGGTCCGTAATGCGACAACGAAAATGAGATTCCCTAAACTATTAGGAAATTACAAAAATGGCCCAAGTGCCCAAAAATCATGAAACGACGTCGGATTTACGAACCAAAAGTCTCAACACGACCAACTCAATCACACGAACTTGTGCAAGCCAAGAAACAACAAAAATGAACGAGTTTTACGAGGATCGAACGTTCATACGACAAAGCATGTCATAAAATGAAATCACGTGAAAACATCACTAAAACTCATCCGACTGGAAAAACTCCAAGAATAAAGTAGATTCAAAATGTCGAAATGGTTACAAGCGAGTCGATAAAAATAGACATATACCAAAAATGAAAACTGTTAAAAATGGAAAGTTACGGATATTACAATTTCAAATGCCTGAAGCATATTTATATAAAAATATGTGTGGCACTCTTTTTTCTTTGATTGCGGTTTTATCTCATTGGTTTCCCTAGGGTTTGAACGAGGCAACTAGGATGGCATATTAACATGAATAGTGTACTCTATTCTCTTCATTGGGATTTTCCCCACTGACTTTTTCTTCATATAAGATTTTTGATGAAGCATATTCATGAAATAATAAGGACATTACAAATATCAATACTAGCTCAATATTTGAATCAGAAGAAGTGTTATACTCTTTATCCTTCGATCAAATTTTTTCCAAAGGATTTTCTTGACCAGATTTTAATGAGGCTAATACATGGATACTCCTGAGACTGTAAACGGACCGAACTATATCGAACTATGGTATGTTTGACTATACGTTTGAAAATGTCGAACCTTATGTTCGAACACGTTTGAAAGTATCGAATCTTAGAATTTAACATTTGGGTATACGTTTGAACACCTCGAACTGAGCCGGACTTTTGTGAACCGATCCGAACCATTCGACTAAACATTTCAAATATTTTACGAGTGACTGAATTAAATGGATGAGAGTTGTTGAGAAATGAAAAAAATGAGATAAATGATGATAAATTTGTATCTTTA
Organism: Orobanche coerulescens; assembly: GCA_033398695.1. Taxonomy (NCBI): domain Eukaryota; kingdom Viridiplantae; phylum Streptophyta; class Magnoliopsida; order Lamiales; family Orobanchaceae; genus Orobanche; species Orobanche coerulescens. The sequence continues at coordinate 98,583,023 of CM065809.1, forward strand.
TTAGATTTTCAACATAGGGGAAGCATCTACAAATTGAAATAGGGCTGTGATTGTGCTTAAATAGATTGATAGAATTAATTGGGCTGGCGGAGAGTTATTTTTAAAGGGCCTCTGCTACAGTAATCGAGCCAAGCTGAACTGTTTGGTCCGGTTTGCGAACCCCAAATATTAAGGTTTGGCTCCAAGTTTGAGGGGCTGAATCGAGCCTCGGGTCGAGCTTTTTCCATCCGAATATCTCGAATCGGATCGAGCTTTTAGGTTCGTTTACTCCCTAGATACTCCTAAAATAATGATATATATATATATATATATATATATATATATATATATATATATATATATACCGAGAAACTTATACTCTTAAAATCATTGAGTTTGTCTCATGAAATTTTTACTGAGGCGATGATATGAGGAGTAAATTCAATACTACTCCCTCTGTCCCTTAAGTATAGACACTTTTTACCATTTTTGTATGTCCCAAAAGAGTAGGCACGCTTCATTATTTAATAAAATCACTTTACCCTTTTTTTCTATAAAATCATACTCTATCTCCACTCAACACACACTTCTTTCTATAAAGTCATACTCTCTCTCCACTCAATACATTCTTTATTAAAATCCGTACCACTCATCAGGTGTCTATACTTAAGGGACGAAGGGAGTATTAGTTAATTAAGGGTAACATTGAAATTAAGGGAAGGGAAAAATATCTATTTTGTGAATATTAAAATAATTAAATTTGTTATAATATATCATAAATGTGATGTTTCAATTGCCCCTTTATTTTTATATAGTGTGAATAACTATTTTGCCCCTGATATAATTATGTAATTACGATTGTGCCATCTGAAATTTTCCTATAAATAGGACTTCAGTTATTAATGAAAAACACACATGAGAATCATTCTCTATTCTCTCTCTAAATTCTCTCTCTATACTATTTCGATTTTATAACACGTTATCAGCACGACTCTAACCAAATGAGTAATATGACGAGAGTATGCTCTACAGTTGCATCTTATAGATGATCCTCTGTATCAGAAATCCAATTATTACACACAAAAAAAAGATAAACATCAAGCTCTCAAATTAAAAATTCTCATATCTCAACTTCTCTTGAACTCAGAGAACACCTTCAATCATCTTCATACTTCCTCTACACATGAACATCAATTAAAAAAACATTATTTACCATCAGAGGATCATGATATCAAACAAGAAAAACCAGCCTTCACCTGACCACCCCGCTCTCTTTCTCCATATCCTTTCTCCTCCTCATCTCCGATCTCATCCTAGCTTACATGTGGTCCACGACTCAGGCCTTCCGCATGAACCCGGTTCCACGGCGAGAATTTCCCGAAAACCTCGAAAAAGTTGTGGACCGTAAAGATTTTCTGGCTCTGGATATATTCATATGCACGGCGGATCCGTACAAGGAGTAGCCTGTCGCCTTGCGAACACTGCGTTGTCGGTAATGGCGTATGATTACCCGACCAAAAAAAAATTGTCCGTTTATATGTCGGATGACGGTGAGTCAGAGCTGACCATGTTTGCTTTCATGGAAGCTGCTAAATTTGGAAAGCACTGGTTGCCCCTTTGTAAGGAGAATAATATTAGAGACAGGTGCCCGGATGTTTATTTCAGCTGAGACTATGACTTCAATACTGAGGCTATGGAAATTAAGGCAAACCAGATATGAGTAATGCTGGGTTTGGCGGCGAAAGGCTCGATTGTAGAAGGATTAAGGACGCAGATATGAATCAGATTTTGCTTCAGGATCAAACGGAAGATGCAAATCAGATTCCGTTTCAAGGAGGTGCCGTAATTGGATTCTTCACTCGGCTTGTCCTAAGCTCCTGGCGAAGCTTGGCGTGATAAACGGGCAGATCTACTTGCATCCACCCATGAGGTAATCTTTGTGTGTACATACATGAAAAAAAACTAGAGAGAAAGGGAAAACCAAAGGTAGAAGATTGGAAAGAAAATAAAAAGATAAAGGAGGGACCATAACTCACATGTGAAAACGAAAAAGGAGAAAAGGAAAAAAAAAAAGGAGCAGAATAAAAAAAAGAAAAAAAGAGTCACAGGTTGATATTAAAAAGGAAGACTAAATAAAAAAATGGAAATACAAAAAAGAAAAGAAAAAAGAGAAGAATGGGGATGAAGAAAACGATGAGGAAAAAAAGTAAAAAAAATAAAAATAAAAAATAATAATGGAGATGGAAGCTGGACACGGGAAGGAAGATGATTATGAAAGAAAAATAATAAAAAAATAAAACATTCTTCTAATTTATTACATTATAAATTTGGTTTGTTTCATATATAAGATTCGTATGACTTCAGAATTAATTTTTCTTGATACCATCATGATCCATTTTACGAGAGCTTCGATTTGACACTAATATTGATATGGGTATTAACTCTTTTCATACATGTTATTATTAAATTATTAGAATGTACGAATTAATATTCAACTCTAGAAATCGCAAAAATTTATGAATACATACCCTTACACATGCTATTAACCACAGTCGATATTTCGACATATACCTTGACGATGACTATATTTTGAGGAATTGATTGGACCATCCTGCTTTGGTAGAAGCTGTTAATTATTTTTGCAGTTTAATATCTATCTCTTATTTATCTCAAAGTGGTGGTTTGAAACCACACATTTATCGAATTTTATTTTCTATAATTACAATACCTCCCATGTGATGAGTTCAATTATCACAAGATGGATGGTTTTACATATGAAATTTATATATTATATATCACCATCGTGCTTGGTTATACCACAAGAATAGTTCATAAATCCTGCTCTTGAAGAAGCAGTTGATAAAAATAAATCCTGCTCTCGAAGAAGCAGTTGATCGATTATCTAAATCCTGCTCTCGAAGAAGCAGTTGATAAAAATAAATTTTACTATGGAGAAGTAGTTGATCGATTATCCAAATCATTCTCTTGGAGAAGAAGTTGATAAAAATAAATCCTACTCTGAAGAAGTAGTTGATCAATGATTCAAATCATGCTCTGAAAGAAGAAGCAGTTGATGGAAATAATATCCGATTCCCATGATTATTAAACACGAATGGAGAAAATTGAGCAAGTGATACCAGAAGCTATCACCAATTAATCAAAGAAAATCCCATGCAAATACACAGCATGGTGGGATCATCCGACAACTGATATGAAGAGCTATTGTTGGAGCAAAATCGGTATTTGCGCCGTGTTGCGGAAGCGTAAATATAAAGTGCAGAAAATAAACGACACAAAAATTTATAGAGGTTCGGCTATAATCGAGCCTACATCTTCTCTCGGTATCTTTTTCTATAGGTTGAAGATATAAACCTCTGCACCTCTCTTTTATCGGTCGAGGGATTTAACCGTTACAATTTTAATATCCGCAAATTTGATTTTTGGTAATTTTCTTTTTTTTAGCAGGAATCCATTTTGACGACTCGCTTGTGACCATTTCGTCATTCTGAGAATGACTAATTCTGTACTTTTTGCCATCCGAGATCGTTTCAGTGCCCTTTTTTTGAGTTCCGTGCTTCTTAGCGACTTTTCCCCACTCGAGTTCGATTCTTGCGAATCTCGTTTGAAACTACTGTTTCGAGTTTCCCATAAGTCCGCTTAACTTTGTTAGACGTGTTGTGAACTTCAGTTTGGTTATTCGATCACGTATCGAGATTTTCGGGCATTTTGGGCCATTTTGTAATTTCCCAAAGTTGTGGGTATCTGTCGTCATACCCATTTCTGAGATGTTCTGTTGCTGTCTCTCTGAGTGGTTAGCGCACGCTACTCTTTGCGGCTAGCGCGCGCTAAGGTTCCGTAGTTAGCGCACGCTCAGTATTGTAGTTAGCGCGCGCTAACGGGTGGTGCAGAAACAGTCCAGAGGCCATTGGACTGGGTTCAGACGTTGATCAGCGCATGCTATTTAGTATCATAGCGCGCGCTAGAGTGCGTTGGTAGCACACGCTAAGGGTAGGATAGCGCACGCTACCTGGCAGTTTAGGGCAATCCAGGAGCTATTGGACTGGGTCTGAAGTTCTCGTTAGCGCACGCTAACACTTGGGGTTAGCGCACGCTAACAGTGTATTTTTGGTCAGGAGTTTTGTTCGGTGCCGCGATAGCGCACGCTAACCTTAGTGATTAGCGCACGCTAATTGTGTCCAATATAAATACCGGATATCAGTCTAGAATCTGCATTTTTCTTCATTTCTTCTTCTTCCTCCGCGAGTTTGAGACGTGACGACTAGGGTTCGCATCTGGGCTGATTTTCTTCCATCCAAAGGTGTTTTGGAGTATCCTAGGTGATTATAACATCATCTAATCCATTGTCCTGCCGGATCTAGGTATTTCTCTTGAATCCCTAGAGTTGACTTTTTGGAGTTTTGTTCTTGATTTTGTTTTCCATCCGGTTTTGATAAACCGATTGTTGTTTAATGATGTTGTTAAACATATCCTATGGATTGTATATCCATATTTCGGGTTGGAATTCCGTTTTCATGTTTTGACGGGTCGATTCGTGTCTTGGCCGTTTTGGGGGAAACCCTTGAACTTTCGTCGTTTGTTCTTTGGATTCAGCGACTTTAGGTCGTGCTATGGAATTCATTTTCATTGTTGTTATTGTTGTTCGTAGTTTATTGTCGCGGGTTAGCGCTCGGTGGAGTCGGTGGGTTCGTAATCAGTTCGTGCCAATCTACTTCGATCGGTTCTTCGCGTTTGTGGTTATTCGAGGCAAGTACCTTGTCCATACAATTCTTATTTTATGGATATGATAATTAGTGATCGTCTCCTTGTGTTTATTTGATCGTTTGAATTTCACTTTCAAAGATTCGGTTAGCCTTGTTAAAGGCCCTCTTTCAAAACGCGTGTGTTTTGTGAACATTGTGTTCGTGGATGGTTACGTGAATTACTATGAATAGACTTGGTGTTGTCGTTGTGCTTTGATAATATATATGTATATATTATCTCATATCGGTGCATTGTGATTTGACCATTGCGTCGTGCATTGTGTTTGTTGCCATTGAGTGAATTACTTGGATATTATCGATGTGATATGTTATTTGTGTGAATGTGTGGATATGGTTGAAGGTCTATGGTGACACATGGTACGTGATCATGTGGTCAGGATGCAACAAGTGATTGATCCAACCGTGAGAGCCTGAGATAATCTACGGTGACACATGGCTTGTGATCATGTGGTCAGGATGCAACAAGTGATTGATCCAACCGTGAGATATGGTGTGTGATTTGTTTCGCTAGCCAGCTCGGGTGGGATTTGTGGCTTCGTCCCGGTCCTAGGCGATGCTTGTATGTGATTATGTTGTGTTGATTTTGTAATACCCGTAATTTCGATTTCCGAAAATTTCTTTTTTTTTCGGTGAAAGTCCATTTTGATGAATCTCTCATGACCGTTTCGTCATTCCGAGAATGATTAATTCTGCACTTTTTGTCATCCGAGTTTGTTTCGGTGTCGTTTTGTTGAGTTCCGTGCCTTTTGGCGACTTTTCCGCACTTGAGTTCGATTCTTGCGAATCTCGTTCGAAACTGCTGTTTCGAGTTTCCTGTAAGTCCGTTTAACTTTGTTAGATGTGTTGTGAACTTCGGTTTGGTTATTCGATCACGTATCGTGATTTTCGGGCGTTTTGGGCCATTTTATAATTTACCCAAAGTTGTGGGTATCCTCATTCGTATTTGTTGTTTTGACCCTTTTCGTAGTTGCGTGCGATTAATTGTTGCATGGTATTTCTTTTCGGATCGATGTTGTTGTCCGAGAGTATTTCGTCGTGTTCGTTTCGTGCGTTTTCGGGAATTTGAGTCGTCGAGCCTTGGCGGCTAGGCACTGGCCGGCCACGTGCGTCACGGACCGGCCAGGCACGCACGAGCGTGGCGCACGAACTGCGCGCACGATCGGTGCTCGTGCGGCCCTGACTGCACACGCACGAGCGAGTGCTCGTGCCCAGTGCTCGTGCGTCCTGGGCATTGCCGACAAGCGCGCGCACGCGCGGCAAGACGACCGCCGCGACGTGCGTGCTGCTCGCCGTCAAGGCCGGGTATTAATAATGGTCGGGCAGGTCATTTCTTCACCCGTTTTTCATTTCGTTTCTTTTCCTTCCGCGGCTGGAAGCTTGGAGAGGTCGAAGGCATGTTGTTTATCTATCAATCCATGAAGTTCTTGAGTTTTTAACATCAATCAATCATCCCATAACCTCCTCCGATCTACCGAATCAAGGTTAGATTTCTTGATAATCTAGTTTTGGGGAAATTGGGGATGTTTTTGGATTTCGTCCGTTTAATCCGATTTAACTTAGGATTGTGATGGATTGATGATTATTTAGATGTATTATATCATTTCCCTTGTTATTCCATGGTTGGATCGTATCGATTCGTTGTTTTGGTCGAGTTCTTGATCGACGCCTTGAAGGTGTCCGGTAGAATGTCATAGAGGGGTTTTCGGACGTTCTACAATTATTCTTCCTCGTATGATCGTTGATTTATTAATTATATGTTGTTAGGATCGAGTTTCTTGTGAAGAAACCGTGTTGAACCCTTCCGTTCATCGTCATCTTCCTTTTCGATAGCATCGAGCGTTTTGAAGCTTCCCGGTTAAGCCGTGTTCGTCGGAATACTTGCGTACCGATTTCGAAGCAAGTATCTTGCCCATACTTTTCATGTTTCGTAGACGGAATCATTGATAAATGATTTTATGTGCAATCCGAATGTTTTAATGAACTTTTAAAAAGATCGGTATGTTCTCGATAATTGTTGTCCTTCAAAAGATAACTCGTATGCTTCGGGGATTAATGTGCTTTCGGAATATGTGCGTTAGTTTCGTATGTTGGCAGATGTTAAACATATTTAGTGAATTTAGTAGACCGTAATTATTTGCCGAGGATTGTGTATTGATATGTGTAATTGTTCGGTGAATATGTGACGTTGTGTGATGTTAGTTGTTATTCCTTCGTGGGGAGGTTGTGACGCTTCGTGTTGTTTGGTATCGGTATTTGCTTGTGGTTGTGTGACATTAGTTGTGAGTGTACGTTGACTAAAGTGGCCATTCTAGCGAAGTACCTAGCATTTGCATGCATATTCTAGTATTTGAATTATGGCTTCCCGTGGCGTTGTGGCTGATATGTGTATGTTCACCTAGGGACGGTCTGACAGGACCTCTAAAGATACGTATTGTCGTGAGTGTGCGTATCACGAACTGTGGTTAACCACCCAGGGATGTCCGACGGGGCTCTGCGGGGTGCGGCGGCCGTGAGTCTCGTACCAACAGTTAACTTTGAAATGTTGTGTTGGAGAACTGTGATTTTTGGCGCATATTTCGTCTGATTAGAATGGCAGTCCAAATGGTATCGTACTTAGATGGAATGGCACCAGTAAATGTGTTGTATGTGATTTGTCCGTTGACTGTGCTAATTTGGTATGGGTACGTAAGTCCTGCGGTTGCTCTGTGTATTGTAGCTCTTTGGTGTGTTGAGTTCGACCGTATGGTCAAGTTGCAAAGTTGTGCTCTCTGTTGTCGTTCCGTGAGACTCTTGTCATGGTAATGTTTGACACAGTGTAGTTTATGTTGGATTATTCTTGTGAGTATGTGATGTGAATAAGTTGATTCACGGACCCCCGTGCTGGTGGTTGGAATGTTATGATTGGGTCGTGGACCCCGTATTTTGTTATCGGAATCATATTTTGAAATAAATGATTTTGGGTTGTGTCCCTAAGTGTTCGAAAGGCTTAAGACTTCTTAAACCCCAAATGTTTTCAAAAACTCTCCAGATCGTAAAATGTTTTGTAAGATGTAAAATGGTTTTATTCTTATATTTCGCAATTCAAACTGTTTTGATCAAGTGAATTATCTCGGGAAGTGTATTCACGATTTCTATGTTCTTGGAGTATGATATGTATGGCTCGTCCTTATATTTATACTTGCACTAGCAAAACAATGGTGTTTTGCTAACCCCCGAGTATTCGGGGGGTGGATGTCTATTTGCATCCAGGTACTTGCAGGTTGCTGGGGAGCAATTCACAGGATCGTTACGAAGGATGATGGACGACGGCGATACTAATCACATGAAGACCGGTGTTGAGTATTTGGTGATGTCTTGTTTAGTCCTTCCGTTGTGTCTATTTTCCCTTATGCGGGAATGTTGATTTATGTTAACCCCTGCGTGGGTATGAGTTACGAGAAAGAGTAATGTATGGTTGATGTGTATGTTGTGGTAAAAGACCAAATCGGTCTAATGGTTCGTTATTTAGCCATGTCGGCATGTATTGTGTTGTTGTGTTTTCTGTATTTAGCCTGGTAGATCCTCACGGAGAGGGTCTGCGGCGCTGTAATATTCCCGAACGGTTTGGGGGTGTTACAGAATATGGTATCAGAGCTTAGGTTTCGGAAACCTAGGTTGTCGGGTTGAGTTTTGTGTTGTCGGGTCTTGTCTTGTCTTGTCTTGTCAGATTTTGTCTGACTGAGTCGTGTCGTGACGCGTCGTCTGAGGTGTCGGTCGTGATAAGTATCGAGGTGCAGCCATCATCTTCGTGCGACCTGTGGATGTAAGTCTCCCTTCTTTGTGTTTGTGCCTCGTCTGATGCTAGTTACTTGTATGATTATTCGTTAAGTGATTGAATCCTTCTGTGGATTCTGATTTCGTGATGTGTGGGTATTTGACTCTCATCTTTTATTTGTATGAGGGGCGGTCTCGCTGCTAATGTATTTACGAACTGTATTTTATCCGCTGCGTGAGTTCTTTTGTAATGGCTTTCAGTATTTTGCAAACTGAGTTCTAATTCGTAAAACCGATTCCCTAAATCGAGTTTTGGCATTTTGGCCTTGAATGTTTTATGACGGTTTGATAAAGAATTTTTGTGAGTTTTGGGCATTCTGGCCTACTGAATTTTTGAAAACCTTGAGTATCTTAGAAAATTAAATTTCGAGACGTACTTTTAAAATGGATTATTTTCTTGCGGTGTTTTCAAGGCGCTTTCTAATGCCGGAATACATTTCAAAATTTTTCCAGTTGAGGACCAAAAATATTTTTGAGATATTTTCATTGATTTAGAAACACTTTTTCTTAGGCCCAAGGGTCGAATATTTCTGAAAGTTTTTCACGAAAAGAAGGTGTCCTCATTTTTATCGAATGCGAAATGGTTTTCCAAAGTCTCGATAACAATGTTTCATGTTTGTACTTTTTTTTGGAAAAGTGATACTCAAGATCAACTGGTGTTTCCAAACTGTTTTCAAAAGGTGGTTTTCGTTTTTAAAACCCATCATTTCCTGCTTGTGGTCGGAGAAGGTGTGTATGATGTTGGTATTGTTGTTAGGGTGTTAGCCCTCCGAATTGTGATTGAATTGGTGGTGTGAACGTTGAGTCGTTCGCCACGCATATGTTTTGTTAGCCCTTTTGTGGGAGGTGTGATGACGATCTTTAATGTTGTCATTTCATGGTGGCTTGCGTGTTATCGCACCTGTGTGAGCTGTTAAAGCTTGGGTTTGTACGTTTGTGTACATGTGTGATTGTTTCATAATGTTTGAAATTATGTGCTGGTTATTGTTCGGGCCGTTAAGGTCACCGAACAATACCGTCGTTGCTGTAGTGTTTGGGTGTGTATTACTTTACGTTGGTAATCGTTATATGTGATATGTGTTATGATTCTTTGTTGTGCTGAGTTGGCATCTCCGCTTTGTTGTTTTGCGATGTTATGCCCTATTGTATCTAGCATTTGTATTTTCGGTATGCCGAGCCGAGGCATTTCAACCGCGATGTGCCGGGGGAATGTACGTGCAAATTATCCTTCTTGTCGGTAACACATTTCAAGTGTGGACCCGAGGGACACCGAATTCAGTTTTGCGAATTGGCTATCGAGACTTTCAGAGTTCGCGCTTCAGCTCAGTTATCAGAATCGGCTTTGAGAGGCCTTCAAAGGATGTTTCTGTCGGTTGTTTGTTGTGTCGTCACCTTGATTTTGTTGTTGTGAGTTTCGGGGATGACACTTCTTTTAGAAGAGGTCGAATATAATACCCATATTGTTTTTGGACTTCTGCATTTCCTCTTTCTCAGGTCTATCTACTCGCTCCTGTTCGTTGATACTTTCTAAACTTGTTCCGTACTTCGGTTTCATCGTTCGAACGAGCTGTGATCTTGTTTTGGGTCGATCTGGTTATCGCTGTGATTTTTCCGAGTCCGGTTCGATTCTTGTGAACTTTGTTCGGAAGTAACATCTTTTGGTTCTACTAGTTCTATTATTCGTAGTGGATCGGATTTTGAACTTCTGTATTTTCGACTCTGTCGACTCGTTTATGTTCGTTGACATTTTCTGAGCTTGTCCTGCCCCTTGCTTTTGTTGATCGAACGAGTGTGGTATTGTTTGGGAATAACTCGTTTGTCGTTGTGACTTTTCAATTGCTATTCCCTTTCCTGTGGATCTTATGTGAATGCACATCCTGTTGTTTTCACCGGATCATATATTGTCTCGAGTTGAGATGTGAACCTGGGAGTTGTTGTTCGAATTTTATTATCCTTCGTGATTCGGACATGATTATTCGATTTTTGTTGTCTCGATCGTTTGTTTGTTCGGGTTTTGTTGATCTCGTTTCATGATTGTTGAACGTTCAGGCTCCTTCGTAATTCCCTTAATTTCGGGAAATTAGTCTCGTTTTCGATCTTCCAACCCTTGGGCGGTGGAATTCCGTATTTGTTCAGCGATTGGCTCGCGTTTTGATTGATATACCGTTGGGTTGGTCAATCATATTGATTTTCGTTCGTTGTGTTTTGGTGATTGTTCGGATAATCGACTCCATTGTATTATCTGTTTGATGACGCTTATCACTTGCTGATTTTATTATGTCTCTACCGGTGGCGTTGTGTTAGCCGTCGTGGAGCGTGTTTTCACGCCGTATATTCCTTTGCGTTGCTTGTAACGTTTCGCCGATGGGCGTAAGTTACGCGTTTCTTGTGTATCTCGTTGAGTTTTCCTAGCGGGATATTGCTTCTCCCTACTTGTTTTAAGTTTCGGGACGAAACTTCTTTTAAGGAGGGTAGGGTGTAAAACCCGTAATTTCGATTTCCGGTAATTTCTTTTTTTTCGGCGAAAGTCCGTTTTGATGACTCGCTCATGACCGTTTTGTCATTCCGAGAATGATTAATTCTACACTTTTTGTCATCCGAGTTCGTTTTGGTGTCGTTTTATTGAGTTCCGTGCCTTTTGGAGACTTTTCCGCACTTGAGTTCGATTCTTGCGAATCTCGTTCGAAACTGCTATTTCGAGTTTCCCGTAAGTCCGTTTAACTTTGTTAGACGTGTTGTGAACTTTGGTTTGGTTATTCGATCACGTATCGTGATTTTCGGGCGTTTTGGGCCATTTTGTAATTTACCCAAAGTTGTGGGTATCCTCATTCGTATTTATTGTTTTGATCCTTTCATAGTTGCGTGCGATTAATTGTTGCATGGTATTTCTTTTCGGATCGATTTTGTTGTCCGAGAGCATTTCGTCGTGTTCGTTTCGTGCGTTTTCGGGAATTCGAGTCGTCGAGCCTTGGCGGCTAGGCACTGGCTGGCCACGTGCGGTAGGGACCGGCCAGGCACGCACGAGCGTGGCGCACGAGCTGCGCGCACGATCCGGTGCTCGTGCAGCCCTGACTGCACATGCACGAGCGAGTGCTCGTGCCCAGTGCTCGTGCGTCCCGGCAGTTGGCCGACAGTGGGCGCGCACGACCGGCCGCTCGTGCGTGCCTGCTCGTGCGTCGCTATGAAGTATTAATAATGGTCGGGCAGGTCATTTCTTCACCCATTTTTTATTTCGTTTCTTTTCCTTCCGCGGCTGGAAGCTTGGAGAGGTCGAAGGCATGTTGTTTATCTATCCATCCACGAAGTTCTTGAGTTTCTAACATCAATCAATCATCCCATAACCTCCTCCGATCTACCGAATCAAGGTTAGATTTTTTGATAATCTAGTTTTGGGGAAATTGGGGATTTTGTTAGATTTCGTCCGTTTAATCCGATTTAACTTAGGATTGTGATGGATTGATGATTATTTAGATGTATTACATCATTTCCCTTGTTACTCCATGGTTGGATCGTATCGATTCGTTGTTTTGGTCGAGTTCTTGATCGACGCCTTGAAGGTGGCCGGTAGAATGTCATAGAGGGGTTTTCGGACGTTCTACAATTATTCTTCCTCGTATGATCGTTGATTTATTAATTATATGTTGTTAGGGTCGAGTTTCTTGCGAAGAAACCGTGTTGAACCCTTCCGTTCATCGTCATCTTCCTTTTCGATAGCATCGAGCGTTTTGAAGCTTCCCGGTTGAGCCGTGTTCGTCGGAATACTTGCGTACCGATTTCGAGGCAAGTATCTTGCCCATACTTTTCATGTTTCGTAGACGGAATCATTGATAAATGATTTTATGTGCAATCCGAATGTTTTAATGAACTTTTAAAAAGATCGGTATGTTCTCGATAATTGTTGTCCTTCAAAAGATTACTCGTATGCTTCGGGGATTAATGTGCTTTCGGAATATGTGCGTTAGTTTCGTATGTTGGCAGATGTTAAACATATTTAGTGAATTCAGTAGACCGTAATTATTTGCCGAGGATTGTGTATTGATATGTGTAATTGTTCGGTGAATATGTGACGTTGTGTGATGTTAGTTGTTATTCCTTCGTGGGGAGGTTGTGACGCTTCGTGTTGTTTGGTATCGGTATTTGCTTGTGGTTGTGTGACATTAGTTGTGAGTGTACGTCGACTAAAGTGGCCATTCTAGCGAAGTACCTAGCATTTGCATGCATATTCTAGTATTAATTATGGCTTCCCGTGGCGTTGTGGATGATATGTGTATGTTCACCTAGGGACGGTCTGACGGGACCTCTAGGGATACGTATTGCCGTGAGTGTGCGTATCACGAACTGTGGTTAACCACCCAGGGATGTCCGACGGGGCTCTGCGGGGTGCGATGGCCGTGAGTCTCGTACCAACGGTTAACTTTGAAATGTTGTGTTGGAGAACTGTGATTTTTGGCGCATATTTCGTCTGATTAGAATGGCAGTCCAAATGGTATCGTACTTAGCTGGAATGGCACCAGTAAATGTGTTGTGTGTGATTTGTCCCTTGACTGTGCTAATTTGGTATGGGTACGTGAGTCCTGTGGTTGCTCTGTGTATTGTAGCTCTGTGGTGTGTTGAGTTCGACCGTATGGTCAAGTTGCAAAGTTGTGCTCTCTGTTGTCGTTCTGTGAGATTGTTGTCATGGTAATGTTTGACACGGTATAGTTTATGTCGGATCATTCTTGTGAGTATGTGATGTGAATAAGTTGATTCACGGACCCCCGTGCTGGTGGTTGGAATGTTATGATTGGGTCGTGGACCCCGTATTTTGTTATCGGAATCGTATTTTGAAATAAATGATTTTGGACTGTGTCCCTAAGTGTTCGAAAGGCTTAAGACTTCTTAAACCCCAAATGTTTTCAAAAACTCCCGAGATCGTAAAATGTATTGTAAGATGTAAAATGGTTTTATTCTTATCTTTCATAATTCAAACTGTTTTGATCAAGTGAATTATCTCGGGAAGTGTATTCACGATTTCTATTTTCTTGGAGTATGATATGTATGGCTCGTCCTTGTATTTATACTTGCACTAGCAAAACAGTGGAGTTTTGCTAACCCCCGAATATTTGGGGGGTGGATGTCTGTTTTGCATACAGGTACTTGCAGGTTGCTGGGGAGCAATTCACAGGATCGTTATGAAGGATGATGGACGACGGCGGTACTAATCACATGAAGACCGGTGTTGAGTATTTGGTGATGTCTTGTTTAGTCCTTCCGTTGTGTCTATTTTCCCTTATGCGGGAGCGTTGATTTATGTTAACCCCTGCGTGGGTATGAGTTACGAGAAAGAGTAATGTATGGTTGATGTGTATGCTGTGTTAAAAGATCAAATCGGTCTAATGGTTCGTTATTTAGCCATGTCGGCATGTATTGTATTGTTGTGTTTTCTGTATTTAGCCTGGTAGATCCTCACGGAGAGGGTCTACGGCGCTGTAATATTCCCGAACGGTTTGGGGGTGTTACAGATTTTATGTCCGTTGAGGACACTTGATGCGGGCTCTGGCCATGTGAATTGTTGTTGGTTCTATTGTGAAAACGAAACCTTTGGGTTGTGACCCCTGTTGATTTTGGAAAGAGAAGGATTCGAAAATCCTGAGTTGCTTCTATCAAAACTCCCGATGGCATTTGAAATCACTTTATAAATTGTTTCCCTTGACTTGGGATCTTTCGATTTTGGAAAGCTTTACCTAAACTCTTGCCTCGGGAAGTATTTTCGTTATGTTTAAATCTTTGAGGATTCCTGGTTATTATTGTTCTTGGAACTTGTATTGTATGGCTCGTATTTTTGCACTTGTACTTGCACTAGCAAAATAGTGGAATTTTGCTAACCCCCGAGAAATCGGGGGGTGGATGTCTGTATTGCATTCAGGTTTTGGAGCATAGCACAGGGTCGGCATGAAGGATGATGAAAGATGAACGATACTAATCATACGAGGACCCGTTGATGTCGTATTGGTTTAGTTGTATTTTATTTTCCGCTGCAATATTCTTTCCCCGTTGTACGGGAGTGTGTTGTACTCGACCCCTGCATGGGCATGTGTTGTGATTGAGTTGTATGTATTTATTGAAAAACCAAATCGGTCTACTGAGTTATTTTAGCCTTAAAGGCATTTTTGAGATGTTCGATGTTGTTACCAGCCTGGTAGATCCTTGAGGAAAGGTTTTACGGCGTGTAATATCCCTGAGCGGATTAGGGGTGTTACATAAATGGTATCACATATTTAGGTTGTGTAAACTTAGGCTGTCGGTTTTAGTGGTGTCTGTTGAGTTTTTGTCTCGTCGGAATTTGTCTGACTGAGTCGTGTCGCGACGCGTCGTCTGAGTTTGTTGGTCGTGATTAGTATCGTGGGGCGATCATCATCTGTGTGCAACCTATGGCCGTAAGTCTCCCTTCTTTGTATGGTGCCTCGTGTGACACGATCTATTTGTTTGATTACTTGTTAAGTGATGAAACCTTCATGTAGATTCTTGGTTTCGTGATGCGTTTATGTGACTCTCATGTTTCATTTATATGAGGAGTGTTGTCATTATTTATGTCTTTTTGACTAGGATATTTGACTGTTTGTTTCCGGTAAAAGATAGATGCTGTCTTGATTTTGAGCGAGTTGATGTGTGTATTATGATTGTATGTAAGTGAATATTGTTACATGTGAGTTTTTAGGCATTCTAGCCTAATAGATTTTCAAAAACCTTGAGTATCTTAGAAAATAAATTTCGAAACGTACTTTTAAATGGATTGTGTTTTCGGGGCGCCTACTAGCGCAACTATCTATTTCAAAATTCTTCTACTTTGAGGACCAAAATATTTTGAGATATTTTCAATTATTTTTTGAAGTGCAGTTGCTTAGACCCAAGGGTCGAATATTTCTGAATGTTTCAATTTAAAGGAAAGTGTCCTCTTTTTATCAAACGCAAGATGGTTTTCAAAGCCTCGATAACGATGTAGTACTACTTTTTGTAAGGTGATACTCAAGATCAACTAGTATTTCCAAAATTGTTTTTCAAAGGTGGTTTCCATTTTTAAAACCTATCAATTCCCGTTTGCGGTCTGGGGATGTATGTATGATGTTTGCATTGTCGTTATGATGTTAGCTCCCGAGTATGATCGAATTGGTGGCATGAATATTGAGGCGTTGCCACGCAATTGTTATACTAGCCCTCTGTGAAAGGTGTGAACTGGTATTTACTGTTTTTCGCCTCGTGGTGATTTGCATGTTGTCGCACGAGTGTGAGCTGTTGAAGCTTGGGTTGGTACATTCGTGTATATGTGTGATTGTTCCATGATATTTTGTTATTATGTGCTGGTTATCATTCGGGCTGTTGAGATCGCTAAACGATACTGTCGTTGCTATGATTTTAGTATGCATGTTGCGTTACGATGGAAATCGTTGTATGTGGTATGTGTTATGATTTTTCTATTGTGCTGAGTGATTACTTATGCAGTATGCCAAAGGGCCGAGGTCGTGGTCGTGGCAATCAGACGCGTGGTCATGCTGCCGGTGATGATGTCAATATCGGTGTCACTACTATTTTACAGCAGGTAGCCACACAGATGACTCAGTTGACTCAGGCAGTTCAGCGTGTTGCAGATATGACCCAGAACACTGGTGCAAATCAGTGGCTTCGAGAAGTGGTTCGTATGAATCCCCCTCATTCCGCTGGTGCTGCAGATGCATTAGGCTGGGATGGTTGGCTTTTCCATTTGGAAAAGATATTCGAGGTAGTTGATTGTCCAGAAGAACGTAAGGTCCCGGTAGCCCAATATCTTTTCGACAAGGATGCCACTAGCTGGTGGGAGGCTGTTAAGCCTCAAGATCGTGTTGTCACATGGGCAGAGTTCCATAGATTCATGAGAGATGAGTTTTGTCCGGAGCCGATCAGAATTCAGAAGATTAATGAATTCTTTTCGGCGAAACCGCAGGATGTACTGGTGTCTCAAGCTATTATTGATTTTAGCAAACAGCTCGGCTATGTGCAGAATCAAGTAAGGACAGAGGAGGACAAGATTTGTCATTTTAGTAGGCGGATGAAGCCGGAGATTCGTCAGTACATGGCAGCTCTCGCTTGTACTTCCTTGAGAGATTATCAGAATAGGGCGTTGGCCTATGAGCTATCCAGATTGTCGACCGAGATTATGCCCGCGTCGAAGAAACAAAAAACCGTTGGGGACTTTTCAGGAAATCAGGGGAGTGGGCCCCCTGAGTTGGGGACTTCGTTTCGTCCTCCTAAGGTGGTTCCTCTATCGCGTGATCAGGGGAGTAGTACCCCTGTAGTGAGTTATGTGAACAACTCGAAGATATGTTATAACTGTAGTCGAGCAGGCCATACTGCGAAGAATTGTCATTCACCGTTAGTCAACTATTTCAAGTGTGGCCAGGTGGGTCACCGAGCCGTACATTGCGAGATGGTAGCTGAGAGATTCGGGGATCGAGGTTGCGTCTCTGCTCCGAAAGGACACGGAGATGCCTAGTGTGGTTTTTAGGATTTCGGCATAGTCCGAATTGTTTGTGATTGTCCTTGTGGTTCGTTTATGTGTTTATTTCTGTTTTCTTGATTGTGCGTGTTTCCTTGTAATAGGTGCTTAGTGTTTTGTGGTTGTTCGGATAATTGACTTGATTGTATTATCTGTTTAATGACGTTTGTCACTTGTTGGTTTTATTATGTTTCAACCGGTGGCATTGTGTTGGTTGTCGTGGAGCGCTTTTTCACGCCGTATATTCCTTTGCGTTGCTTGTAACATTCTCATCTACGTGCAATGTTTTCATGCTTCACAGCAGCTAAGCTAAGGCCAGAGCCAACCTCAGCGAAAGAGTTTTAAGTCATTTTTCCTATTCTCTAAGTAGGCCAGCACCTCTTAAGTAGACTCGAGCGAAAGTTACGCGTTTCTTGTGTATCTCGTTGAGTTTTCCTGGCGGGAGATTGCTTCTCCCTACTTGTTTTAAGTTTCGGGACTAAACTTCTTTTAAGGAGGGTAGTATGTAATATCCGCAAATTTGATTTCCGGTAATTTTCTCTTTTTAGCAGGAATCCATTTTGACGACTTGCTTGTGACCGTTTCGTCATTCTGAGAATGATTAATTCTGCACTTTTTGCCATCCGAGATCGTTTCAGTGCCGTTTTGTTGAGTTCCGTGCTTCTTAGCGACTTTTCCGCACTCGAGTTCGATTCTTGCGAATCTCGTTTGAAACTACTATTTCGAGTTTTCCATAAGTCCGTTTAACTTTGTTAGACGTGTTGTGAACTTTGGTTTGGTTATTCGATCACATATCGAGATTTTCGTGCGTTTTGGGCCATTTTGTAATTTCCCAAAGTTGTGGGTATCTGTCGTCATACCCATTTCTGATATGTTCTGTTGCTGTCTCTCTGAGTCGTTAGCGCACGCTACGCTTTGCGGCTAGCACGCACTAAGGTTCCGTAGTTAGCGCATGCTAAGTATTGTAGTTAGCGCGCGCTAATGGGTGGTGCAGAAACAGTCCAGAGGCCACTGGACTGGGTTCAGACGTTGATTAGCGCACACTATTTAGTATCATAGCGCGCGCTAGAGTAAGTTGGTAGCGCACGCTAAGGGGAGGATAGCGCACGCTACCTGGCAGTTCAGGGCAGTCCAGAAGCTACTGGACTGGGTCTGAAGTTCTCGTTAGCGCACGCTAACAATGTATTTTTGGTCAGGAGTTTTGTTCGGTGCCGCGATAGCGCACGCTAATTGTGTCCAGTATAAATACTGGACACCAGTCTAGAATCTGCATTTTTCTTCATTTCTTCTTCTTCATCCGCGAGTTTAAGACGTGGCGACTAGGGTTCGCATCTGGGCTGATTTTCTTCCATACAAAGGTGTTTTGGAGTATCCTAGGTGATTATAACATCATCTAATCCATTGTTCTTTTCCGGATCTAGGTATTTCTCTTGAATCCCTAGAGTTGACTTTTTGGAGTTTTGTTCTTGATTTCGTTTTCCATCCGATTTTGATAAATCGATTGTTGTTTAATGATGTTGTTAAACATATCCTATGGATTGTATATCCATATTTCGGGTTGGAATTCTGTTTTCATATTTTGATGGGTCGATTCGTGTCTTGGCCATTTTGGGGGAAACCCTTGAACTTTCGTCGTTTGTTCTTTGGATTCAGCGACTTTAGGTCGTGCTATGGAATTCATTTTCATTGTTGTTATTGTTGTTCGTAGTTTATTGTCGCGGGTTAGCGCTCGGTGGAGTCGGCGGGTTCGTAATCGGTTCGTGCCAACCTACTTCGATCGGTTCTTTGCGTTTGTGGTTATTCGAGGCAAATACTTTGTCCATACAATTCTTGTTTTATGGATATGATAATTAGTGATCGTCTCCTTATGTTTATTTGATCGTTTGAATTTCACTTTCAAAGATTCGGTTATCCTTATTAAAGGCCCTCTTTCAAAACGCGTGTGTTTTGTGAACATTGTGTTCGTGGATGGTTACGTGAATTACTATGAATACACTTGGTGTTGTCGTTGTGCTTTGATAATATATATGTATATATTATCTCATATCGGTGTGTTGTGATTTGACCATTGCATCGTGCATTGTGTTTGTTGCCATTGAGTGAATTACTTGGATATTATTGATGTGATATATTATTTGTGTGAATGTGTGGATATGGTTGAAGGTCTACGGTGACACATGGTACGTGATCATGTGGTAAGGATGCAACAAGTGATTGATCCAACCGTGAGAGCCTGAGATAATCTACGGTGACATATGGCTTGTGATCATGTGGTCAGGATGCAACAAGTGATTGATCCACTCGTGAGATATGGTGTGTGATTTGTAATACCCGGTTGTGAATTCATTTATTATCATTCAGTAACTGTCACTCAGAATTTTTTTTTTTTTTCACTCAGTAATAATCATTCATCATTCATATTCAGTCAACTATGTTCACCATTCGGCGTATTTTGGGATCATCACTATTTGAGATCGAGCCGAGATTATTGTCATCATCATCATCATGTTTTGATTTTCAGTTTGAGAGGTAGCGCACGCTACACATTGTAGTTAGCGCGCGCTAATGAGGTGCATGTAACGCACGCAATGATTCAGTACTAGCGCACGCTAGCGCAAGTGAGGCAGACAGTCCAGAAGGTACTGGGCTGATTTGGGAAATTCGTAGCGCACGCTACGAGTGGTAAGTAGCGTACGCTAACTATGCGGGTAACGCACGCTAAGACTTCAGAGTAGCGCACGCTAGCGCGCTCAGAACAGAGGACAGTAGGTTCTGGACTCCAGGATTTTGGATATCAACTATCAGGTAGCGCACGCTAACATAAGGTTAACGTACGCTAAGGTCAGGCTGTTAGCGCACGCTACCAAAGGTACTTAGCGCACGCTAACGATTGAGTCATTGGGTTCTGTACTACCCGGTACACGCGTTAGCGCACGCTAACATCAGGAGTTAGCGCGCGCTAAACTGGGACAGTATATATAGGACAGTTTGGTCCAACGTTCGTCATTTCTTCATTTCTCAATCATTTCGGACGAGCTCGGGCGATTCAGAAAGGTCTTTTCGAGCTACAATCATCTAGCATCATCTTCAACCTTCTAAGTTGGATTAATCATCATCTAAATCAGTTTCATCACTCCAAATCAAGGTAATGATTCTTGGATCTAGAATTTCGAGTCTTGGGTGTTTTGCCTCCGATCTCTTCGTGTTAAATCGATATTATGTTGGAATATGTTAGATATGGATTATCTATCTTGGATACATGTATTTCTACGGATTCATTGGTGTAATTTTCGGAATTTGTGAATAATTGAGGAATTGTTCAAGAACCCTTACGGGTTGACTTTGGAATTTTGGGGGTTTTCGACTAAATGTTGTTGAAATATCGTTCTAAGTATTCCTATTGGATTATTGATAGTATTCATGAGTTTTTGTGGTTTTGAATCATTCATTGGGAGTTGGTTTCGGATGTAAATGAGTTTTGGTTGTAAACAATTGGAGATTGTTTACAACGCGTTTGTTTAAATGCCCCAATGAGTTTCGGGTATTGTTGTATCGACTTTTGAGTTGGTTGTGATTATGCTTGATTCATGTATTAAGAGAATTGTTGGTTTTTGTGTTGTTTAAGGTTGTTCAAGCGGCCGGTAATTTCATTAAGGGCGTTGATCGTGGAAGTACCTTCTCGCCTTCGGTTTGAGGCAAGTTTTATACTTGTCTTGGTCAATGAGCTAATGTCATCATGTATGTGTATGAATGTGTTGTATCATTCCGAGACTTAGTCTCTTCATGAATTCATTGATATCAAGAGATCGTTCGATACGATACCTTTCGGCAATTTTGCCAAATGTTATTGTTGTTCGTTAACGGCCGATTCAAGGCATTGTGATACTCATTATTAATGTCATTGTCGATAGCCGGTTCGCGGTATCGATGTATCGATTGTTGTTAATATAGATGTCAATTTAAGATATCGTTGAGATCATTGTTATTCCTGTTCGGATTGTCATTAAAAGCATGCAGGCCGATTTAAGGCATTGGCTTACTCATTTCTCATCTTCGTCGTCGGTAACCGATTAAAGGTGCCGAGGCATCCTTCATATCATTGTTATCGAATTGCCGTTCTCAGGTAAATCGAAATGTTCAATCATTCACTAAATCATTGTTATCGATTGACCTTTCTAAGGCAATCGAGGTATTCACTCATTCATCGTATCATTGTTATCGATTGGCCGTTCTCAGGCAAATCGAAGTGTTCAATCATTTATGGTATCATTGTTGTTGATTGACCGTTTTAGGCAATCGAGGTATTAAATCATCCGCTGCATCATTGTTGTCGATTGACCGTTTTAGGCAATCGAGGTATTAAATCATCCGCTGCATCATTGTTGTCCGTTGGCCGTTCTAAGGCAATCGAGGTATTAATTTGGGACTGTCAAGGACGGAGTCTATCCATGTGTTACTATCATCGTGTTGGCCGACTCAAGGAAGCACACTATCATTCATTGTGATACGGCTGGATGCCGTGGCTTCGGCCCTAATTGTGATACGGCTGGATGCCGTGGCTTCGGCCCTCATTGTGATACGGCTGGATGCCGTGGCTTCGGCCCTAATTGTGATACGGCTGGATGCCGTGGCTTCGGCCCTCATTGTGATACGGCTTCGTGCCATGGCTTCGGCCCTCATTGTTCTGACTTCAGTGTTTTGACTTCAGGTGTTTGTGATATTTGTTCCGCTGAATGACTTTCAGGCCTTTATTATTGTCCTGGTAATTTCATTGGAGCCTTCGGGCATTGTGATTCATAATTAATTCAGTCCTGGTTTGGTTCATGTCTTGTCATTCATTGTGGTATTCTGTGATTTTGATTCGCCGTCGGGCACTTATGTTCTAACCTGTCGAACAGGTATTAATAGTATGCTGTGGGCATAGTATTGCACGAATGCTCGGTTCTTACCTTGGTTTGTGAGCATTTCGTATTATTATCATCATTGTACCATTTCATTCTGCCTTTGGATGCATATCATGTTATACATGTATTTGATGTTCATTATCTGGATGACTGACCCCGTGGGGGCGGAACATGTTTTTCATGTTTTAGGTGCTTGCGAGGAGAGAGTTGAGACACAGGGGCATGATGATGGCGACGAGGCATTCAAGCGATACTAGTACGAGTTGATCATTGTCGGTCAGTCGGTTGGAGTGTACTCCAGTCTTGTCAGTGTTGTCGTGTTGTATTACCCGAACAGATGTTCGTGGATGTTGTTGTATTTCTTTTTTGGCCATGTAGGCTACTTTTGACGTTAAAATTCCTTATCGGAATATTGTGTCGGATATCATGGTAGGGACTATGATTTTCCCTTGTTGTGTTAATTAATGTATTTTTAGTCATGTTACTTTGGTGGATCTCTGGCGTGGGGTCCACGGCCTTTGTAATAACCCAATAGGATTTGGGGTGTTACGAAATGGTATCGTAGATTTGGGTTGTGAAATACCCCGAGATGTGAGTTATGTGGTCCTACCGACGCGGTAGTAGTGGGATTGTCGGAGTTATGACAATCTAGTCGATCGGAGTTTTGTGAGTCGTAATATTAGTACGACCGCACGAGTCATTCATTCATCGAGTCGTCGTCGGTGAAGACTAGTATCGCGAGACCTCGAAGCTTCGTATGACCTGTGTAAGGACTCGATTCTCTTTATGTTCATACATTCATCATGTCATTAATTGTTCGTGCCTTGTTGAAACCTATATGTGATATTAGTGTTATGATTGATTCATGACTAATTGCTTTGGGACACGTGTGGCTTGTGTAAGCATTAAGGATCAACTCATTCATCGGTTAATAATCGTCAATCGTCATCTCGATCTTGTCGATTATGTTAATTCATTCATTACTCAGTCAATAACATTACTCACCAATTCATCACTCAGATAATTCATTCATTACTCACCAATATCATTACTCACCAATTCATCACTCGGATAATTCATTCATCACTCACCAATATCATTACTCACCAATTCATCACTCGGATAATTCATTCATCACTCACCAATATCATTACCCGCTTAATTCATCACTCGATTAACTCATTCATCACTCGGTTAATTCATTCATCATTCATCAATATCAATTACTCGGTTGCTTCGTTCATCACTCAATTAACCTCAACGTTCAGCTAATTCATTCTTCACTCAATTATTCTAATCTTTTTGCTAATTCACTCGTCACTCACCAATCTCATTGCTCGGTTAATTCATTCCTCATTCATCAATCTCATTGTTCGGTTAATTCATTAATCATTCACCCATCTCACGGTTCGGATTGTTGATCTTGAGGATCTAATTTTCAACCTTGTTAACTTGTTCAAGGTAATCATTTCAGGAATTTCATCAGGCAATCATGTTACCTCATTTGATGTTTCATACGGTCTTATCATACTCTGACGTAATGTCGACGATCATTTCATTAAATCATTAATGCATTCATTGTGTTAGAGCGTGTATGCTCATTGTTGTCACTCTGTAACGTAATCATAATACGATATTCATGCGGAATCTATAATCATGTGACTTTCCTACTTCAGTATGGATAGAGCTGTCAGAGGACGCAGGGGAAGAGGCCGCGGTGCGGGCCGGAACCCGGGATCTCGTGTGCATGCCCACACGAACGCGAGGGATATCATTAATTCATCAAACAGCGAGGCTACTCATTCATCAGCAGATAATCATTCACTGTCAGGGAGTCGTACCCGAGAGGCATCTCACTCGGAAGGTGTTCGGGTTGATCCATTCATATTTATGCAGGGCATGATGGCCCAGATGACTCAGATGACGCGGATAGTGGAGACCATGCAGACCTCGATGGGTTGTGGTCCACCGCAACAGGGATACCAGGTGCCATTTCATGGACAGACTGGAGGAGTGAATCAGATTGTTGGCGATATCTCTCGTCAGATGCCGCCTACTTTTGAGGGTTCGTCAGAACCAGCTGATATTGTTCATTGGCTCGAGCATTTTGATAAACTCTTCGACATGGTTCAGTGTCCGGAGGAGAGTAAAGTGGCAGTAGCGGCTTATTACTTGAGTAAGGGCGCTTATTCGTGGTGGCTTTCTGTGAAACCCATCGATCGTGATTGTATTTGGAGCGAGTTCAAGACTCTCATGTTAGAGAGGTATTATCCGGCTCCACTTCGTGAAGCTAAGTTGTCAGATGTTTTGAACCCCGAACCCGATGGGGACGAGGGTGTTATTGTCATCGCTGAGAAGTTTCAGGGACTACTTCAGTTTGCTTCGTCAATTATCCGTACTGAGGCGGATAAAATTAAGTATTTTAGCAAGAGGCTAAATTCGCAGTTGAGGATGCAGTTGTTCAACCACAATTGTAATTCACTTAGTGAGTTCATCGGGAAGGCTCTTGGAGCAGAGCTTTTGGTCAAGGAGCTTACTCAGAAGCATCCTTCAGTTTCTTCAGGTAAGAGGACTAGAATGCCGGCTCGTTCAGAGGGACATCGGGCTCCGCCATCCAAGGGGTCGTTTTCTAGTCGTCTTCGTGCTGGAACAACATCTTCCTCTCAGGCGACGAGTTCGACTGTTGTTTGCTTTAGCGTGATTCAAGAGTCACGTTAGTACCCGGTGCACGGTGCCAGCTATTGTTTGTTTTCTGTGTGGGAGGCAGGGACACCGGCAGAAATACTGCAGGGGTTCTAGCACCAGTAAATCTCAAGAGAACTCAAGGGCCTCGAGAGACTTCGTTACTCCAGCCCGTGCATCATCCAAGGGACCCTATCAGGCCTCGAGGGCCAGAGGTAAGGACATTCATCACCGGTTTGAACAAGTTAATTCTTGTGCGTTAATAGTATAATCATTCATTTCAGTGTCGTTCATTCATTCATATAATTCATTCATCATATATATCAATCATATGGGGACTCATAATTATCGATTAATCATTCAATTCATGAGGAACGGCGGTTCCAATCACTTCAGGAACTATCACTCATGACATTAGTAATTCACCTTGGTGAGTCATTCTAAATCCGTGTCGGATTTGTAGTCATTTATCATTCATCATTCATTTTTGTCACTTTCATTCTCGTGACCTTCTGAGGTCTTAGTTAGCGGCGAGTTCATCGTCGGATATACCTTAAATCGTTGAGATAGAGGAAATCGATGATGTGGGAGGATATCGATGTTGGGTACATTTGAGGTGTAACCTTGTTTTTGGATGAATGTGTTAATCTATCAGTAATAATGTATCGTGACTGTGGATCATTTATTGTTGATCTATCTTATTATGATCATACTCGAGAATCTTGAGATCTGGGTCATTTGTTGGGAGTTCATCCCTTTGACGTTGTGCTCGAGATTTCGTGATAATTTGGGAAATCGTTCACTGTGTTTCGAGACGTCAAGTCTTGGGGACTTGGGCTTGCGGTTGATTTGGTCCCGAGGACTATTTGGGCGTTATTGTTTTCAGATCGTGATGGATAGTTCATATCCCGAGTTGTTTACCCTCAGTTTCGAGGACGAAACTCTTTTTAAGGGGGGGGGTATGTAATACCCGGTTGTGAATTCATTTATTATCATTCAGTAACTGTCACTCAGAATTTTTTTTTCACTCAGTAATAATCATTCATCATTCATATTCAGTCAACTATGTTCACCATTCGGCGTATTTTGGGATCATCACTGTTTGAGATCGAGCCGAGATTATTGTCATCATCATCATCATGTTTTGATTTTCAGTTTGAGAGGTAGCGCACGCTACACATTGTAGTTAGCGCGCGCTAATGAGGTGCATGTAACGCACGCAATGATTCAGTATTAGCGCACGCTAGCGCAAGTGAGGCAGACAGTCCAGAAGGTACTGGGCTGATTTGGGAAATTCGTAGCGCACGCTACGAGTGGTAAGTAGCGTACGCTAACTATGCGGTAAACGCACGCTAAGACTTGAGTAGCGCACGCTAGCGCTCGAGCAGGAAGGGCGATGAGTTACGGACTCCAGGATTTTGGATATCAACTATCAGGTAGCGCACGCTAACATAAGGTTAACGTACGCTAAGGTCAGGCTGTTAGCGCACGCTACCAAAGGTACTTAGCGCACGCTAACGATTCAGTCAGGGGGGTACTGGACTACCCGGTACACGCGTTAGCGCACGCTAACATCAGGAGTTAGCGCGCGCTAAACTGGGACAGTATATATAGGACAGTTTGGTCCAACGTTCGTCATTTCTTCATTTCTCAATCATTTCGGACGAGCTCGGGCGATTCAGAAAGGTCTTTTCGAGCTACAATCATCTAGCATCATCTTCAACCTTCTAAGTTGGATTAATCATCATCTAAATCAGTTTCATCACTCCAAATCAAGGTAATGATTCTTGGATCTAGAATTTCGAGTCTTGGGTGTTTTGCCTCCGATCTCTTCGTGTTAAATCGATATTATGTTGGAATATGTTAGATATGGATTATCTATCTTGGATACATGTATTTCTACGGATTCATTGGTGTAATTTTCGGAATTTGTGAATAATTGAGGAATTGTTCAAGAACCCTTACGGGTTGACTTTGGAATTTTGGGGGTTTTCGACTAAATGTTGTTGAAATATCGTTCTAAGTATTCCTATTGGATTATTGATAGTATTCATGAGTTTTTGTGGTTTTGAATCATTCATTGGGAGTTGGTTTCGGATGTAAATGAGTTTTGGTTGTAAACAATTGGAGATTGTTTACAACGCGTTTGTTTAAATGCCCCAATGAGTTTCGGGTATTGTTGTATCGACTTTTGAGTTGGTTGTGATTATGCTTGATTCATGTGTTAAGAGAATTGTTGGTTTTGTGTTGTTTAAGGTTGTTCAAGCGGCCGGTAATTTCATTAAGGGGCGTTGATCGTGGAAGTACCTTCTCGCCTTCGGTTTGAGGCAAGTTTTATACTTGTCTTGGTCAATGAGCTAATGTCATCATGTATGTGTATGAATTTGTTGGATCATTTAGAGACTAAGTCTCTTCAAGAATTAATTGATATAAAGAGATCGTTGATACGATACCTTTGGCAATTTTGCCAAATGTTATTGTTGTTCGTTAACGGCCGATTCAAGGCATTGTGATACTCATTATTAATGTCATTGTCGATAGCCGGTTCGCGGTATCGATGTATCGATTGTTGTTAATATAGATGTCAATTTAAGATATCGTTGAGATCATTGTTATTCCTGTTCGGATTGTCATTAAAACTGTACAGGCCGATTTAAGGCATTGGCTTACTCATTTCTCATCTTCGTCATCGGTAACCGATTAAAGGTGCCGAGGCATCCTTCATATCATTGTTATCGAATTTCCGTTCTCAGGTAAATCGAAATGTTCAATCATTCACTAAATCATTGTTATCGATTGACCTTTCTAAGGCAATCGAGGTATTCACTCATTCATCGTATCATTGTTATCGATTGGCCGTTCTCAGGCAAATCGAAGTGTTCAATCATTTATGGTATCATTGTTGTCGATTGACCGTTTTAGGCAATCGAGGTATTAAATCATCCGCTGCATCATTGTTGTCGATTGACCGTTTTAGGCAATCGAGGTATTAAATCATCCGCTGCATCATTGTTGTCGGTTGGCTGTTCTAAGGCAATCGAGGTATTAATTTGGGACTGTCAAGGACGGAGTCTATCCGTGTGTTACTATCATCGTGTTGGCCGACTCAAGGCAGCACACTATCATTCATTGTGATACGGCTGGATGCCGTGGCTTCGGCCCTAATTGTGATACGGCTGGATGCCTGGCGGCCCTCATTGTGATACGGCCGGATGCCGTGGCTTCGCCCTAATTGTGATACGGCCGGATGCCGTGGCTTCGCCCTCATTGTGATACGGCTTCGTGCCATGGCTTGACCCTCATTATTCTGACTTGAGTGTTTTGACAGTGTTTGTGATATTTGTTCCATGAATGACTTTCAGGCCTTTATTATTGTCCTGGTAATTTCATTGGAGCCTTCGGGCATTGTGATTCATAATTAATTGATCTGGTTTGGTTCATGTCTTGTCATTCATTGTGGTATTCTGTGATTTTGATTCGCGTCGGGCACTTATGTTCTAACTCGTCGAGCAATGTATTAATAGTATCTTGTGGGCATAGTATTTCACGAATGCTAGGTCCTAACCTGGGTTTGTGAGCCTTTAGTATTATTATCAACATTGTACCATTACATTCAGCCTATGGAAGCATAGCATGATATAAATGTATTTGATGTTCATTATCTGGATGGCCCGAGTGGGGCGGAACATGTTTTTCATGTTTTAGGTGCTTGCGAGGAGTGAGTTGAGTCTCAGGGGCATGTTGTTGGCGTCGAGGCATTCAAGCGATACTATTACGTGTTGTTCATTGTCGGTCGATCGGTTGGAGTGTACTCAGTCTTGTCGGTGTTGTCGTGTTGTATTACGACAGATGTTCGTGGATGTTGTTGTATTTCTTTTTTGGCCATGTAGGCTACTTTTGACGCTAAAATTCCTTATCGGAATATTGTGTCGGATATCATGGTAGGGACTATGATTTTCCCTTGTTGTGTTAATTAATGTATTTTTAGTCATGTTCGCCTGGTGGATCTCCTGGCGTGGGGTCCACGGCACTGTAATAACCCAATAGGATTTGGGGGTGTTACATGATTTGTTTCGCTAGCCAGCTCGGGAGGGTCCTTAGAGGCCTCGGGTGGGATTTGTGGCTTTGTCCCGGTCCTAGGCGAGGCTTGTATGTGATTATGTTGTGTTGATTTTATGTCCGTTGTGGACACTTGATGCGGGCTCTGGCGCTGTGAATTGTTGTTGGTTCTATTTGTGAAAACGAAACCTTTGGGCTGTGACCCCTATTGATTTTGGAAAGAGAAGGATTCGAAAATCCTGAGTTGCTTCTATCAAAACTCCCGATGGCATTTTAAATCACTTTATAAATTGTTTCCCTTGACTTGGGATCTTTCGATTTTGGAAAGCTTTACCTAAACTCTTGCCTCGGGAAGTATTTTCGTTATGTTTAAATCTTTAAGGATTCCTGGTTATTATTGTCATTGGGACTTGTATTGTATGACTCGTATTTTTGCACTTGTACTTGCACTAGCAAAATAGTGGAATTTTGCTAACCCCCGAGAAATCGGGGGGTGGATGTCTGTATTGCATTCAGGTTTTGGAGCATAGCACAGGGTTGGCATGAAGGATGATGAAAAATGAACGATACTAATCACACGAGGACCCGTTGATGTCGTATTGGTTTAGTTGTATTTTATTTTCCGCTGCAGTATTCTTTCCCCGTTGTATGGGAGTGTGTTGTACTCGACCCCTGCGTGGGCATGTGTTGTGATTGAGTTGTATGTATTTATTGAAAGACCAAATCGGTCTACTGGGTTATTTTAGCCTTAAAGGCATTGTTGAGATGTTCGATGTTGTTACCAGCCTGGTAGATCCTTGAGTAAAGGTTCTACGGCGTGTAATATCCCTGAGCGGATTGGGGGTGTTACAACAATCACGTCTTCAATTGGTCCGTGATAAATCACTCGTACTTGTCTTTGTGTCTGTCTAAGTTAAACTGTTTTCCTTTTCTATTGGACAAGGAATCAACCACTCTAGCTTTCTATAGGTACTAGTTAAACCTCACCAAGATAGCGATTGGGATTCTAACAATGCCGGATCCTTGATCCTAATAACACTGAATCCAATCGTATCTTTTCTTTTACCTCTCATGTATATGTTGAATGTATAAACACTCAAACTAATAATATAAGCTCAATATCACAACAACAATATCAGTATATCAATATCTGATGAATGTATCGTTTGCTTGAAGTTGTTGTAGTGAAACAATACCATAGGAATGGTATTTATAGCCTCCAAAGCCTTACTAGCCGTTAGACTCCTGTGCATTGATTACGGCCGCTATCTTCATTCACTTACGTACGCTAACATGATTACGTACGTTAACCTTCTTCTCTTACGTACGTTATCAAGTACCAGTTTTAGTTCAGAAGCCTTCGTCTTGAACATTACGTACGTTAGCCAACACCCATTACGCACGTTAAGGATACATCATTGCTGACGTCATATATCCGTTGCTGCTTTTCTGAATTTGACTCTCCCAATGTTCATCTGGTTTGAACACCTTTACGTACGTTATCCAACAATAATTCCAGCTTTTTGCACTTCATTTCCTTTGATGCTTTGCTTTGCCTTTTTGTTGTTTTGTTTTGTGTAACAACTTTAATCATCAAAACATTATTAAGCATGTATGGAACAAAATGTTCCAACAATATCCCCCTTTTTGATGATTACAAAACAACACTTCGACAATGGGATTTACTTGCAAAAAATTACAAATATATGTATATGTGTACAGACCAAAGTTTTCGACTTTGTCCATTTCGTTAGTTTCTTCTCCCATTTCTTTTTTTTTCTTTTTTTTTCGACTCCTTCTTTCGTTTTCTTTTTCTTTTCTCATTTTTAAATTTTCATCATCTTTTCGACGTCTCCTCATTTTTCTTTTCAACTTCATCCTTTTCGACTTTTCATCGATTTTCTCCCCCTTTCAGGGTTAATCCCATTCTTCTCCTTTCTCTCCCTTTTTGTTTTCATCAAAAAGTATAATAAATGACAATAAATGATAAATACCAAATTGATGTATATAACTATATGCATGAATATGGTATAAACTCCCCCTGAAAATAGTATCTCCCCTTTGAAAAATTATTACTCCTCCTGAGTAAAATACAAATTAAATTTTGGGGATCCAACCTATAGTTGGTTTCTCATTTGAGACATGAACGATATTTGAAACAATAGTTCCTTTAGGAACCCAAATTTTCTTAACTTTAATCGTCCGTCTTGGGCTTTTACAGTTCGAAATATGGTGCCTAATTTTTAAATATTTTTCGCAACGGGGTATCTTTAAATTTAAGGATTCATTTTAAGAACGAGGTGTGAATCCCAACCCTTGTTTATTTAAAGTATAATTTTGAACCGAGAGCATATTTTCAAATTTCTCGTTTCCGAGAGAAAATTTCTTCGTCAAATTTTTGAGCTCGGTTTGAATTTTAACAAGATCATCCTTTAAAATATTTTCGTTTTCAATGCATTGTGAATGATCGATTTCAACAAACTTTTCCTTTTCAAGAATTTTGGAATTTTCAATTTTCAATGATTTATTTTTAGATTTAAGGGATTTTATCTCGGATAAAGCATTTTGATAGTCCGTATGAAGTAATTCAAATGCTTTGAATAATTTGTCGTGAGACGATGTACTAACCTGTATTTCGACATCGCTATCGTCGAATGAACTTCGGGCCATGAGAGCGAGATTATTTTGATTGATAAAATCATCATCTTCGTCGTCATCGCTCCATGTTGCAACGAGAACCTCCTTTTTGGGTTTTACTCGGCAATTTTTAGCAAAGTGGCCTGGTTTACCACATAATCGACAACTGTTGTCGAATTTCTTAGATTCGCCCGAGATGTCTTTCTTTCTCCGGTTTAGTAAGGTTTGAAACTTATTAATACAACAACAACAACATCTAAGTCTTAGTCCCAAAATGATTTGGGGTCGGCTAACATGAATCAAACTTTGAAACCGTCAATAATCGTTACATAAATAACATAAAAGGAAAAAAAGAGGGAAAAAGTAGAGAAAAAAGCAAATAAAAAAAGAGAATGAATGTAAAAAAAAACTGAAAAATAAATTAAAAGATAACATGAAAGAAAAGAAAATAGGAATTAAAAAAAAAAAGAATCAGGCTCCATCCACCATCCGTATTCTTTCCCGCCACATTTGTCTCTCCATCGCCATACTTTCTCCAATTCCAAGAAACCGCATATCCTTTTCAATCATCTTTATCCAAGTTTTTTTGGGTCTTCCTCTACCTTTCACAATATTACTTGTTCCCCAACTTTCTAGCCTCCTCACTGGGGCATCAATAGGTCTTCTTCTCACATGACCAAACCATCGTAATGCCCGGATAATTATTGTGTATTTATCTTGTAAGATTCAACTTTGTGATGTTATTATTCGGAGGTTGGTTTCCAGTATTTCGTATCCTTACGTTTTGGTATCCTTTCATAAAAAGGTGATAGCTTTCACACCGTTATTTGCTAACGTGTAGCTCTTTTCACCAATTTTTCTGAGACGGTAGCTACGCACCAATAATGGTTAGTCCTTTATTTTTCGCAAAATTTAAGACTTCCAAAATTAGGCAGATGTTGCTGCTCAACACTTCTCCTTTTCGTCATTTTTTTAGGTGATAGCCTTCACACCGTTATTTGCTAACGTGTAGCTCTTTTCACCAATGACTCCTCTTTTTTTTTTAGGGAATAGAATTTTTGCAGAAAATCATTTCTTAGTTTAAGCATGAAAAATCAAAAACTCCACAAATTAAGTAAATTTCAGTTCTATTTTTCATCAACCGATTGGTTCTTCTTTTCTCAAGGTAACGAATGACTCGATTTTATATGATAATTACAAGGCTTGGAAAGAGAGATTAAGGCTCAAAAAAAAAATTTGGAATATATAATTTTTTAACCGGTTAAAACGATTTTAGAAACTTGTATATAGTTAATTTATTGGTGTTATGGCCAGATCTAGAAATCTCATAAATCAAAATACTATAAATATATATATATATATATATATATATAATAAAAATTAAGGCAAATAACCAAATCAATCAAAACACAACAAAATTACAACAAACCAAAATACTAAAACAAACCACCCCCAAACTTGACAATAAAACTGTCCTCAGTTTTTAAAAATAAAATAAAATAAAAAAAAATGCAGAAAAAGCAGAATACTCCCTGTTAAGAAAGTTGATGTTTGAGCTAACGCCTTTTAGAATCTGCAAGAGAATAAATATACGAGGCACACAACAAAAGAAAATAAAATATACTCGTAAGTATAACACAATTTTTAAGATGCGCATCAAGAAAGTCCGAAGAGTCGCCTTACGCTGCCATCAAAGTTTTTATAAAAAAAAACACAATAAACATTACAGTAATAAAATAACAATACATAAATCGCGAATAGATGCGCGTCAAGAGATCAAGAAGAAACTCCTTAAGCTGCCACCATTTAGCACGATTATTACACACGACAGAAAGTAAAAATACAAGAGGTCCGACATGGGTTATCAAAGGAAGAGGAATGAATCCACTTTTCGTTTTCTCACGGTAAAATCTTCTACCCAGACAATTTTAGCTCGAGCTGGATCTGGTTGAGGAACAAATTCATTGAGTTTTTTGATTAGTTCTTCTGGTGTTGTTGCAACGACTATGATTCGTTTTGCACGCTCGGAAATAAAGCCCTTTTCAGCAGAGTAGTCGATGAAAGACAGTAAACCATCAAAGAAACCATTGACATTAAGCACACCTATTGGTTTTTGATGAAGATTTAGCTCGGCTCTGGTAACCACATGAAAAAGTTCCTCAAGGGTGCCAAAACCACCGGGAAGGGTGATAAAGGCGCTAGAATTATTTATCATGTGAGTTATGCGATCTTGCATATTCACAGATCTAAACTCATCTCCAATAGTTGACCCGGTGATTTTACTTTCAGCCAGAGGTTTTGGGATTATTCCCAACACTGTTACTCCTTCCATATAGTGACGTGACTCGTCCCATTAATCCTAGACTTCCTCCTCCGTAAACTACATGAATGCATTTTTCTCCTAAGGTGCGACCCAAGTTGTGGGCTGCTTCAGTAAAGCATGCCTCTTTTCCAGAACTAGCTCCACCAAAAATGCATAATGTGTTAAATTTTTTTGTTGAAGATGATGACTCCATTTTTGAAAAGAAATTTTTTTAGAGAGAAACAGAGAAAAGTGCAAGTTTGAGGGATGAATGAAAGAAACCAGTAGAAAGTTTATTTATAGAAGAAAAAGAAGGTAAAAATTGTTTAACAAGTTTGTGATTGCGTTTGATTGTGCTTCAACTACTCAATAGAATAATGAAAGCATTTATCGCGTATCACATTTTTTTATTCAGAAAATCTCACCACACGACAAAAATAAAAGATACTTACGCGTATGTACAGTAGTTGTGATTGTGGCTCACATCTTCCTCTGATTTTACGTTCAGAAACGGCCTAAACGCCTTCTATGAGTCGGGGAGAAGCTTCCCATCCAATTTTCTTACAAATTGGCAAACAGGGTCTTTTAACGTCAGATTCCCAAGACGTTGTTCATATTCTGGTTGGAATTTATTCCACAAACATCGAATTCCGTAATATACAAGTCCACTAGGATGCGTGTCAAGAGAAATTTCGATATCATCTAAATTCTCCTTATTCAGACCATCATTAATGAACTGAATTTTATCTTCTCTGTTTGTAGATGGAATTCCTAAAGATCGACATTTTAAATTACAGTTCCATCTAGCACTTTTATAGCAAACGGCTAGCATCTTTGCTCGTCGTTTCTTGGCATATGAACTTTTCCAAGCCACAGTAAAATCTAGTCGGTGTTTCTGTGAATTCACCCTCTATTCTTACTTTGGCTTCAATTATGAATCTGATGTCAAAAGATATGCTTTTATTCATAAGCAACCTCATCCTTTCAAGCCTTGCCTTGTGAATTTTTAAAATTGTATTTTTGCTTAGAAAGGGAAATCTTTTTTCAATTTTATACAACGTTTCTTCCATGATAAAAAAAATAAAATAAAAAGACAATGCAAATAATTGAAGAAAATATCTACAAATATCAGTTGTTGTGGGAAACTGAAAAATCCGACTTTAATAGTCACGGAGTACCGTTATCCGCCACTTGACCGGACAAACACAATTTAGTACTTAAGTTACAATGTCGAGAAATTTGCACCTATAAAAATAGTTTACAATGTAAGATTTCAAATATAACTTATACTTCCCCGGCAACGGCGCCAAAAACTTAACACGTTTTTGTAACATCCCCAAAACCGTATGGGAATATTACACGCCGTAGACCCTTTCCACAAGGATCTACCAGGCTAAACATCCATAAACAACCAAGTGCTTGCCCGACCAGGGTCAAACAATAAAATGATACAGACCGATATGGTCACTTACACGTGAATACACAGACCGATGAGGTCACACAACCCAATCGATAAAACTGACTTAAATAACATTACCCACACAGGGGTCGAAATACAATACAGTGGAAGACTGAAATCAACTCTGACAACACAACAAAAATCAAAATAACTCTCGACTCATGATTAGTATCGCAGCTCGTCATCCTCTTGTGCCAATCCTGTGGATCGCTCTCGACTGCATGTACCGGACGCAAAGCAGACATCCACCCCGTTTACTCGGGGGTTAGTAAAACTCTCTGTTTTACTAGTGCAAGTATCAAATCATACGAAATGTAACAAGCAATTAATAATCGTGATCAAATATAATAATCAAGTATCAAATATTCCCGGGAGGTTTTCACAAGAGAAGATAAGCTATGAAGCATTCGAAAATAAGATTATCATCTCGGGAATTTTTAGAATTTCAAAACCTTAAGACCTCAAGTCCTTATTCACAAAACCTTTCAAAAACTTAAGGGCCTTAACCTAAAACTTGTTTCATAATTCAACAGTTTACAATACCTAAACATTTCCATAAATCTCGTGGGGCTCGGCCCAACATTCTTTCTTAAAACTTTTCCCGTAAAAACTTTGATTTGAAAAGTATCATGCTCATGACGCCGTGATCCACCGTCACGTGTCTCCGTAGGTTCAACAACCCGCACGGACTACATCACGCACAATTAAACAAACATAATCAATTCCGACACCGTGATCCATCCACGTGTCTCCGTAGGTTCAACAACCCACACGGACTATTAACCAAACATAACCAATTCCGACACCATGATCCATCCACGTGTCTCCGTAGGCATAACAACCCGCACGGACTATATCAATCACAACAATCACACACACGTCCGACACCGTAGTCCACCGCCACGTGTCACCGTAAGCCCCGCCGAGCTCACCCGGTTGACGACCGTGTCCGAAACTCATGGTCCATCGCCATGCGTTATCGTAGGCCTCGCTGCATCAAAGACGATTGGACCTCAGTACCTCACTAAGTTCTGATCCCGTAGTCCACTGCCACGAATCCTCGTAGGTCCCGTCGAACCAACACGAGTGAACTTAGCGGTTACACACATATTCACATTCACATTACATACAACAACGAGCACAATTAATCAATCACCTTGATCACCACAAAATCGTACATTGCACGCAAATAACACAACCTCGACACTCGCAACAACTATCATCAATCAACGACATTGAACCAACATAACACACATTCGGTATACAATACATTGTACAACCAAGTGTACAACCATCCCATATGTACGTCGCATTCCTGCACAAATGGCACAACGCCTAACACGTATACTGATATAACACTATTATCACAAAGTCTTCAAATTGCGGAAAACACAACCAACTCAAACGGAAACATATTTACGAAGGCAAGCAAAGTCATTATACATCTCATACGTAATTACTAGTCGCAAGATACAAGTCGTATAGTAAGATACTTGCCTTAATAACCGCTACCGAACGCTCCGAAGAACACGGTTCGACCGGGAAGCTCGAACCCCAAAGAAGGCAACGAACGGAAGGGTTCCGACTCGAGTTCTTCACAAGAATTCGCTCCTAAGTCACAACGATGTCAATTCAATCACAATTCTACGAAAACGTATGGAACTTCTCAAGTTCTACTCATTGAAGCATTTTATCGGACACCTTGAGGGCATAGTCCAATTCAATCGATTATTCAAGGTAATACTCAAATTCGTTTCACAAAACTTCAGGGGTAATGAATGATTTCGAGTATACAACCATGTTCTAACAATAATCTAAACTAAAACGAATCAAATCGGCCAAAACATCAAGAAACCTCAAAAATTCCCAAAACCAAGAGTTTAGGTGTTCTTACCTTCGATCCGGGTGGAAGATGATGTTAATCCATGAATCAAACTTCCAAAACGTGTTGTTCTATGATTCTCTTACTCAAATCCATCCATTTATGCTGAAGAAATCGCGAAGGAACGAAGGAGAAAATAAGAAATGGCCGGATAACTCAGTCCAGGCCATTAAATAGGCTGATCTGCACTGTGTGCCGCGGCACAGGACAAGTGTGCCGCGGCCCACGGCCAAATAAACTGCCCAGCACTGGCTTAGTGCCGCGGCACAGCTGAAATGTGCCGCGGCACACGGTACAGTCCACTCCAACACCAAAAAGGCACATCGTGCAGTCTTACCTATTTCGACCATAACTCCTTCGTCCGGACTCCGATTGACTCACCGTTTGAACCATTGGAAAGCTAACTTGATGCTTTATAATATTGCAAAGATTCAGAATTTTTGGAGTTTCCAAGAATTTATGGTGATTTTTACAAAGCCGAACTCATACTTAGAAAAGTCGTTTAGTAATCCTGAACTCAACAAAACGACACCGAAACCCGAACCTGAATACGAACCGAAGATACGGTTACGAAGTACTCACAAAGACGAATCTAAGAGCTAGTAGAACACACGATTCCGACCACCTGAAGGCTCGAAATTCGACAACGGAAGGTAATTACCCCAAACTTTGGGAAATTACGAAAATGGCCCAAATGCCCGAAAATCACCATACGACAACGAATAATCAAACCGAAGCTCACAACACGTATAACAACGTTAAATGAACTTACGAAAAACCCCAAACGACAGTTCGAGCGAGATTCGCAAGAACCGAACTCAAGCGCGGAAAAGTCGCTAAAAAGCACGGAACTCAACAAAGCAGCACCGAAACGAACTCGGATGACAAAAAGTGCAGAATTAAATATTCTCCGAATGACGAAACGGTCAAAAGCGAGTTTTCGAAACGGACCTCCGCCGAAAAATGAAAATTACCGGAAATCCGAAATTGCGGATATTACATTCTACCCTCCTTAAAAGAAGTTTCGTCCCGAAACTTATAATAAGTAGGGAGAAGCAATATCCCAACAGGAAACCTCAACGAGATACACAAGAACGCATAACTTTCGCCCATTGGCGAAACGTTACAAGCAATGCGAAAGAATATACAGCGTGGAAACACGCCCCACGACGACCATAACAAAGCCACCGGCAATGATTCAAAACAATAACAATCAATTAACGACGCATCACATACCACATCATATGCACACATTTAATCAAAGAAACGTACGAGACAACAAGTCGCACCCGACTAAAACGGCTATGCGACAGAAACAATTAGAGTATTACGATAGAAATCATTCCAATTCTCATCAACAAGAAAATGTCTGACGTCAAAACACAAACAATTCAAGATAACGGAAAACAAGAATATCGGATATTACATTCTATCCTATTAAAATTAAGTTTCGTCCCGAAACTTAAAATAAAACATCATGATAGAATAGAAACAAAACCAAAAAGTTCACGCAACAAATATCAATCTCTACACGAATTACAGCACAAAGTACGATACACAACTACATCACTGGACACCACCGGGCCCTCCCCGAGTAGGAACAAAAACCCGATTCCCGAACATCCTGGCAACGGACTCACAATGCACCGCTTGGTGCCCCAGTTGGACGCACTTAAAACAATTAACCGGTGGCGAACGACAATTCTGTCTCGCATGGCCTACATTGCGATTAAAGCGAGTCTTCACACCGATCGTCTTACTCGCCTGCAGGGTAAGGTTCTTAGGTAGTCAACCGAACGAGGAGTGCTCCCGGAAGGAAAGCTGAAGCAACAGGCTCACGGATCTCACTCCTCCGCCTCTTGAAAAATTCCTCGAGGTCTTCGGTCTCTTACTCTCTGAACCAGATTCCGTCACAGAAACGGCCATCTCAATGGCTAAAGCTCGGTCCTGATATTCCTTCAGGGTGGTACACATGAGCGGAGCCATACTCTCACGGATATGGGGTTTCATGCGCATATTGAAGTATCGGACCTTGTCCGCTTCACTTCTCACTTGATCACGAACATAAGCCAACTGTCGATTATAATCGATTATCGCCTGGGATATTGACACATCCTGGGGCGTAGCCGAGAAAATTCAACGATTCTGCGTTCACGAACAGGCAACGGGCAATACTTTGCCTCCATGGCGGTCTTAAACTCAGCCCATGTAGGTGTACGATCTGCAGGCACTACAGCGTGCCACCAGTCTGCAGCTTCTTTGTCGAGTAGGTACTGAGCAATGGGTACCCTCCTATCATCCGGACAAGCTACAGCATCAAATATTCTGTCCAACTGGAAGAGCCAGTTTTCCCAACCTAACAAGTCAGACGAACCCACAAAACGGGGCAGCTGCATCTTCATCACATCTCGTAACCACTTACTAGTTCCGTTATCCCTATTTGGGTTCTCATCCCGACGTACGGCCTGATTCATCTGCACTAGCTGATCAACCACCTGGCGAAGGATGGTGGCGGTGCCAACGTCAACATTAACGCTAGTCGAATATCCCTGATCTGTACTGAGCTGATTGGTACTCGGCAAGGAGGGAGTCGCCCTCTCCTGCTCCCGATTACGACCACGACCACGACCATGACCACGGCCTCGACCTCGACCCCTTAGCATACTGAACGGACATCCAATCAGAATAACAAGATAAAACAAACCTCACATAATCGACATAAGCCCAAAATCAGCAGCACAATGCAATATTCACACGTTCACATTGACAAAGATGAACGACCTATACCTCAGCATACACGGTTAAAACATTAAGCATACCATTGTGGTCCAACACCGGTAATATTTAAAAAAAACAAGTTTATCGAGGTATTTGTTCGAATGATAATATATAAAAAAAATTCGCGAGTTCGAAAGATTTTGCTGGGGTGAAATTTTGAAAGTACTTTGTTTAATACCTCGGTCA
The DNA here is from genome assembly GCA_033398695.1 of Orobanche coerulescens. Taxonomy (NCBI): domain Eukaryota; kingdom Viridiplantae; phylum Streptophyta; class Magnoliopsida; order Lamiales; family Orobanchaceae; genus Orobanche; species Orobanche coerulescens. The sequence goes on from CM065809.1 coordinate 98,622,994, forward strand.
TTGAAGTGGGGAACAATACCTAACAACGTATCCCGCCACTTGGGCATACAACCCAGATTTTCTGACGAGAATAATAATATAGCAACTCACTGCACGACTTAACCTCAATACATAAACACATAACGTTCTAAATTACGGAAGCCAAAGTTGTTTTGCAAAACAGAAATTTTCCAAAATCCTTTAGTTCATAAGCAAAATGACGGTAATATTTTACAATGTCCGAAGTATTTTAAAACACATTTTTCAAATACCGTCTGATTGTGTCATTTGAAAATACACGGCCCATTTGTCAAAATTTAACAAATTTTAAAAATCCATATAAACCATGGTTTGACCGCACCACCAAAATATTTTCCAAAAATCGATTTCTACAAAATTCTCAAACTGTAAAGTCCTTCAGGAAACATTCACAAACTTACCCATAGCGGACAAAAATTACAACATTCCAAAAACAGTCGAATTTAAAACCACATACTCAAATGGCAACCAAGGTCGCCAATTCAATCAAATGCATCTCGTGGTATCAAGTTTAAACACACAGCAAAATCATTCATCGAAGTTTCTCACAAACTCTACTGTTGGTACCTTTTCGAAACCCATCGAGGTTTACAACCTTCACAACATACCACCCCACCCGGTGGTTCAAAGATAAAATAATAACGTGCCCAGTTCTATACACATGCTATGTGCCACAAGTATGAAACACAACTATATTACACAATACTGTGTAAATAAAATTATACACCGCAATTAACTCACTAAAATAAAATCGAGATACACAGGTATTACGCATAAAGGAGGAGACTTACATCCACAGGTCGCACAGAGGTGACAGTCGCCCACGATACTAATCTCGTCCGACAACATAGCCGACACGTTGTGACCATGCACAACTCAACTTGTCACCTGACGACTCGAACGACAAGACAACACATTACTCGACAAAACATGACTTGAAACGACCCGACAGCCTAGGTTTCCGCAAACCTAAGCTCCGATACCATAATTGTAACATCCCCAAAACCGTATGGGAATATTACACGCCGTAGACCCTTTCCACAAGGATCTACCAGGCTAAACATCCATAAACAACCAAGTGCTTGCACTGTGGGTCAAACAATAAATTGATACAGTCCGATATGGTCACTTACTCGTGAATACACTGTCCGATGAGGTCACACAACACAATCGATAAAACTGACTTAAATAACATTACCCACACAGGGGTCGAAATACAATACAACGGAAGATGAAATCAACTCGACAACACAACAAAAATCAAAATAACTCTCGACTCATGATTAGTATCGCACTCGTCATCCTCTTGTGCCAATCCTGGATCGCTCCCTCGAACTGCATGTACCTAGACGCAAAGCAGACATCCACCCCCGACACGGGGTTAGTAAAACTCCTTTGTTTTACTAGTGCAAGTATCAAATCATACGAAATGTAACAAGCAATTAATAATCGTGATCAAATATAATAATCAAGTATCAAATATTCCTGGAGGTTTTCACAAGAGAAGATAAGCTATGAAGCATTGAAAATAAGATTATCATCTCAGAATTTTTAGAATTTCAAAACCTTAAGACCTCAAGTCCTTATTCACAAAACCTTTCGAAAACTTAAGGGCCTTAACCCAAAACTTGTTTCATAATTTAACAGTTTACAATACCTAAACATTTCCATAAATCTCGTGGGGCTCGGCCCAACATTCTTTCTTAAAACTTTTCCTGTAAAAACTTTGATTTGAAAAGTATCATGCTCATGACGCCGTGATCCACCGTCACGTGTCTCCGTAGGTTCAACAACCCGCACGGACTACATCACGCACAATTAAACAAACATAATCAATTCCGACACCGTGATCCACTGTCACGTGTCTCCGTAGGTTCAACAACCCACACGGACTATTAACCAAACATAACCAATTCCGACACCGTGATCCACATCACGTGTCTCCGTAGGCATAACAACCCGCACGGACTATATCAATCACAACAATCACACACACAGTCCCGACACCGTAGTCCACCGCCACGTGTCACCGTAAGCCCTGCCGAGCTCACCCGGTTGACGCACCGTGTCCGAAACTCATGGTCCATCGCCATGCGTTATCGTAGGCCTCGCTGCATCAAAGACGATTGGACCTCAGTACCTCACTAAGTTCTGATCCCGTAGTCCACTGCCACGAATCCTCGTAGGTCCCGTCGAACCAACACGAGTGAACTTAGCGGTCACACACATATTCACATTCACATTACATACAACAACGAGCACAATTAATCAATCACCTTGATCACCACAAAATCGTACATTGCACGCAAATAACACAACCTCGACACTCGCAACAACTATCATCAATCAACGACATTTAACCAACATAACACACATTCGGTACACAATACATTGTACAACCAAGTGTACAACCATCCCATATGTACGTCGCATTCATGCACAAATGGCACAACGCCTAACACGTATACTGATATAACACTATTATCACAAAGTCTTCAAATTGCGGAAAACACAACCAACTCAAACGGAAACATATTTACGAAGGCAAGCAAAGTCATTATACATCTCATACGTAGTTACTAGTCGCAAGATACAAGTCGTATAGTAAGATACTTGCCTTAATAACCGCTACCGAACGCTCCGAAGAACACGGTTCGACCGGGAAGCTCGAACCCCAAAGAAGGCAACGAACGGAAGGGTTCCGACTCGAGTTCTTCACAAGAATTCGCTCCTAAGTCACAACGATGTCAATTCAATCACAATTCTACGAAAACGTATGGAACTTCTCAAGTTCTACTCATTGAAGCATTTTATCGGACACCTTGAGGGCATAGTCCAATTCAATCGATTATTCAAGGTAATACTCAAATTCATTTCACAAAACTTCAGGGGTAATGAATGATTTCGAGTATACAACCATGTTCTAACAATAATCTAAACTAAAACGAATCAAATCGGCCAAAACATCAAGAAACCTCAAAAATTCCCAAAACCAAGAGTTTAGGTGTTCTTACCTTCGATCCGGGTGGAAGATGATGTTAATCCATGAATCAAACTTTCAAAACGTGTTGTTCTATGATTCTCTTACTCAAATCCATCCATTTATGCTGAAGAAATCGCGAAGGAACGAAGGAGAAAATGAGAAATGGCGGATAACTCACCCGTGCCATTAAATAGCCGATTCGCACCGTGTGCCGCGCACAGACAAGTGTGCCGCGCCCACGGCCAAAAACTGCCCAGCATCGGCTTAGTGCCGCGACACCTGAAGTGTGCCGCGGCACACGGTACAGTCCACTCCAACACCAAAAAGGCACATCGTGCAGTCTTAGCTATTTCGACCATAACTCATTCGTCCGGACTCCGATTGACTCACCGTTTGAACCATTGGAAAGCTAACTTGATGCTTTATAATATTGCAAAGATTCAGAATTTTTGGAGTTTCCAAGAATTTATGGTGATTTTTACAAAGCCGAATTCATACTTAGAAAAGTCGTTTAGTAATCCTGAACTCAACAAAACGACACCGAAACCCGAACCTGAATACGAACCGAAGATACGGTTACGAAGTACTCACAAAGACGAATCTAAGAGGTAGTAGAACACACGATTCCGACCACCCGAAGGCTCGAAATTCGACAATGGAAGGTAATTACCCCAAACTTTGGGAAATTACGAAAATGGCCCAAATGCCCGAAAATCACCATACGACAACGAATAATCAAACCGAAGCTCACAACACGTATAACAACGTTAAATGAACTTACGAAAAACCCCAAACGACAGTTTCGAACGAGATTCGCAAGAACCGAACTCAAGCGCGGAAAAGTCGCTATAAAGCACGGAAGTCAACAAAGCAAAGACCAAACGAACTCGGATGACAAAAAGTGCAGAATTAAATATTCTCCGAATGACGAAACGGTCAAAAGCGAGTTTTCGAAACGGACCTCCGCCGAAAAATGAAAATTACCGGAAATCCGAAATTGCGGATATTACAGTTTTTAGTGTAACTATCGCAAGTCCACGGTATCGTATCAAGTAGTAAAGTGGACTTTTTGAGTCCGGTTTATCGATCCCACAAGGAAGTTTAGTTATAATTTGAATTATACACTTATTAGTCTATTTTTATAGATACTAATATGAGTGAAACACACAATTAAAAAGTTTGATTTAATAGTTGCAAAGTAAATGCAATAATAGTTCTAATATTATAAGGAAATAAAAAGATAGTAATAATAATAGATTGATTAACGATAAAATGAAATAGTTGGGATTACAAACTTAGTTCATCATTAGTTATAAAAGATGTATAGGAGATCATAAAATGAATTTACTTATTATGTTGTGTAGATTCGATTTTCCTTAAAAAGACGGTTTCTCTTTCGAACTATAAAACGCCACTTACATATTGAATCAATCCACTATATTTCTATGTTGATTGGCATTAGGATTTATGAAAATAACTCAAAGAATCATCTAAGGACTAGGGGTATATTTCTATCCCCTAGAACAACTTAGAGTGAAGATCATTTGATCTAATCAAACATATTTTCTTTCGAAGCATATGAAGACCATAAATATCGTCATTTATTGGCCAAATAAATAAAGATTGTTAAAACAATGAAAATCACACACAATAATAAGTAATTCATAATAGATCTTTTATACAAACATAAATAACATGACTAACCTTGTTTATAATCCCAACTAAAGGTTACTTAGCCCATGAAGGGTTTATTACACATGTTACAAGCTTTGGTGGTCATTTTTAGTTGAATCAAGAGAAAGAATTGATCTTAACTCCCTTAGTAGATAAAGGAGATAGAAGTAATAAACTCTCTGAACAACATATACTATACCACACTTACAAAGATCACTCAAGAACACAAGTGTGTTCTTCACACAAAAAGAAAAGTTTACAAAAAATGGAAAATTATAAGATGAATGGTCAATGATGAAGGATCTAAGGGGTCTATTTATACACCTAAAGTCATCTAATAGCTCCAAAACTCCAGCATTATTACATTAGATCGGATCAATGCCAGCCATCCCCTCAATAATACACAAAAAGTATAAAAAATTAAACAAATCATAGCAATCTGTCAAGAGTTACGGCCGTAACATTCAGGAGTTACCGTAACTAGGTGACTTACGGCCGTAACTCCGAATGTTACGGCCGTAACGTGGCTTCGTAAATTTGTTCACTTGAAGCTTTGATAGTTACGTTTTCAAATTGAGAATTTCGACTTTGCGTTTTTGCCCTGCATCTTCTTCGGATGATAACTTTTGATATATAACTCGATTTTGAATCCGGAAAGACTGCCGAATTCGTCTCGGAAAGCCCTACAACATGAATATATCAAAATTAAACAAAGAGAATATTTATTAAACATGTTGTTTCTTGAGTAAATCAGTTATTTAATCCGATCATCATCCGATAAAAAAAATTATTAAAACTAATTAATTAAAGCAAAAAAAACGAGAAGACTAGCTCAATTATGGGTGAATTTTATCGATACAAACCATGGATAAGTGTACAAAACTGACACTTATCACACCCCCAAACTTGAATTCTTGCTAGTCCCGAGCAAGACTCTTTATTAATCACACTCCAAAAAAAAAATAAGACACAAAACTAATAATACACACAAAAATTAAAATATAAAAAGAGAAAAGGAGATCAAAATGCCATTAATACACAACAACTAAATTTATACAAGGTAGATATAAATGAATCAAGATTCAAAATAAATCTACAAATGATTTTGAAGTTAAAACACGGTTTTTATTTTATAATTCCAAAATGCAAGGTTTTCCCCCCAAAAGGCTGATTATTACTTTCCCACTCGTGATACACACGACTCCCTTTAATGGTTGCTCTCGATCACTCGTTTATTTTTCGACTCAATATGAAGAAGAATTTCATTGGCGTCATCAAATATTGTGATTATTCACGAAATTGAGTGTATTGAAATTCAGCCGCTAATTAATTCAAATCTGCTCATAAACTACATCCCTTTTAGTGATAGCTTTCACACCGTTATTTGCTACGTGTAGCTCTTTTCACTAACATAATTTCTATCTCATTTTTTTCGTAAAAAGGTGATAGCTTTCACACCGTTATTTGCTAACGTGTAGCTCTTTTCACCAATTTTTCTGAGACGGTAGCTACGCACCAATAATGGTTAGTCCTTTATTTTTCGCAAAATTTAAGACTTCCAAAATTAGGCAGATGTTGCTGCTCAACACTTCTCCTTTTCGTCATTTTTTTTAGGTGATAGCCTTCACACCGTTATTTGCTAACGTGTAGCTCTTTTCACCAATGACTACTCTTTTTTTTTTTAGGGAATAGAATTTTTGCAGAAAATCATTTCTTAGTTTAAGCATGAAAAATCAAAAACTCCACAAATTAAGTAAATTTCAGTTCTATTTTTCATCAACCGATTGGTTCTTCTTTTCTCAAGGTAACGAATGACCCGATTTTATATGATAATTACAAGGCTTGGAAAGAGAGATTAAGGCTCAAAAAAAAATTTGGAATATATAATTTTTTAACTGGTTAAAACGATTTTAGAAACTTGTATATAGTTAATTTATTGGTGTTATGGCCAGATCTAGAAATCTCATAAATCAAAATACTATAAATATATATATATATATATATATAATAAAAAAAAAATTAAGGCAAATAACCAAATCAATCAAAACACAACAAAATTACAACACACCAAAATACTAAAACAAACCACCCCCAAACTTGACAATAAAACTGTCCTCAGTTTTTAAAAATAAAATAAAATAAAATAAATGCAGAAAAAGCAGAATACTCCCTGTTAAGAAAGTTGATGTTTGAGCTAACGCCTTTTAGAATCTGCAAGAGAATAAATATACGAGGCACACAACAAAAGAAAATAAAATATACTCGTAAGTATAACACAATTTTTAAGATGCGCATCAAGAAAGTCCGAAGAGTCGCCTTACGCTGCCATCAAAGTTTTTATAAAAAAAAACACAATAAACATTACAGTAATAAAATAAAAATACATAAATCGCGAATAGATGCGCGTCAAGAGATCAAGAAGAAACTCCTTAAGCTGCCACCATTTAGCACGATTATTACACACGACAGAAAGTAAAAATACAAGAGGTCCGACATGGGTTATCAAAGAGAGAGGAATGAATCCACTTTTCGTTTTCTCACGGTAAAATCTTCTACTCAGACAATTTTAGCTAGAGCTGGATCTGGTTGAGGAACAAATTCATTGAGTTTTTTGATTAGTTCTTCTGGTGTTGTTGCAACGACTATGATTCGTTTTGCACGCTCGGAAATAAAGCCCTTTTCAGCAGAGTAGTCGATGAAAGACAGTAAACCATCAAAGAAACCATTGACATTAAGCACACCTATTGATTTTTGATGAACATTTAGTCGGCCTGTAACCACATGAAAAAGTTCCTCAAGGGTGCCAAAACCACCGGGAAGGGTGATAAAGGCGCCAGAATTATTTATCATGTGAGTTATGCGATCTTGCATATTCACAGATCTAAACTCATCTCCAATAGTTGACCCGGTGATTTTACTTTCAGCCAGAGGTTTTGAGATTATTCCCAACACTCTTACTCCTTCCATATAGGCAGAAGCAGCAGCTCGTCCCATTAAACTATTAAAGTCGGATTTTTCAGTTTCCCACAACAACTGATATTTGTAGATATTTTCTTCAATTATTTGCATTGTCTTTTTATTTTATTTTTTTTATCATGGAAGAAACGTTGTATAAAATTGAAAAAAGATTTCCCTTTCTAAGCAAAAATGCAATTTTAAAAATTTACAAGGCAAGGCTTGAAAGGATGAGGTTGCTTATGAATAAAAGCATATCTTTTGACATCAGATTCATAATTGAAGCCAAAGTAAGAATAGAGGGTGAATTCACAGAAACACCGACTAGATTTTTACCAGGGCTTGGAAAAAGTTCATATGCCAAGAAACGACGAGCAAAGATGCTAGCCGTTTGCTATAAATGTGCTAGATGGAACTGTAATTTAAAATGTCGATCTTTAGGAATTCCATCTACAAACAGAGAAGATAAAATTCAGTTCATTAATGATGGTCTGAATAAGGAGAATTTAGATGATATCGAAATTTCTCTTGACACGCATCCTAGTGGACTTGTATATTACGGAATTCGATGTTTGTGGAATAAATTCCAACCAGAATATGAACAACGTCTTGGGAATCTGACGTTAAAAGACCCTGTTTGCCAATTTGTAAGAAAATTGGATGGGAAGCTTCTCCCCGACTCATAGAAGGCGTTTAGGCCGTTTCTGAACGTAAAATCAGAGGAAGATGTGAGCCACAATCACAACTACTGTACATACGCGTAAGTATCTTTTATTTTTGTCGTGTGGTGAGATTTTCTGAATAAAAAATGTGATACGCGATAAATGCTTTCATTATTCTATTGAGTAGTTGAAGCACAATCAAACGCAATCACAAACTTGTTAAACAATTTTTACCTTCTTTTTCTTCTATAAATAAACTTTCTACTGGTTTCTTTCATTCATCCCTCAAACTTGCACTTTTCTCTGTTTCTGTCTAAAAAAAATTTCTTTTCAAAAATGGAGTCATCATCTTCAACAAAAAAATTTAACACAGTATGCATTTTTGGTGGATCTAGTTCTGGAAAAGAGGCATGCTTTACTGAAGCAGCCCACAACTTGGGTCGCACCTTAGGAAAAAAATGCATTCATGTACCGTTATCCGCCACTTGACCGGACAAACACAATTTAGTACTTAAGTTACAATGTCGAGAAATTTGTACCTATAAAAATAGTTTACAATGTAAGATTTCAAATATAACTTATACTTCCCCGGCAACGGCGCCAAAAACTTAACACGTTTTTAGTGTAACTATCGCAAGTGCACGATATCGTATCAAGTAGTAAAGTGGACTTTTTGAGTCCGGTTTATCGATCCCACAAGGAAGTTTAGTTATAATTTGAATTATACACTTATTAGTCTATTTTTATAGATACTAATATGAGTGAAACACACAATTAAAAAGTTTGATTTAATAGTTGCAAAGTAAATGCAATAATAGTTCTAATATTATAAGGAAATAAAAAGATAGTAATAATAATAGATTGATTAACGATAAAATGAAATAGTTGGGATTACAAACTTAGTTCGTCATTAGTTATAAAAGATGTATAGGAGATCATAAAATGAATTTACTTATTATGTTGTGTAGATTCGATTTTCCTTAAAAAGACGGTTTCTCTTTCGAACTATAAAATGCCCCTTACATATTGAATCAATCCACTATATTTCTATGTTGATTGGCATTAGGATTTATGAAAATAACTCAAAGAATCATCTAAGGACTAGGGGTATATTTCTATCTCCTAGAACAACTTAGAGTGAAGATCATTTGATCTAATCAAACATATTTTCTTTCGAAACATATGAAGACCATAAATATCGTCATTTATTGGCCAAATAAATAAAGATTATTAAAACAATGAAAATCACACACAATAATAAGTAATTCATAATAGATCTTTTATACAAACATAAATAACATGACTAACCTTATTTATAATCCCAACTAAAGGTTACTTAGCCCATGAAGGGTTTATTACACATGTTACAAGCTTTGGTGGTCATTTTTAGTTGAATCAAGAGAAAGAATTGATCCTAACTCCCTTAGTAGATAAAGGATATAGAAGCAATAAACTCTCTGAACAACATATACTATACCACACTTACAAAGATCACTCAAGAACACAAGTGTGTTCTTCACACAAAAAGAAAAGTTTACAAAAAATGGAAAATTATAAGATGAATGATCAATGATGAAGGATCTAAGGGGTCTATTTATACACCTAAAGTCATCTAATAGCTCCAAAACTCCAGTATTATTACATTAGATCGGATCAATGCCAGCCATCCCCTCAATAATACACAAAAGTATAAAAAATTAGACAAATCATAGCAATCTGTCAAGAGTTACGGCCGTAACATTCAGGAGTTACGGCCGTAACTAGGGTGACTTACGGCCGTAACTCCTGAATGTTATGGCCGTAACGTGGCTTCGTAAATTTGTTCACTTGAAGCTTTGATGGTTACGTTTTCAGCCTGAATTTCTCGACTTTGCGTTTTGCCCTGCATCTTCTTCGGATGATAACTTTTGATATATAACTCTGATTTTGAATCCGGAAAGACTGCCGAATTCGTCTCGGAAAGCCCTACAACATGAATATATCAAAATTCAACAAAGAGAATATTTATTAAATATGTTGTTTCTTGAGTAAATCAGTTATTTAATCCGATCATCATCCGATAAAAAAATTATTAAAACTAATTAATTAAAGCAAAAAAAACGAGAAGACTAGCTCAATTATGGGTGAATTTTATCGATACAAACCATGGATAAGTGTACAAAACTGACACTTATCAGTGATCCTTCACCAACTAGCTTAGCATGATCTTAGTAACGTTTTGGACCTGTTTTAAGTAGACCGAACCAATTATCTTCTTGAGGAGCCTTTCATCATGGTTTAGAAGATTAAATTCAATTATTTTTTATTCCTATTGGTTGTTGAAATCGTTGAGCAAATCTTCTAGTGATTAGACTATTGATTAATGCATCTTGAGATTGTAAACCCAATCATATCTAGTTTTCGAACATTATCTTAGTTCATGAGAATCGTATGATCGAACATTTCGGTGAAGAATTAATGGATTGAACTTAAGGATTAATTCATAGAAGGAGATGATATTGAAACTAGTGAACAAGTCTTTATGATGATTCATCGAAGTTTCGGATATCTTGTTATAATAGAACATGATTAAAATCCTCCTGGGATGAATTCCATGTTTTGTTGCACCAATCAACCGAAGGAATTGTGTTGGAACTTAGAAAGTATTCTACTGAGCTATTGCAAGGACAAATAGCGTAGTATCGGTTCAACCAAATTGTGTTAGGGCATAATAGTCCATCGCCATTATAGGGTGTATCATGCCTTTTGATGATTCATTTGATGATTTAAACGATTATCCGGAACCGTTAGTTATACCGACATTATTGTTCGATAAATGTTTGCATTCCGGTGAGCCGACCAAGTGAAAATTCTCCAATCGAATTGAAGACTATTTATTGATAGTAGAAATTCTTGTCGCCATTTGTTGAGGCAAGTATCGTATTTTGAAAGTTTGTGAATAATTAATGAATTTGATCATGCATATGGTTTATTCGGGTTGTTGACATGAGATTATTTCATTAAATTGTCATGACATTTGCCATCGATTCGACGTACGTTCATATTGATGAACATGTCGATTTTCTTGCATATGTATACGCATAGTTGTGTTATGTGTAATTTGTGATGATCCGAAGGGATCAAGCGATCTATGTTGAGGGCGCTGGATCGGATGTCCACCTCGTGTTGGTCCAACGGGATCAGCTTGGGATCTAGGCTGAGGGCGCTGGATCATTGGACGGGTTTTTTCCACCTCGTGTTGGTCCGACGGGATCATCTTGGGATCTATGCTGAGGGCGCTGGATCGTTGGAATACCCATGTTGTGTTGATTGAATCTTGTGGATTCGTATTGTTGGATTCCGATAGTGGAAGTCCGTATTGTGTATGTTTTTATGCATTGTTGTTGCATATTTGTGTGTTCCGATACTTGCACTAGCATTGTTTTGCTAACCCCTTCGGAGGTGGACATTTGTTTTGATGTTCAGGTAGCCGAGGAGCGGGGAAGCAGCCACAGTACCGTCATGATGATGAAGTGGCTCAGTGATGTTAAATGTTGTTGTTGTTTCGTTTTCTTAGTACTCGTGTGCGCGTATGTCATTGATGTTTTGGATATGTTTGTATTATTGGACTTTTCGAATCTACGAAACTGGTTTCGTATTGTAACCTTATTGACATTTTGATGTTATTTTCTGTATGTTTCCAATTTAGCCTTGTAAATTCTTATACAAAGGATTTACGGTGCTGTAATTATTCCGAATATATCGGGGTGTTACAGAATATGGTATCAGAGCTAAGATTCATGGATATCTTGGCAGTCGGGTTTTAGTTGGGTCTATTTACGTTAATTGATTTACGGGTCGTTCGTAACATCATTGTTCAGCCAGCGTCGTCATGTGGACCGTGGTTGTAAGTCTCCTAATCTCTTATACTACCGTCTTACTTAATTTCTGTTTTGTGATTATTGATGGGCTTTATTTTTGAGAATTTTGCCCTGGATATTGAGTAATTTTATTTATAGTATGTTGAGGGGAGGATGTGGACGCGGACGTGGTCGTGGATGCGGACGTGGTAATGTAAGACAGGAGGATTCGGTGTCTACCCCAGAATTATCGGCCAGTCGAACCGATTCCCATCCTGGAGGACAGCAGGGATCAGCAAATAATGACGCAAATCCAAACATGCCGGGAGTGCTTCAACAGGTGGTTACGCAGATAACCAGTTTGCTCAGGTGGTTGACCGCATGCAGACGACGATGGACCAGCGGCATAATGAGGATAACCGAGGGGACAAATGGCTTACTGAAGTGGTCAAATTGCACCAGCCAAAATTTGACGGTTCTGCTGAGGCACTTACTTGGGATCATTGGCTGAAGGAGTTAGAGAAGATATTTGCGGGGATTAACTGTCCCGAGGACCAGAAAGTTCCTATTGCCCTGTATTTTCTCACTGGGGAGGCTTTTGACTGGTGGGAAGCTACTCGACCTGAGAAGCATAATGCTGACTGGACGGAATTCAAACTAATGATGGAAGCATAATATTGTCCTCGTCCAGTTAGAGAGGCTAAAATCCGAGAGTTTTTCTTACCGCATAGTTCGGAAGCATCTGTGACAGACATAATCAAGACTTTTAATCACCAGCTAACCTGTGTGCGGCATTTGGTCAGAACTGAGGCGGAAAAGATTTTTCATTTCGATATGCGGATGAAGCCGGAGATTCAGCAGTACATGTCCGGATTCGAGTGTACTACCTTGCGGCAGTATCAGGACAAAGCGCTGGCCTACGACATGAAGGAGGCGGCGGTGGAGAAATCGATGGAGGCAAAGAAGCAGAAAGTATCCGGCAACTTTACGGAGAATAAGAGTAGTGGGCCCCGCAAGGGCCAGTCTTCATTTTATTCATCTAAGAAACCTCCGCATACTTCTCGAGGTGGCAAGAAGTTCCGGACAGCAACAACGGTCTCAGACGCATCAAAGAAGTGTTATAACTGTGGTCGAGCAGGGCATATTCGACGTGATTGCCCCGCATCTGCTGTGACTTGTTTCGATTGTGGGCAGGAAGGGCACCGTGCGGCTTTTTGCGGAGTTGCAACTAGATCTGTTGTTACTCGTACTCCAGTATCAGTCCCGAAGGAGATGAGTGTGAATCAGACACAGCAAAGTGGTTTCCAGCAGCAGAATGTTGGGAAAAGAGAGGCATCCAGTGCTGGGTCCGTTCCTCCATGCCTGTACGAGATGAAGAGGTCAGACGATCAGAACACTGCTGTTGCATCAGGTACGATTCAGATCCTTTTGCAACCAGTTAGTGTCTTATTCGATTCAGGAGCTACACATTCTTTCATATCATTGAACTGTGTTAATCATTTGAAAATCTCGTGTTTATTTGATTGTGAGCCTTATGTCGTGGGTTTGCCGAGCGGAGAGAGAATTTTGGGAACCCTAGAAACTAGAGATTTTCCAGTGTCTATAGGAGGGAGAGATTGGCCATCGAATCTTATTGTAGTCGACATCCATGGTGACGATTTAATTCTCGGAGACGATTGGCTCAACCGTTATGGAGCTATTCTGAATTACCGAAAAAGAGTCATTTCTATCATTGCCGATGACATATCTGAACATTTATTCAAAGGATGGAGACCAGGAAGCTCGGGAAAATTGATCAAAGATATGAAGGCAGTGAAATTACTGAAGCAGGGTTGTCACGGATTGTGGTGCTATACCATGAAGAAAGAAGAAGGAGTAGAGCTCTCATCTATTCCAGTTGTGAGCGAATTCTCAGATGTATTCCCTGACGAACTACATGGGTTACCTCCGCGAAGAGAAGTAGAGTTTAACATCGAATTAGAGCCTGGAGCCGCTCCTGTTTCCAGAGCACCATACCGTGGCGCCAACCGAGATGTATGAACTAAAAAAGCAACTGAAGGAATTATTACAGAAGGGTTACATTCAACCTAGCGTTTCTCCTTGGGGAGCGCCCATTCTCTTTGTCCGGAAGAAAGATGGATCCCTCCGATTATGTATCGATTACATGGAGCTAAATAAGGTGACAATCAAGAACAAATATCCTATACCACGGATCGATGACTTGTTTGACCAACTACAGGGGGCCAGAGTATTCTCTAAGATCGACTTGCGATCAGGATATCATCATCTGAGGATTAAGGAATCTGATATACCGAAATCTGCTTTCAGATCCCGGTACGGGCATTATGAATTTGTAGTGATGCCATTTGGACTTACCAATGCTCCTGCGGTATTTATGCAATTGATGAATCGAGTATTCTTAGAATACTTGGATAAGTTCGTGGTCGTTTTCATTGATGACATCTTGATCTATTCGAAAGACCCCGAGGAACATGCTGAGCATTTGCGTATTGTTCTGAGCACCTTAAGGAATGAACAGCTGTCTGCGAAACTTTCTAAATGTGAGTTCTGGCTTAAGGAAGTGACTTTCCTTGGGCATGTGATATCAGCTGACGGAGTTCAAGTAGATCCGAAGAAAGTCGAGGCAATCTTGGAGTGGGAATCTCCAAATAATGTGAAAGAAGTCCGGAGTTTCTTAGGACTTGCTGGATATTATCGCTGTTTCGTAGAGGGATTTTCCAAAATTGCTCTTCCTCTCACTCAGCTATTACAGAAAACTCAAAAGTTCGCGTGGAATGAGAAATGCCAGGCTAGTTTTGATGATCTTAAGAGGAGACTGACAACAGCGCCTATACTAGCGTTACCAGATGGAACTGATGGATTCATGGTATATAGCGATGCTTCAAATCAGGGTCTGGGATGTGTGTTGATGCAAAAGGATAGGGTGGTTGCCTATGCCTCTCGACAGTTGAAACCGTACGAAGTTAATTACCTGACTCATGATCTGGAGTTAGCAGCTGTGGTCTTTGCTTTGAAAATTTGGCGACATTATTTATACGACACTCGTTGTCAGATCTTTACAGATCATAAGAGCCTCAAGTATATTTTTAGTCAGAAGGAATTAAACATGAGGCAGAGAAGGTGGCTGGAATTGATCAAGGATTACTACTTGGAAATCCTCTATCATCCGGGTAAAGCAAACGTAGTAGCTGATGCACTGAGCCTTAAACCTATTTCTCTTCGAGTGTTGGAAGCACTTACGTCCCAAACCAACATTCAACGAGAACTGATCCGCGAAGGGATCGAAGTATGGTCGCCAGGAATCCAAGGGCAACTATATGTGATGGAACTAACTTCGTCACTAGTCGAGGAAATCAAATCTAAGCAGTTGAATGATTCTCTGACTCTTCGATTATGTGACGAAGTAAAGAAAGGAAATGCCCTAGGATTCGTGATACAAGATAATGGAGTTCTGAGATTTCAGAATCGACTTTGCGTTCCCGATGATGATGTTTTGAGACAGACAATTCTGAAGGAAGCTCACAGCGCACCCTATTCTATTCATCCGGGCAGCAGTAAGATGTATAAGGATCTAAAACAAAACTTCTGGTGGGGAAATATGAAGAAGGACATAGCAGAATACGTTTTGAAGTGTTTGACTTGTCAGCAGGTTAAGATTGAACATCAACGACCTACCGAAATGTTGAAGCCACTTCCGATCCCTGAGTGGAAGTGGGAGGATATCTCGATGGATTTCATCACCAATATGCCAAGGACCAAGACGGGAATGAACATGATCTGGGCTGTAGTTGATCGGCTAACCAAGTCGGCTCATTTCCTAGGAATTAAAGACATGTGGGGACCCGAGAAATTGGCACGAGTATTTATTGTAGAGATAGTCAGATTGCATGGGACGCCGAAGACCATTACTTCAGATCGAGATGGTCGCTTCGTGTCGCACTTCTAGAAGGCAGTTCACAGGGCTTTGGGGACCGAGCTAAACTTTAGCACGACTTATCATCCTCAAACGGACGGTCAATCCGAAAGGACTATACAAACAGTAGAAGACATGCTTAGAGCTTGTGCCTTGGATTGGTCAACTGATTGGGAAGTTCACTTGTCGTTGATTGAATTGACATATAACAATAGTTGGCATGCTTCTATTAAGATGGCACCGTTTGATGCTTTATACGGGAGAAGATGCAGATCACCCCTGTGCTGGGATGATTCTTCAGACTTGATCGGGACGGAACCAGAATTGATAGTTCAGACTCAAGAGAAGATAGCTTTGATTCGTGAAAGGCCGTTGACTGCCCAGAGTCGACAGAAGTCTTATGCAGATGCGCGCCGTTGCCCGCTGGAATTTGATCTCAATGTCGTTCAATTGTTTAGACTTGATCTCCTCGACTAGTGATGAAGTCAGTTCCATCACATAAAGTTGCCCTTGGATTCCTGGTGCCCATACTTCAATCCCCTCGCGGATCAGTTCTCGTTGAATACTGGTTTGGGACGTAAGTGCTTCCAACACTCGAAGAGAAACAGGTTTACGGCTCAAAGCATCGGCTACTACGTTTGCTTTCCCCGGATGATAGAGAATCTCCAAGTCGTAATCCTTGATCAATTCCAGCCACCTTCTCTGCCTCATGTTTAATTCTTTCTGACTGAAAATGTACTTGAGGCTCTTATGATCATGTGCTATTGAAGGTTTCTTCTACCCGGGGAATCTTTCATTTTGGGAGGAAAGGAAAGCTGAGTCCGAGATATATTGGACCATTCGAAATTCTTGAAAGAGTTGGGGAGTTGGCGTACATATTGGCCTTACCGCCATCGTTAAGTCATGTTCTTAATGTTTTCCACGTATCCCAACTGCGGAAGTATGTACCGGATCCCAGTCATGTCATTGACTTTGGCGAGATCGAAATTGCTAATGATGGCTCGTTCGAAGAAAAGCCAATCAAGATACTTGAGAGTCGAGTCAAGCAATGGAGGAATAAACCGACCTCCTTGGTAAAAGTTCAGTGGTCTCGGCATGGAGTCGAAGAAGCAACTTGGGAGATGGAAGATAGTATGAAGTCGAGGTACCCGGAATTGTTTGCGATTTAAGTTTCGGGCCGAAACTTCTTTTTAGAGGGGAAGTATGTAATGCCCGAATAATTATTGTGTATTTATCTTGTAAGATTCAACTTTGTGATGTTATTATTCAGAGGTTGGTTTCCCGTATTTCGTATCCTTACGTTTTGGTATCTCCAGCATTCTGCATGCATGGTTCTGCACGTGTTAACGTACGCTATCAGGTGTCCATAACGTATGCTATGACTGGAATATTACGTACGTTATCTGATATGCTTAATGTACGTAAGCGAAGTCAACTTGGGATCGGATAAGGGTCGGCGTGTGGGGGCCAAGGAAGGGGCCAGGGAAGATTCGTGTGATGTTCCGCATGAACCTGGACATAGGTGTTACGTACGCTATGGTGCATGTTTTACGTACGCTAAGGACATGGATATTACGTACGTAAAACCATTGTGATTACGTACGTAAGGAAATGCCAAAATCAGGCCAGTGAGTTCTGGTCAGACGACTACGTACGCTAAAGCTAGGGTATAACGTACGTTAAGTTTGTTACATACGTAAGGTTATTTGCATAACGTACGTAATGGCCAAAATTCTATTTATAGACCTCGACCCTATTTCATTTCTCACCTTTCCTTTGGCCGATTTTTCGTGTTCTGGAGATCTTTCATCACCTCTTATCCTTCATATCATCTTCTGGGATGATTCTTGGGAAGCTTAGGCCTTGTAGATTGGTGTTCAAGCTTCCGGTGGTTGAGTTTATTCAAGTTCTTCGTTGTTAATCAATTTATTGAGGTATGTGATCCTTCACCAACTAGCTTAGCATGATCTTAGTAACGTTTTGGACCTGTTTTAAGTAGACCAGACCAGTTATCTTCTTGAGGAGCCTTTCATCATGGTTTAGAAGATTAAATTCAATTATTTTTGATTCCTCTTGGTTGTTGAAATCGTTGAGCAAATCTTCTAGTGATTAGACTATTGATTAGTGCATCTTGAGATTGTAAACCCAATCATATCTAGTTTTCGAAGATTATCTTAGTTCATGAGAATCGTATGATCGAACATTTCGGTGAAGAATTAATGGATTGAACTTAAGGATTAATTCGTAGAAGGAGATGATATTGAAACTAGTGAACAAGTCTTTATGATGATTCATCGAAGTTTCGGATATCTTGTTATAATAGAACATGATTAAAATCCTCCTAGGATGAATTCCATGTTTTGTTGCACCAATCAACCGAAGGAATTTTGTTGGAACTTAGAAAGTATTATATTGAGCTATTGCAAGGACAAATAGCGTAGTATCGGTTCAACCAAATTGTGTTAGGGCGGAATAGTCCATCGCCATTATAGGGTGTATCATGCCTTTTGATGATTCATTTGATGATTTAAACGATTATCCGGAACCGTTAGTTATACCGACATTATTGTTCGATGAAGGTTTGCATTCCGGTGAGCCGACCAAGTGAGAATTCTCCAATCGGATTGAAGACTATTGATAGTAGAAATTCTTGTCGCCATTTGTTGAGGCAAGTATCGTATTTTGAAAGTTTGTGAATAATTGATGAATTTGATCATGCATATGGTTTATTCGGGTTGTTGACATGAGATTATTTCATTAAATTGTCATGACATTTGCTATCGATTCGACGTACGTTCATATTGATGAACATGTCGATTTTCTTGCATATGTATATGCATAGTTGTGTTATGTATAATTTGTGATGATCCGAAGGGATCAAGCGATCTATGCTGAGGGCGCTGGATTGGATGTCCACCTCGTGTTGGTCCGACGGGATCATCTTGGGATCTAGGCTGAGGGCGCTGGATCATTGGACGGGTTTTTCCACCTCGTGTTGGTCCGACGGGATCATCTTGGGATCTATGCTGAGGGCGCTGGATCGTTGGAATACCCATGTTGTGTTGATTGAATCTTGTGGATTCGTATTGTTGGATTCCGGTAGCGGAAGTCCATATTGTGTATGTTTTTATGCATTGTTGTTGCATATTTGTGTGTTCCGATACTTGTACTAGCATTGTTTTGCTAACCCCTTCGGGGGTGGACATTTGTTTTGATGTTCAGGTAGCTGTGGAGCGGGGAAGCACCCACAGTACCGTCATGACGATGATGTGGCTCAGTGATGTTAAATGTTGTTGTTGTTTCGTTTTCTTAGTACTCGAGTACGCGTATGTCATTGATGTTTTGGATATGTTTGTATTATTGGACTTTTTGAATCTACGAAACTGGTTTCGTATTGTAACCTTATTGACACTTTGATGTTATTTTCTGTATTTTTCCAATTTAGCCTTGTAAATTCTTATACAAAGGATTTACGGCGCTGTAATTATTCCGAATATATCGGGGTGTTACATCTTTGACATCTAAGCCTTCAAGGCTATCGATCTTTCCTTCGGTTTCGGCTTTGCATTTCGAGATTTAAGGATAATCTCGTAAGTTATTAGTGAGCCAACTAGGGCACTAAAATCAAGATTGTTTAAATCTTTAGATTCCATTATTGTCGTAACCGTGCCGTCCCATTCAACAGGTAGTGATCTTAAGATTTTCTTAACTTTTTCACTACTTGATAATGGTTTTCCAAACGAAGAAAGTCCATTAGTGATGACCGAAAATTGGTCGAGCATGGTGGTGATGTAACACCCCAAACTAGGCGGATATTACAGTGCCGTGAATCCCCGACTGGGACCCACCCGGCGAATAAAAATGATGAATTAAGTAATATAATTGTAGTACTGAACCACATTATATTACCCAAATACTCCGATGAGGAGTTTAAGTACAACACACCAGGACAATACCGAATACTAGTATATTTTATATGAAGATAAAATACACAACACTGAATGAAACGGAGTATCCAAATGAAAGTCTGCAGCGGAAATTAAAGGACAACAACATGAATAACTGAAAGATCGGGGTCCCCTACTAGTATCACTGGGACTCCTCGACGTCAGCATGATATTCCCATGCTTTTGCCTTGCCATGACCTGAAAAACAAAATCCCCAAATGGGTCGCCATACGTAACAACAATCCTCAAGAGTTGAATAAACACAATCATATATATGTAGTATAAACCACAAGTTCGATCAAAATGAATCGGTTAGATTATAACCCAGTCTTGTTGAAAACATACGCAATCAAACATGCTGTATGAATCAACTAACAGTACGGCTCAAAGGGTGGCGCCACACTACACCCGGGATGGAAATGTGTCCGTGCACAAGCCACCAACGAGTATCGATCGAATACACGTGTGGTTTTGTACCTAATCGCCTCACGAAGCAATCAACTCGTGTGCACAGTCCAATGTGAGGCCAACAACCAAAACACGACTTAAATGTGCCCGACATGAAAATCCTACACATACCAACCGGCACGCCAGTATGACCCGGAATGCCACGATATAACAAAAGTGACATCGGAAATGAATAATGACTCACCGAGACGAAATGATAGTGAAATGAATGATAGCTCAATGAAATGATTGGAACCGCTGCTCCTTGTGATCAAGTGATTAATTGACAATGACAAGTTTTGATACGGTTAATACAATGATGAATGAGTTATGATTATGAATGAACAACAACAAAAGGAAATGAATATCCTTTTAACCGAGTAAGAATTAACTTACACAATACCGATGAAGAATGTCCTTCCACGAACAAACGTCCTAAATGAAGTGTCGGTTGCTCGAACAACCTTGAATAACACAATTACCAACAATCCGCTCAATAAACGAATCAAACACGATTATAACGAACTCAAGGCGTCAAAACGACTAAACCAAGTTCATTGGGGCATTATATCGAACACTTTGTGGCCAACTTAGATTGTTCATAACCAAACTTCAAAAATACCAGCATCAAATCTCCAAGAAGTGTTTCAAAGCAACAAAACATCTTCAATACCATCAATAATCCGTTATGAATATCCAAAATCGTGATTACAACGACAATTAATCGAAAACCCCCAAATCCAACTTAATATTCAAAGTGTTCTTGAATAATGCTTCAATAATCCAATGAATAATCATGCAGATTCATAATCATGCGTACATCACTTCATACAACATGATTTTAACGGCTAAAACATCATATCTCAATACAAAATCGAAATCCAAGATGTTGAAGAATATTACCTTTGAAGATCCAAACACTTCGATCCGATGAAAACGTGTTAAATCGACTATCCAAGCTTCCCAACGAATCAAGATGATGAAATCCGAACACACAAGTGATTGATGATGACAAAATATCTCCCTCAAGCTCTCTCTCTCTCGGACAAGATGAAGGAAATGAGAAAAATGAGGAAAAGTCCCGTCCAAGACATATATAAACTGCCGAAAGTTACGGCCGTAACTCGGCCTTCTTACGGCCGTAACATTCCAGGTCAACGGCCTTACGGCCGTAACCGGCCAACTCATACGGCCGTAACTCGGATTCGTCCAAAAACCTGCTGACAGCCTTACGGCCGTATCCGCCCTGACTTACGAGCGTAACTCGCCCTCGTCTAAAACATCTTCCGACATCCTTACGGCCGTACCCGCACACCTTACGGGCGTAACTCGAATGATACGGCCGTATCCGGTCAAACTTACGGGCGTAAGCCCCCTTCGTCGAAAATGGCCAGCACTGCCAGAACGTACGGCCGTATCCGCCAAGCCTTACGGCCGTACCTTCCTCATCTTACGGCCGTATGCCGCAACTCCTTACGGCCGTAAGTCCTCTCGTCCGACACATCCTCGAAAACACGAACACTCCTTACGGCCGTATCTCGCCTCTCTTACGGCCGTAACTCGCCTTCGGCCAAAACACCGACACCTCGCTTGACTCAGACGGCCAGAATCGCCAAGCCTTACGGCCGTACTGCCAACTTACGGCCGTATGCCTCAACCTTACGGCGTAAGTCCCGTCGTCCCATAATGGCCTCAAAACCAATGAACACCTGTTACGGCCGTAACTTACCATTCTTATGGCCGTAACTCGTTGCTGGACAAGATGAAAATCCGACAACTCTGATTCCTCGCTACGATTGATGAATGATTCGACATACCATACGTATGTGAAAGTGAACAAGTCCAAAGATGAAACTTCCAGCACAAGACTACCAATCACAATGATAATGATAATGCTCCCGTCTCGATCCATAAACGGAGATGAAATGACGATCAGAATCGATACATGGTTACAACACGCCCACAATGAACGCAAATGAATGAATCATGAATGAGGAATGATTACTAATGAGTGAAAAAATTACTGAGTGACAATTACTGACTGATAATTACTGAATGATAATGAATGCATTACGACCAGGTATTACATACTCCCCCCCTTAAAAAGAGTTTCGTCCCCGAAACTAAGGGCCAAACAACTCGGGATGACTCTCCCGCATACTCTCTTCGGTTCCCCAAGTAGCCTTTTCGACTCCGTGTCTAGACCACTGAATCTTGACCAAAGGAATCGTCTTGTTCCTCAACTGTTTGATTCGCCGTTCTAAAACTCGTACAGGATGCTCCTCGTACGAATGATCATCCGCGATCTCGATTTCGTCGAACTGAAGTATGTGACTCGGGTCGGCAACATACTTCCGCAACTGCGAGACGTGCAATAAATTAAGAATTTGGCTCAACGCCGGAGGTAAATCCGATCGATAAGCTAACTCGCCTACTTGATCCAAAATCTTAAACGGTCCAATGAATCTCGGACTCAACTTCCCCCGTTTTCCGAAACGGAAGATACCTTGACCAAAACGTGGTCACCCATCTCGACCTTTAGTGGTCGACGATTATCTGCATATAATTTCTGTCGACTCTGAGCGGTCAACAGACGACTCCTGATCAAAGCTACCTTCTCCCAGGCGGCTATAAGCATATCGGGCTCGGTGCCGATTGACTCTGATGGGTCATCCCAACACAAGGGAGATCGAAAACAACGACCGTACAAGGCTTCGTAAGGTGCTATCTTCATCGCAGCATTCCAACTATAATTGTACGTGAACTCAATCAACGGTAATTGGGCTTCCCAATCGTCTTCTAATCGAGGACGCATGCCCTCAACATGTCCTCCAATGTCTGAATAGTCCTCTCTGATTGTCCGTCGGACTGAGGATGAAAAACGGTAATGAGATTAAGCTGAGTTCCCATAGCACGATGAACTGATTTCCATAATGAGACACGAATCGCCCGTCACGATCAGAAACGATACTCTTAGGAGTACCGTGCAATCTCACTATCTCTTTGATGAACAGCTGGGCCAGTCTCTCGGGACTCCACGTATCCTTAATCTCAAGGAAATGAGCTGACTTAGTTAATCGCTCCACGATCACCCAGATTGTATTCATGCCCCGACGACTCGTCGGCACTCTCGTGATGAAATCCATAGAAATGTCTTCCCACTTCCATTCTGGAATAGGGAGCGGTTTCAGCATACCCGCCGGCCGATGCTGACTCGATCTCGGGTCTAAGGAATTCCTGCTGAAGCTCCTTCTGAACTGATAAACGAGCAATCATCTGCTCCTGAACGGACTTACGACTCAAGGCGTCGGCGACAATGTTCGCCTTGCCTCGGTGGTAAAGGATCTCGATATCATAATCTTTGATTAGTTCCAACCACCGTCTTTGTCGCATATTTAACTCCTTCTGAGTAAATATATACTTCAACTCTTGTGATCAGTGAACATCTGACAGGTGACGCCATAAAGGTAACGACGCCAAATTTCCAACGCGATAACCACGGCTGCTAGCTCCAAGTCGTGGGTCGGATAATTAACCAGCTGATCCGAGGAAACCTCGGATTTCCTTAACATCTTTCGGAGGTTGTCAATCTCGGATAGCCTCCGCCTTCTGAGGGTCGACACGAACTCTGTCTGATGAAATTACATGTCCGAGAAAAGTCACTTCGGACATCCAGAACTCACAATTGGAAAACTTTCCATAAAGTTGCTCGCGTCTCAACACGTCGAGAACCTGATGAAGATGTACCTCGTGTTCCTCTCGATCACGAGAATAAATCAAAATGTCATCGATGAAGACAACAACAAACTGATCCAAAAAAAGTCGATGAAAACCCGATTCATTAACTCCATGAATACCGCAGGTGCATTAGTTAGCCCGAACGGCATAACTACGAACTCATAATGACCATAGGGTGTACGAAACGCCGTCCTTGCGATACCCGACTCTTGAATTCGCAACTGATGATATCCAGATCTTTAGTCGACCTAGGAAAATATTGAAGCTCCCTGAAGTTGATCTAAGAGATCATCAATACGGGGTAGAGGATACTAATCTTGATCATCACCCTGTTCAACTCCTGATAATTAATACACACACGAGACGTGCCATCCTTCTCCTTGACAGATCACACTGGTGCTCCTCACGGGGACGCACTCGGTCAGAGATAACCTTTCTCGAACTATTCCTCAAGTTGAATCTTCAACTCCTGCATTCTGGTCGGGGCCATCCGATATGGTGCCTTCGATAACGGGGACGTACCGGCTCCAACTCACTCCTGAATTCCACTACTCTATGTGAAGGCAACCAGATAACTCGTCTGGAAATACATCGTTAATCGATGACAATGATACCACGAATGATTGAACATTTCGATTGCCCTAGAATGGTCAATCGATAAAAAGTGATACAATGAATGATTGAATAAATCGATTGCCTTAGAAAGGACAATCAATGAAAATGATACAATGAATGTTTGAATAACTCGATTGCCTTAGAAAGGCCAATCGATGAAAATGATACAATGAATGATTGAATGACTCGATTGTCTTAGAAAGGCTAATCGATGGAAATGATACAATGAATGATTGAATAGCTCAATTGCCTTAGAAAGGCCAATCTATGGAAATGATGCAATGAATGATTGAATAACTCGATTGCCTTAGAAAGGCCAATCGATGAAAATGATTTAATGAATGATTGAATAACTCGATTGCCTTAGAAAGGCCAATCGATGAAAATGATATAATGAATGATTGAATAACTCGATTGCCTTAGAAAGGCCAATCGATGAAAATGATGTAATGAATGATTGAATAACTCGATTGCCTTAGAAAGGCCAATCGATGATAATGATACAACGAATGATTGAATAACTCGATTGCCTTAGAAAGGCTAATCGATGAAAATGATGTAATGAATGATTGAATAACTCGATTGCGGAATTTCTCTGCTTTCGTCATAATAATAATTCTTCTGGAACAACGGGGATTACTTCCCTGAAGCACACATTCGACAACCAACGACGGAAAGATAGCGACCAAACACTTACAAACACTGAGGATAGAATCAAGATGATCAATCCAACTAATACCCAATATTACATCGTCCTAAGATAAATTCACCACGATTAGGTCCACCAACCAATCGCGGTCACTAATCTTACCTCGGTATGATTTCCGAAAATTCTTCCATCGTCAGGTAGACCGATGGTATGAGGTCCACAAGCAATAGGACTATCCCAAAATAAGTCCATTCAAACATGATTCGAAAATGAATGAATGCAGTGCACCAGTATCAAAAGGTACACACAGGTTGAAATAAAATTACGAGTATACCTGAGATCATTCGGGCCACCGGATCATCGATCCTCTTCATCACATGAATCCGGGACTTGCCGGCCCCCGAACTGGACGCTCCCGACTGATAAATATGAGCTCCAACTTTATTTGCTTTCATTGTCTTAAACGACGTTGACAGAGCAGTCTGATTCTGAATCGCTAATTGTTTCGGGGCCTGAGATGCCGTCGGAGCCGACTTGGAGTCCTTTCGGCAAAAACGGGCCTTATGCCCAAAATTCCCACAATTATAGCACGTGATAGACGGTTTCAGACACTGGTCAGAATGACCCGCTGCCCACAATTGAAACAGTGATGGCCGAACTGGCCGCCGGGACCGAGATCCCGCACGATTATGCGCCGTAGGAGGTCGCTCAGAAACGATAGGACTCACACGAGGCTTCTTGAAGGTTGACTGACCGCCTTCGGATTGATTACGCTTTGTTGATTTCTTGCTGACAGATGAAGGTTGTTGTTCAGCAATTTCCTTAGCAGCCGGCTCATACGGAAGAGTTCTCTCGATTAATCCGGCCAGAGTGGCGCAATGATGATTGAGCAATTGCACATGGGTCATCATGGCCTGCATAAAAGTGAGTGGATCAACCCTAACATCTTCTGATCGAGCCGAGTCCTGGGCACGATTTCCCGACAGTGGGTGATTATTTCCCGGGTTTCGGCCCGCACCGCGGCCTCTCCCCGTGCATCGCCTGACAGCTCTCTCCATACTGAAGTAGGAAGGTCACATAATGATTATATTTCCCGCATGAATATCACGTTATGATTATGTCATGAGATGATGAGAATGAGCATACATGCTCTAACTTAGTTATTACATGAATGATTTACTGAAGTGACATGATTATCTGATGAAATTCTTGAAATAATTATCTTGGACAATTTAACATGATTAATAATATGATCGTCCAGCTCAACAACTGAATAATGAAATGAATTGAGTAATTAATGAGTTAACATGATCGTCCTAATCATAATGAATGATGATGTTTGAGGATTGTTAATTGATGAATGATGAATGAACGATTATTGCCAGAAATTATACCATGGCGTTAGAAATCTTACAGTTCTTTCGGTCTGATTGGCTCGGCATTTGCACAGGTCACACGTGACGCGGAAGTCCAATGATACTAGTCTGATGACGATGATTTCAAATGAGACATGACTCGGAAGGTAGTATTCAAAACCACGCTCTGATACCAACTCTGTAACACCCCAAACTAGGCAGATATTACAGTGCCGTGAATCCCCGACTGGGACCCACCCGGCGAATGAAAATGATGAATTAAGTAATATAATTGTAGTACCGAACCACATTATATTACCCAAATACTCCTATGAAGAGTTTAAGTACAACACTGTAATAACCGGTTGTAATTCAGTAATTATCATTCAGTATTTATCATTCAGTCATTATCACTCAGTAATTTCACTCATTATTGATCATTTGTCACTCATATTCAGTCATGGTATTCATCATTCAGAGTAATTGTATCGTGTATCAATCGTCATTCATCACTAATCTGATTGGAGTTTCGTGCCGCGTTTATCATCATTGTCATTTTCGCTATGAGTCAGGCGTGAGGAGTAGCGCACGCTACATACTCCTTTAGCGTACGCTAATTGATATAGGTAGCGCACGCTACCACTCGGCCTTTAGCGCACGCTAAGGTTGCCTTGGCTGCGATCCCGTAAGGTACCGACTGCAGTGAGATTATTTGTAGCGCACGCTACGAGTGGTAAGTAGCGCGCGCTAACGGGTTGTAGTAGCGCACGCTATATGTGTGGAGTAGCGCGCGCTAGGGACGGATCAGGTTGAGTCCAGTGGCTACTGGACTGCACTGGATTAATTCATAGCGCACGCTATGTGTTGTTGTTAGCGTACGCAACCGATATATTAGCGCACGCTAAACAATGGTTGTAGCGCACGCTATCGGGGTCAGATCAGAGGTAAGACAGTTTTCTGGACTCCAGTGCTGGACATCAATATTTCGTTAGCGCACGCTAATAATGGGTCTTAGCGCACGCTAGTAATATGGCCGTAGCGCACGCTACAAGAAGGTACGTAGCGCGCGCTACCATGTTCGGCAGTGGGTACTGGACTACCCAAATTACTCGTTAGCGCACGCTACGCACAAGGGCTAGCGCACGCTAACCTGGACTGACTATAAATTGGACAGTTTAGTCAGAGTTCGTCATTTATTCATCTCATTTCATTCCTTCGGTAATTTTGGGCGTTTTCGAGCGATTCGGAGAGGATTCTTCGAGGTGTATTCATCAATCATCATCTTCAAGCTCATCTTTCGGGTTAATCGTCATTTCATCATCTTCATCACATCGAATCAAAGGTATTAATCTCTTGGATCTAGAATTTCAGATTTTTGGGTTTTTCCTTCCGATTTCTTCGTGTAAGCTTGGATTATCATTGGAATATGTTATATATGGATTATCTACCTTGGATAAGTATATTCTTACGGATTTAATGGTTATTTTCGGAATTATTTCAAGAACCCTTGGGGTTGACTTCGGTTATTTTGGGGATTTCCGATTGTCGTTATTATAAACTTGAATTGTGGATTTCTATGAGATTATTGATGTCATTGATAATGTTGTGCTGGTTTGAATCAATCATTTTGGAGTTGGTTCGATAATTTGGGTTTGGTTTTAACCAACGGGTATCTCAACGTTTTCGTTAGAGTACATCTACGAGTTCGGATATTGTTGTATCGACGTTTGGGTCGGTTATGATCGTATTTGATTCGTGTATTGATCGGTTGTTGGTAATTGTTGTTGTTCAAGGTTGTTCGAGCGACCGACTTTTCATTTAGGACGTTGTTCGTGGAAGGACATTGTCATCGGTATTGAGTAAGTTAATTCTTACTCGGTTAAAAGGATATTCATTCCTTTTGATGTTGTTCATTCATAATCGTAACTCATTCACCATTGTATTAACCGTATCAAAACTTGTCATTGTCAATTAATCACTTCAGTCATAAGGAACGACGGTTCCAATCATTTCATTAAGATGTCATTCATTCCACCATCATTTAATCTTGGTGAGTCATTATTCATTTTCGTTGTCACTTTTGTCATATTGTGGCATTCCGGGTCATACTGGCGTGCCGGTTGGTATGTGTAGGATTTTCATGTCGGGCACATTATAGTCGTGTGTTGGTTGGTGGCCTCACATCGACTGTGCACACGAGTTGATGGCTTCGTGAGATCGACAGGTACAAGACCACACGTGTATTCGGTCGATACTCGTTGGTGGCTTGTGCACGGACACATTTCCATCTCGGACGTAGTGTGGCGCCATTCCTTTGAGCCGTACTGATAGTCGATTCATATAGCATGTTTGATTGCGTATGTTTCGACAGGATAATTCATAATTTCAGATATATCATGATTGTGTATTTTCAACCCTTGAGGATTGTTGTTCTGTGTAACTGACCCCATTGGGGGATGCTGTTTTTCAGGTCATGGCAAGGCTAAGGCACAGGGAGAGCACAGTGACGGCGAGGAATCCCAGTGATACTAGTAGGGGGCCCCAGTCTATTCAGTCACTTATGTTTTATTCATTTATTCCGCTGCAGACATTCCGTTTGAATATTCATTTCACTCAGTGTTGTATATTTTATCTCCATATAAAATATACTTGTATTCAGTATCATCCTGGGTGTGTTGTATGAAACTCCTCATCGGAGTAATTAATTGTGTAATGTGGTTCGGTACTACATTTACCTGTGTAATTCATTCATTTTCATTCGCCTGGTGGGTCCTGGGGTCCACGGCACCGTAATATCCGCCTAGTTTGGGGTGTTACAGAGTTGGTATCGGAGCGTGGTTTTGAATACTACCCTCCAAGTCATGTCTCATTTGAAATCATCGTCATCGACTAGTATCATTGGACTTTCGCGTCACGTGTGACTGTGCAAATGCCGAGCCAATCGGACCAAGAACTGTAAGATTTACGATGCCATGGTATAATTTCTCGAAATAAACATTCATTCATAATTAATCACTTAACAATCCTCATTCATCAATTTCAATTGTGATCAAGTCGATAATGTTAACTCATTAATCACCCAATTCATTTCATTACTCAGTTGTTGATCTTGAAGATCATATCATCAATCTTGTTAAATTGTTCAAGATAATCATTTCAATAATTTCATCAGATAATCATGTCACCTCAGTTAATCATTCATGTAATCGCTGTATTTGAGCGCGTATGCTCATTTTCATCATTTCATAATATAATCATAATGTGATACTCATACGAGATATATAATCATCATATGACTTTCCACTTCAGTATGGAAAGGGCTGGCAGAGGACGTGGAGGACGAGGCCGTGGAGCAGGCCGAATCCCGAGAACTCGTGTGAATACATGCGCGAACGCGAGGAATAATGCTAATTCATCGAGCAGCGACGCTGCCACTCATTCACCTGGACGCGATCATTCACTATCGGGGAGTCGTACCCGGGACACGGCTCAGTCAGAGGGTGTCCGGGTTGACCCACTCGCATTTATGCAGGGCATGATGGCCCAAATGACCCAGATGGCTCAGTTGATGGAGACGATGCATAACTCCGTCAATCAAAATCAGCAGGCTCCTCCGCCGCCACCTCAGAGGCAAGAGAGGGGTGTAAGCAATATCATTAGCGATATCTCTCGCCAGCGACCACCTACCTTTGAGGGCTCATCTGAGCCGGCGGATATTGTTCATTGGCTTGAGCATTTTGAGAAATTATTTGCTATGGTGGATTGCCCTGAAGGGCATAAAGTTTGATTGTGGCTTACTATCTCGGTAAGAGCGCTCATTCATGGTGGTTATCGTTGAAGCCTGGACGGATCATGTACTTGGGATCGCCCAAGACTCTCATGATGGAGAGGTACTATCCGGCCCCACTCGGGAGGCCAAGTTGTCGGAATTACTCACTCCCGACCTTCGGCGGATGATGATGTTCTCGCCATCGCCGAAAAATTTCAGAACTTCTTCCGTTCGCCTCATCTATCATTCACTCGAAGCGGACAAGATCAAGTATTTCAAAGAAGAGGTCAAACCTCGTATGCGGCTACAGTTGCTTAATCATAATTGTGCCACTGCCGAGTTCATTGAGAAAGCTCACTTACGAGCTTACGGCTAAGGAAATTGCTAAGCAACAACCCTCATCCGCTAGCAAGAAGTCCAAGAACCGTAATCAGTCTGACGGGAGTCAGGCCACTTTCAAGAAACCACGTGCGGGCTCTACTTTTTCTGAGCGACCTCCCACGGCGTCTAAACCCGCGGAATCTCAGTCGCGAGCGGCCAGTTCGGCCATCACTGTTTCAACTGTGAGGAACAGGGTCATTTCAGCACCAAATGTCATAACCAGTCAGTCACGAGCCACAACTTTGGGATAGCTGGGCAAAGGGCCCGTATCTGACGTAGGGACTCTAAACCCACTCCGGCGTCAGCTCAAGCTCCTGTGTCATTCGGTGGTGCGTAATCAAAGCCACTCACTGGCGTGCTCAAGACAACAGGAGCTAAAGGCGGAGCCAAGAGCTACCAGACGGGATCGTCCGGTTCGGGGGCCGGCAAGCCCCGAATTTATGAGATGAAGAAGACCGACGATCCGGAGGCCCGGATGATCTCAGGTACACTCGATATTCTATCTCAACCTGTGTGTACCCTTTTTGATACTAGTGCATCACATTCATTCATTTCCGAGTCATGTTTGAGTAGACTACGTCTGGGTAGTGCTACTAGTTGTGAGCCTTATGTCATTGGCCTACCTGATGGTAGACGAATTGTCGGAAGTCGTGAGATTCAGAATTGTCCGATTCAGCTTCATGGTCGTGTATGTCCAGCGGACCTAATCGTAGTAGATTTGCCGAGGGACGACGTCATCTTGGGTATTGATTGGATAGATCGTCATGATGCCATCATTAGTGTCCGAAAGCGTTTGGTCACTATCATTTCAGACTATGGAGTCGAATGTGTGTTTCAGGGAGGTAATCCCGGCTGTTCTGGTAAAGTCATTAATTTGATGAAAGCAGTAAGATTACTCAATCAGGGATGTGTCGGTTATTGGTGCTATATGACCAAAACCGAGAAATCATCAGTAATGTTGACGGACATTCCGGTAGTGAAGGAATATGCCGATGTTTTTCCAGACGAGTTACCTGGTTTGCCTCCACAGAGGGATGTGGAATTCACGATTGAGTTGGAGCCTGGTACGTCCCCAATATCGAAGGCACCGTACCGGATGGCCCCGACCGAAATGCAGGAATTAAAGAACCAACTTGAGGAATTGTTCGAGAAGGGTTATATTCGACCGAGTGCGTCCCCGTGGGGAGCACCAGTGTTATTTGTCAAGAAGAAGGATGGTTCGTTCCGCTTGTGTATTGATTACCGGGAATTGAACCGGGTGACGATCAAGAACAAGTATCCCTTACCCCGTATTGATGATCTCTTAGATCAACTTCAGGGAGCTTCAGTATTTTCCAAGATCGACTTAAGGTCTGGATATCATCAGTTGCGGATCCGAGAGTCGGACATTGCGAGGACGGCGTTTCGAACACGCTATGGTCATTATGAGTTTGTGGTTATGCCGTTCGGATTGACTAATGCACCTGCGGTATTCATGGAGTTAATGAATCGAGTTTTCATCGACTTTTTGGATCAGTTTGTTGTTGTCTTCATCGATGACATTTTGATTTATTCTCGTGACCGGGAGGAACACGAGTTTCACCTTCATCAAGTGCTCGACGTGTTGAGACGAGAACAACTTTATGGGAAGTTCTCCAAATGTGAGTTCTGGATGTCCGAAGTGACTTTTCTCGGACATGTAATTTCATCAGACGGAGTTCGTGTCGACCCTCAGAAGACGGAGGCTATTCGAGATTGGCTACCTCCGAAGAACGTTAAGGAAATCCGAAGTTTCCTCGGTTTAGCGGGTTATTATCGGCAATTTGTAGAGGGATTTTCTAGAATCGCTCAACCCTTAACGAACCTTTTGCGGAAGGATAAGAAATACACGTGGTCCGACGCGTGTCAACGGAGTTTTGAGGAACTCAAGAGCCGGTTAATGTCAGCACCTGTACTCTCCTTGCCGCAGGGGACGGATGGATTTGTGGTTTATAGTGATGCGTCCGGACAGGGTCTCGGATGTGTACTCATGCAGAACGGGAAGGTTATTGCCTATGCTTCACGGCAATTGAGACCTTACGAGGTTAATTATCCGACCCACGACCTGGAGCTAGCAGCCGTGGTGTTCGCTTTGAAAATTTGGCGTCATTATCTTTATGGCGTTACCTGTCACATATTCACCGATCATAAGAGCTTAAAGTATATATTTACTCAGAAGGAGTTAAATATGCGTCAGAGACGGTGGTTGGAATTAATCAAAGATTATGATATCGAGATCCTCTACCACCCGGGCAAGGCGAACGTTGTCGCCGACGCCTTGAGTCGTAAGTCCGTTCAGGAGCAGATGCTTGCCGTTAACAGATTCGAAAGGAGCTCAATAGGAATTCCTTAGACCCGAGATCGAGTGCAGCCGAGTTCGAGGGCTTTGTATGTTAGAGATTTCATCGTCACTCGAGGAGGAAATCGAGAGAATCGAGGATCGGACCCATCATTGTTGCGCATCCGAGAGGATGTGGCTCAGGGAAAGCCTCGGATTTGTGGTCCACGAGGATGGACTTTTGAGGTTTAAGAATCGGTTGTGCGTATCGGCGAATGACGAGTTGAAAAACTCGATTTTGACAGAAGCTCATGCTACCCCTTATTCTGTTCATCCGGGGTCTAGTAAGATGTACAAGGACTTGAAACAAAATTACTGGTGGAGTAATATGAAGCGAGAAGTCGCAGAATTTGTTTCGAGATGCTTAACCTGTCAACAAGTTAAGATTGAACATCGGCGATCGGCGGGTATCTTTGAAACCTCTTCATATTCCCGAATGGAAGTGGGAAGACATTTCTATGGATTTCATCACGAGTTTGCCGACGAGTCGTCGTGGCATGAACACGATCTGGGTGATCGTGGACCGCTTAACCAAATCATCTCATTTCCTTGAGATCAAGGATACGTGGGGTCCCGAGAGACTTGCCCAGTTGTTCATTAAAGAGATAGTCAGACTTCACGGTACTCATAAATGTATCGTTTCCGATCGTGACGGACGGTTTGTGTCGCATTTTGGAAATCGGTTCATCGTGCTATGGGAACTCGGCTTAACCTCGATCAGCTTTTCATCCTCGGTCGACGGATAATCGGAGAGGACCATTCGGACATTAGAGGACATGTTGAGGGCATGCGTCCTCGATTGGAAAGACGATTGGGAAGCCCAACTACCATTGATCGAGTTCACGATAATAATAGTTGGCATGCTTCGATCAAGATGGCACCTTACGAGGCCTTGTATGGTCGTCGTTGTCGATCTCCGTTGTGTTGGGACGACTTATCGAATCAATCGGCACCGAGCCCGATATGCTTATAGCCGCCGTGAGAAGGTAGCTTTGATCAAGTCGTTTGTTGACCGCTCGAGTCGGCCAAATCATATGCTGGATAACCGTCGTCGACCATTAGAGTTCGAGGCCGGTGACCATGTGTTGGTCAAGGTATCCCCGAGTCGTGGTATCTTCCGCTTTTGGGAAGAGGGAAAGTTGAGTCCGAGATTCATTGGACCGTTTGAGATTTTGGATCGAGTGGGCGAGTTAGCTTATCGATTGGCTTTACCTCCGGCGTTGAGCCGAATTCATAATGTGTTTCATGTCTCTCAGTTGCGGAAGTATGTTGCCGACCCGAGTCACATACTTCAGTTCGATGAAATCGAGATTGCCGATGATCATTCATATGAGGAACGTCCTATACGAGTTTTAGAGCGGCGAATCAAGCAGTTGAGGAATAAGACGATTCCTTTGGTTAAAATTCAGTGGTCTAGACACGGAGTCGAAGAGGCTACTTGGGAAACCGAGGATAGTATGCGGGAGAGTTATCCCGAATAGTTTGACCCTTAGTTTCGAGGACGAAACTCTTTTAAGGGGGGTGTATGTAATACCCGGTTGTAATTCAGTAATTATCATTCAGTATTTATCATTCAGTCATTATCACTCAGTAATTTCACTCATTATTGATCATTTGTCACTCATATTCAGTCATGGTATTCATCATTCAGAGTAATTGTATCGTGTATCAATCGTCATTCATCACTAATCTGATTGGAGTTTCGTGCCGCGTTTATCATCATTGTCATTTTCGTTGCGAGCTGTGCGTGAGGAGTAGCGCACGCTACATACTCCTTTTAGCGTACACTAATTGGATATAGGTAGCGCACGCTACCACTCAGCTTTAGCGCACGCTAAGGTTGCCACTTGCGATCCGTAAGGTACCGGATGCGCAGGTGAGATTATTTGTAGCGCACGCTACGAGTGGTAAGTAGCGCGCGCTAACGGGTTGTAGTAGCGCACGCTATATGTGTGGAGTAGCGCGCGCTAGGGACGGATCAGGTTGAGTCCAGTGGCTACTGGACTGCACTGGATTAATTCATAGTGCACGCTATGTGTTGTTGTTAGCGTACGCAACCGATATATTAGCGCACGCTAAACAATGGTTGTAGCGCACGCTATCGGGGTCAGATCAGAGGTAAGACAGTTTTCTGGACTCCAGTGCTGGACATCAATATTTCGTTAGCGCACGCTAATAATGGGTCTTAGCACACGCTAGTAATATGGCCGTAGCGCACGCTACAAGAAGGTACGTAGCGCGCGCTACCGTGTTCGGATAGTGGGTACTGGACTACCCAAATTACTCCTTAGCGCACGCTACGCACAAGGGCTAGCGCACGCTAACCTGGACTGACTATAAATTGGACAGTTTAGTCAGAGTTCGTCATTTATTCATCTCATTTCATTCCTTCGGTAATTTTGGGCGTTTTCGAGCGATTCGGAGAGGATTCTTCGAGGTGTATTCATCAATCATCATCTTCAAGCTCATCTTTCGGGTTAATCATCATTTCATCATCTTCATCACATCGAATCAAAGGTATTAATCTCTTGGATCTAGAATTTCAGATTTTTGGGTTTTTCCTTCCGATTTCTTCGTGTAAGCTTGGATTATCATTGGAATATGTTAGATATGGATTATCTACTTTGGATAAGTATATTCTTACGGATTTAATGGTTATTTTCGGAATTATTTCAAGAACCCTTGGGGTTGTGTTAGGTTATTTTGGGGATTTAAGATTGTCGTTATTATAAACTTGAATTGTGGATTTCTATGAGATTATTGATGTCATTGATAATGTTGTGCTGGTTTGAATCAATCATTTTGGAGTTGGTTCGATAATTTGGGTTTGGTTTTAACCAACGGGTATCTCAACGTTTTCGTTAGAGTACATCTACGAGTTCGGATATTGTTGTATCGACGTTTGGGTCGGTTATGATCGTATTTGATTCGTGTATTGATCGGTTGTTGGTAATTGTTGTTGTTCAAGGTTGTTCGAGCGACCGACTTTTCATTTAGGACGTTGTTCGTGGAAGGACATTGTCATCGGTATTGAGTAAGTTAATTCTTACTCGGATAAAAGGATATTCACTCCTTTTGATGTTGTTCATTCATAATCGTAACTCATTCATCATTGTATTAACCGTATCCAAACTTGTCATTGTCAATTAATCACTTCAGTCATAAGGAACGACAGTTCCAATCATTTCATTAAGATGTCATTCATTCCACCATCATTTAATCTTGGTGAGTCATTATTCATTTTCGTTGTCACTTTTGTCATATTGTGGCATTCCGGGTCATACTGGCGTGCCGGTTGGTATGTGTAGGATTTTCATGTCGGGCACATTATAGTCGTGTGTTGGTTGGTGGCCTCACATTGGACTGTGCACACGAGTTGATGGCTTCGTGAGACTGATTAGGTACAAGACCACACGTGTATTCGGTCGATACTCGTTGGTGGCTTGTGCACGGACACATTTCCATCCCGGACGTAGTGTGGCGCCATTCCTTTGAGCCGTACTGATAGTCGATTCATATAGCATGTTTGATTGCGTATGTTTCGACAGGATAATTCATAATTTCAGATATATCATGTTTGTGTATTTTCAACCCTTGAGGATTGTTGTTCTGTGTAACTGACCCCGTTGGGGGATGCTGTTTTTCAGGTCATGGCAAGGCTAAGGCACGGGGAGAGCACGGTGACGGCGAGGAGTCCCAGTGATACTAGTAGGGGGCCCCAGTCTATTCAGTCACTTATGTTTTCTTCATGTATTCTGCTGCAGACATTCCGTTTGAATATTCATTTCACTCAGTGTTGTATATTTTATCTCCATATAAAATATACTTGTATTCAGTATCATCCTAGGTGTGTTGTATGAAACTCCTCATCGGAGTAATTAATTGTGTAATGTGGTTCGGTACTACATTTACCTGTGTAATTCATTCATTTTCATTCGCCTGGTGGGTCCCAGTCGGGGGTCCACGGCACTGTAATATCCGCCTAGTTTGGGGTGTTACAAACACACCAGAACAATACCGAATACTAGTATATTTTATATGAAGATAAAATACACAACACTGAATGAAACGGAGTATCCAAATGAAAGTCTGCAGCGGAAATTAAAGGACAACAACATGAATAACTGAAAGATCGGGGGCCCCTACTAGTATCACTGGGACTCCTCGACGTCAGCATGCTATTCCCGTGCTTTTGCCTTGCCATGACCTGAAAAACAAAATCCCAAATGGGCCGGGCCATACGTAACAACAATCCTCAAGAGTTGAATAAACACAATCATATATATGTAGTATAAACCACAAGTTCGATCAAAATGAATCGGTTAGATTATAACCCAGTCTTGTTGAAAACATACGCAATCAAACATGCTGTATGAATCAACTAACAGTACGGCTCAAAGGGTGGCGCCACACTACGCCCGGGATGGAAATGTGTCCGTGCACAAGCCACCAACGAGTATCGATCGAATACACGTGTGGTTTTGTACCTAATCAGTCTCACGAAGCAATCAACTCGTGTGCACAGTCCAATGTGAGGCCAACAACCAAAACACGACTTAAATGTGCCCGACATGAAAATCCTACACATACCAACCGGCACGCCAGTATGACCCGGAATGCCACGATATAACAAAAGTGACATCGGAAATGAATAATGACTCACCGAGACGAAATGATAGTGAAATGAATGATAGCTCAATGAAATGATTGGAACCGTCGTTCCTTGTGACTGAAGTGATTAATTGACAATGACAAGTTTTGATACGGTTAATACAATGATGAATGAGTTATGATTATGAATGAACAACAACAAAAGGAAATGAATATCCTTTTAACTGAGTAAGAATTAACTTACACAATACCGATGAAGAATGTCCTTCCACGAACAAACGTCCTAAATGAAGTGTCGGTCGCTCGAACAACCTTGAATAACACAATTACCAGCAATCCGCTCAATAAACGAATCAAACACGATTATAACGAACTCAAGGCGTCAAAACGACTAAACCAAGTTCATTGGGGCATTATATCGAACACTTTGTGGCCAACTTAGATTGTTCATAACCAAACTTCAAAAATACCAGCATCAAATCCCCAAGAAGTGTTTCAAACCAACAAAACATCTTCAATACCATCAATAATCCGTTATGAATATCCAAAATCGTGATTACAACGACAATTAATCGAAAACCCCCAAATCAAACTTAATATTCAAAGTGTTCTTGAATAATCCTTCAATAATCCAATGAATAATCATACATATTCATAATCATGCGTACATCACTTCATACAACATGATTTTAACGGCTAAAACATCATATCTCAATACAAAATCGAAATCCAAGATGTTGAAGAATATTACCTTTGAAGATCCAAACACTTCGATCCGATGAAAACGTGTTAAATCGACTATCCAAGCTTCCCAACGAATCAAGATGATGAAATCCGAACACACAAGTGATTGATGATTGCAAAATATCTCCCTCAAGCTCTCTCTCTCGGACAAGATGAAGGAAATGAGAAAAATGAGGAAAAGTCCCGTCCAAGACATATATAAACTGCCAAAAGTTACGGCCGTAACTCGGCCTTCTTACGGCCGTAACATTCCAGGTCAACGGCCTTACGGCCGTAATCGGCCAACTCATACGGCCGTAACTCGGCTTCATCCAAAAACCTGCCGACAGCCTTACGGCCGTATCCGCCCTGACTTACGGGCGTAACTCGCCCTCGTCTAAAACATCTGCCGACATCCTTACGGCCATACCCGCACACCTTACGGGCATAACTCGAATGATACGGCCGTATCCGGCCAAACTTACGGGCGTAAGCCCCCTTCGTCGAAAATGGCCAGGCACCCTGCCTGTAACGTACGGCCGTATCCGGCCAAGCCTTACGGCCGTACCTTCCTCATCTTACGGCCGTATGCCGCAACCCTTACGACCGTAAGTCCCTCTCGTCCGACACATCCTGAAAAACACGAACACTCCTTACGGCCGTATCCTGCCCCTCTTACGGCCGTAACTCGCCCTTCGGCCAAAACACCTGGACACCCTGCTTGACTCGTACGGCCGTAACCGGCCAAGCCTTACGGCCGTACCTACTCAACTTACGGCCGTATGCCTCAACCTTACGGCCGTAAGTCCCGTTCGTCCATAATGGCCTGAAACCAATGAACACCTGTTACGGCCGTAACTTACCATTCTTATGGCCGTAACTCGTTGCTGGACAAGATGAAAATCCGACAACTCTGATTCCTCGCTACGATTGATGAATGATCCGACATACCATACGTATGTGAAAGTGAACAAGTCCAAAGATGAAACTTCCAGCACAAGACTACCAATCACAATGATAATGATAATGCTCCCGTCTCGATCCATAAAAGGAGATGAAATGACGATCGGTAACTGATACATGGTTAAAACACGCCCACAATGAACGCAAATGAATGAATGATGAATGATGAATGATTACTAATGAGTGAAAAAATTACTGAGTGACAATTACTGACTGATAATTACTGAATGATAATGAATGCATTATGACCAGGTATTACAGGTGATGGACTCGTCACCCTTCATCATGAATAACTCTCAGTCATGGAGAAGCATATTGATCTTCGTCTCCTTGACTTGAGTTGTCCCTTCATGTGTGATTTCAAGAATTTTCCGTATTTCTTTAGCACTTTCACACGATGAGATACGATTGACCTCTTCCAGATTTAAGGCACAAAATAGAAATTGAGTAGCCTTACAATTTAGATGGTCGTTCTTCCAATCCGCGTCATCATATTCTTCGAAAGATTTAAGCGTACCGTCGGATTTGAGAGGAATTTTTGGACCAAGACATATTACTTTACAAATCTCGATGTCATATGCTCGGATGAATATTGACATCTTTTTCTTCCACGTCATGAAGTTTGAGCCATCAAAAAATGGTGGCCGATTTAGAGCGAGGCCTTCGACTGGAGCAAATTGGAACGCCATTTGGATCGACTCCTCGGATGTTAAGCCGTGTATTGGAGTACTGCTCCGATACCAATTGTTGGAGCAAAATCGGTATTTGCGCCGTGTTGCGGAAGCGTAAATATAAAGTGCGGAAAATAAACGACACAAGGATTTATAGAGGTTCGGCTATAATCGAGCCTACGTCCTCTCTCGGTATCTTTTTCTATAGGTTGAAGATATAAACCTCTGCACCTCTCTTCTATCGGTCGAGGAATAACCGTTACAATCATGTCTTCAATTAGTCTGTGATAAACCACTCGTACTTGTCTTTGTGTCGGTCCATGTTAAACCATTTTCCTTTTCTATTGGACAAGGAATCAACCACTCTAGCTTTCTATAGGTACTAGATAGACCTCACTAAGATAGCGATTGCGATTCTAACAATGCCGAATCTGTAACACCCCCAAGACATTCAGGGCATATTACAGCGCCATGGACCCCACACTGTGGAATCCACCAGGCTAACGTACCAAACATGACATACGACAACGACAACCATCATAAACAAAACGAGAAGCTAAATAAAAGACTATAACCGACAAATAAAATTCTGACATCAAATCCATTTCCCAAACGGGGACACAACAGTAACAAGTTTAAATAGGAAGTACTCGAATACTTAAACCAATTTTATAATACATAATCCCAAAATCAGACACCAATAATAACCGACGGACATAACACTGAAAGTCAATTACTGGACAATATCATGCTTGCCCATCATCCTCATACAGCTCGAGTGCTCGCTTGTCCCCACGATCAGTACCTGAAATACAAAAAGTATTTCCCCCATTTAAGGGGTTAGCGACAACTGCTAGTGCAAGTACAATCCATTTGAACTACATTCTAATCAGATGAATATATGCGCCAAAAAGTCGTTTTAGAAAAACATTTTATATTCCGGAATATTTAAGATGCACAAGCACAAAACACATTTTCTCCAACCAAAACAATTCAAAGTTAACCTTAGTACGTGACTCACGGCCACCGTACCCCGCAGAGCCCCGTCGGACATTCCTGGGTGGTTAACCACAGTTCGTGATACGCACACACACGGCAATACGTATCTCTAGAGGCCCCGTCGGACCGTCCCTAGGTGAACATACACATATCCTCCCACAACAACCACATATAGCCATAATTCAAATACTAGAACACGTAAACAAATGTAAAGTACTTGCCTTTGAGACATTCTTGAAGAAACAGAAGTGAAACGCGACTACGAACGGTCCAGGTGGAAAGCGACGGTTCCTAAACGAAGGATCAACACAGTTCAATCCCAACGGACAAAAATACTCTAGTGGAAAACACCCATAACCCCGATTACATAATACGACAATGGACGATCAATTGATACGGGCGAGGGTTTACGCAAAATCTCCCCGTATTGATAATTCGCGGATTAAAATCAAGGAAATTGGATTTGGAATCACTCAATAATCACAATCGGTGAAGAATATCATAACATACTGGAATAATTCGAGTCCAATTAGCAAAACCCAGAAAAACCCCCAAATTTGACGAGTTAGGGTTCTAGACGAAAATACCTTGATTTCGGATGATGGATGACGATTATGCTGATGATAATATGTTAGCACGACTCTACGGTGATGGAATTTGAAGAGAAAATAGAACCGGTGGAAATCGTCTCTGAGGTCGCACGTCGAAGAAATGAAGAGAAAAGAAATAAACTGCTGTTCTGAAACTGTCCGCTGACTTATATTCAGTGGAGTTAGTGCACGCTAACCGTCATATGTAGCGCGCGCTAACGGGGCCTTGACAGGTCCAGTGGCTACTGCCACCCTTCGTTAGCGTACGCTAACAATAGGGCGTTAGCGTACGCTAACTGCACTCGGTAGCGCACGCAAGGGAACAGGGGTAGCGTGCGCTACCTTACACAGCAGTTCAGCACTGCTGATGTCACATCAGCAGTAAGCTGCTGTCGGGGGTATAAAATGCGAAATGCACGACGAGACCAGAATCCAGGAATATAGACGCGAAGCATACAAGACAGCGGAGCTAAGCACTGAAAGAAAATACAATTCCGACCACCGGAGGGTCCGTAATGCGACAACGAAACTAAGATTCCCTAAACTATTAGGAAATTATAAAAATGGCCCAAGTGCCCGAAAATCACGAAACGACGTCGGATTTACAAACCGAAAGTCTCCATATGACCAAATCAACCATACGAACTTGTACGAACCAAGAAACAACGAGAATGAATGAGTTTTACAAGAATCGAACGTCCATACGGCAAAACATGCCATAAAACGAAATTACGTGAAAACATCATCAAAACTCATCCAAATGGAAAAACTCCAAGAACAAAATAGATTCAAAATGTCGAAACGGTTACAAGCGAGTCGATAAAAATAGACATACACCAAAAATGGAAACTGCTAAAAATGGAAAAATTACGGATATTACAGAATCCTTGATCCTAATAACACCGAATCCAATCGTGTCTTTTCTTTTACCTCTCGTGTATATGTTGAATGTATAAACACTCAAACTAATAATATAAGCTCAATATCACAACAATAATATAAGTATATCAATCTCTGATGAATGTATCATTTGCTTGAAGTTGTTGCAGTGAAACAATACCATAGGAATGGTATTTATAGCCTCGAAAGCCTTATTAGCCGTTAGCCTCCTGTGCATTGATTACGTCCGCTATCTTCATTCACTTACATACGCTAACATGATTACGTACGTTAACTTTCTTCCCTTACGTACGTTAGCAAGTACCAGTTTTAGTTCAGAAGCCTTCGTCTTGAACATTACGTACGTTAGCCAACACCCATTACGTACGTTAAGGATACGTCATTGCTGACATCATATATCCGTTGCTGCTTTTCTGACTTTGACTCTCCCAACATTCATCTGGTTTGAACACCTTTACGTACGTTATCCAACTTTCATTACGTACGTAAAACTCCACATGTTACGTATGCTATGTATGAGCGATTACGTACGTTAGCCTTGAATAATTCCAGCTTTTTGCACTTCGTTTCCTTCGATGCTTTGCTTCGCCTTTTTGTTGTTTTGTTCTGTATAACAACTTTAATCATCAAAACATTATTAAGCATGTATGGAACAAAATGTTCCAACATCTATCACTGAAAAAGAATTGCTCAATAAGTCCCATGTTAATTATATCACATGGTGGGATCATTGAAATCATATTATTATGGCAATGCTTATGAAGAAGCGTATGTTACATATTCGTGAGAATAATGTATTTACATAAAGGCAAAAAAATGATCATATTATTTCTCTGGAAGAAGCACAAAGTAGTCGAAGTGAAAATATCAAAACTAGCTGAAAGGCAGTAAACACTCGACAATATGAAATGCGAAAAAGAAAATACATATGGAACCCATAAAAAGAGAATGGGTGCATCTCGAGAGTGTAAAACTCCGTAACTCTGCCACCACCTGGCATCAGGGTTTATAATAAAAGATCTAAAGGATCTAAACTTCTTTTTCGTTTGGCGCCAATACTCTGTGGCTGATGAGCTTTGACTTCCAAATTCTTAACTGAAATATATGCTTGAAACTTTATACGTAGATCAGTAATAGTGTCAGCACATATTACTATATCTCGTGATGGTTGAGATATAAACTTGTGATATACTCCTTGATCTAGAAAGGCAAGAAAATCGCTGAAGAAATTATTAATATTCAACAAATCTATAGGTTTAGTATGGAAGTCCCGCTCAGCCCATGACGTGATGTTGAATATCTCATTGAGTGTGCCATATCCACCTGGAAGAACAATAAAGGCATCACTATTATTCACCACATACATCAAACTATCATGCACAGACTGTACTTGAAGCATCAACCCAGTTGAACCCCCTATACTACTGGTTCTAACTGTGGGAAAGTGTAAGGCACTTGTTACTCTTATTCTCCAATTTTGTGCACCC
Source organism: Orobanche coerulescens (assembly GCA_033398695.1). NCBI lineage: Eukaryota > Viridiplantae > Streptophyta > Magnoliopsida > Lamiales > Orobanchaceae > Orobanche > Orobanche coerulescens. The sequence continues at coordinate 98,667,260 of CM065809.1, forward strand.
TCTAAACCCAAAAATCTATAATTACTCCCACCATACAATATATCAATTTTGTGTTTTCCTAATTCTTTTACGAATTGATATGCCATATCTATATGCTGGATATGACCTATCAATTTGGATCCACCTAAAATCTATATAGTTTTAATTGGATGAGATCTATATGAGGATTCTGAGAACTCCATCTTTCTACACTAGACTTTCAAAATACTTTTATGAGAGATACATTTTCTGATTTGTGGATCTCAAATTTAAAGAACAAACTTCTTACTAAACGACAAATGACTTCACTATTTTCATTGAAAATGGAGCGGCAGATAAGTCATTAATTTTACTATTTTCTTTTTGACAAAATTTCAAGGAGAAAACGAAAGATATGATATTATATTTTTTAATGAAAATGACGTTATCGATTGGTAGCCGAGAAATTTAAATATTGGAAAACAATATTCATCAACTTGCATTATTTGCTATTTACCTTATACCAACTTTGACATAACGGACTTACAAACTGGATCTTTTGAGACTATTTTTTCATGACTATAACTTTCTCATTCATCCTTAAATTGTATCCACAAAGCCATTAGTTCACGATGAACGTATCCACTAGGATGTATATCAAGAATCTGTTGGATATCATGATCCATAGATTCCTTACTCAATCCATCCTTGATAAGTGCTATTTTATCTTCTCGATTTTTGGATACAAACCCCACAGATTTGCATCATGTGTCACATGTCCACCGAGCACATTTATAGCACCCACCTAATCTTTTTGCTCTTTGTTTCTTTGCAAAACTACTCTTACCTGTACCTGGCATGTACTTAAATGAATTTGAAAATTCGCCAGATAGTCGAACTTGTGCTTCGATCATCCATCGAATATCTGCTGGGATGCCATTTCTCATTAGCACCCTTAATCTTTCGAGTCGAGCTCTATATTTTATGATATTCACTCATGGAGATGGATAATATTTACAAAGATTCGAAAGCATTGAATCCATTATGATATTCAGACCCTCAGATATGGGTGAATTTTGTGAATACAATGATAATCTATTTATAGATTGGAATTACGCATATGAGATTTGACTCCGCGTTCGAATAGTTCATATCCAGAAGCTTATGAACCACAATTCTATTTGAATAATGAACATAATATGACATGTGGGAGCAGCGACTCCATGTTGATAATGATGTGCAATAATGGCACCGAAAGATGATGTGATATGCCAGCAAAATATCTATATGGTGATACAGATACATCATGTCCTCAAATATTTGTTCTCGGTTAATACCACTACTAGCCAATATTGGGAATGAATCCCTAATAAATTTAGAATATATTAAGGGGGAGTATGGGCCCACTTCCTCTATATGTGAACTACTAGATATTATGGATCTACTAGATAGTCACATGTGTATATCACACGTAATCAGAAATTTACGAGATGATTTGCTCACGGTTTGAGCATATATTCCAGATCAGATAAAGCTAGTAATATATCCCAAATAAACTTGAATAGATCCCAGAAAGGATCAAGATATGCACATACAAGGGATATCAATTGGCATACTATTCGAAGTCCTCCAGCCAATATCGAGAACATAATATATAAACTCCCATGACTTGGGATGAATACTGAGATACTGGCATATGAGTTTGGTGCTCAAGAAATCTCTCAGCATGAGGGGGAGTATTGGTAGTTGGAAATATGTGAAATGCATCACACTATATCCTCACAACTGAAATATGAACTTGAAGTTCAAAGATGCACGACAAATTATTAATCTTTGATACCAACTACAACTACTTTGATAAATACATAATAATTCCCTGAATATGAATCAAAGCAAATGATAAAAGGAGGCATATACTTTTCAGAAGTATATAGATATAACCACAATACAATGGATGATTGATAATGAGATATCTCGGCAAGTTATATTGCCATGGGGAAATAAATATTGAAAAGTTATGACACAATATAGCGCTATGAATGATATGAGAAATGATTGAAACAATGATATCCATGAAACAAATGAGAATATTGAAATCCATCGAAATTGAAACATATGCCCTTATAATAAAATTATAACATATGGGCTTACTGAAAGTGACTCCTGGAGAGATTTTAAAAATATTATCAGTGCGTGCAGTCACTCAAAATAAGGTATTGTGGAAGAAAATTATCTGCTCTACTCTTTTCCTTGACTGAGGTTTTATCCCACTGGGTTTTCCCAGCAAGGTTTTTAACGAGGCAGCTTAATCACAACTAATATAAAATTTCCAAAAGAGATTTGAAATATATTGTAAAGAATATGAGTTCGATATTACAAACTGCACTGAAGATGATACTCGCACTAATCCTTGGAGGATTATTGAAATGCCTGGGGCAAATTTATAAAATACGCGTTGCATTCTTTTTCCCTTGACTGAAGTTTTGTCCCATTGGGTTTTCCTAGCAAGATTTTTAACGAGGCAACTGGAATGGCGTATTAGTATGAATAATGTACTCTTTTTCCTTCATTAGGATTTTTCCCATTAGGTTTTTCCTAATAAGGTTTTAACGAGGCATATTCGTGGCATAATGAGGAACACTACAAAGATCAAGATTATTTCTCAAAGCTTGAAAATAGAGGGAGTAGTTGTACTCTTTTTCCTTCGATCAAGTTTTTTCCACTAGATTTTCTTGACAATGTTTTAACGAGGCAACACGTGGATACTCCAATAATGAATGATATACATGACAGATTCACTCAGGTTTTGTCCCACGAGGTTTTACTGAGACGGCACAAGAATACTCATACAAGAACTATCAAGATAAGGGGGAGCAAATTTACGAGATTACAGATTGCTGAAATCCAACAGAAATTTCCTACTAACATTCTGATGCAACATGATTGCCACAAGCTACAATACAAACAGTTTGAAAGTTTTTATCTCATTGGTTTTTCTTCAAACTAGTTCAGCAAATATTTAGAGTTAATTACATAAATCGTCCTTGTGGTTTGTCGGGTTTCACAGGTTTAGTCCTTATACTTTTTTTTCATCGGGTCATGTCCTTGTGGTTTTTGACCAGTTACGGGTTTAGTCCTTGTGGTTTGTCGGGTTTCACATGTTTAGTCCCTATACTTTTTTTTCAGAGAGTCATGTCCTTGTGGTTTTTGATCCGTTACGGGTTTAGTCCTTGTGGTTTGTCGGGTTTCACAGGTTTAGTCCCTATAATGCCCAAATACTTCCAGAGTTTACACATACGGTCGATATTCGAATGGTGGACGTAAAACAAAGGGGCATACCCCTAATGACTCCAATTTTTATGTCTTAATTATTATGGAGTCTTAAATCTTCAACTCATTATCTTTAACATCCGAATATAATACACAACCATCAATACAAGAAAACCAAAAGACCATAAAACACAAATAACCAAACGATTGAGACATGATGGGTTAACAGTTTCATTTCCTTATTAATTGAGGATAGTTAATTACAATCATTCATAAGTTACATGGAATGGGCCTATAAATAACACATACATTTCTTTAGCTTGCCACACATCCGAATTGATATTAAAGGCTTGAATTACTGAAAATAAGCACAACATGTTTGATTGGTAAAGTTTTATCTATCTTATCATATCTTATATGGCGGTTGGTTGTGACAAAAACCCATGAAACATACGTAGTTGGGGATACGCCTGTTGCAAATGGTGTCAAGTCGATTCGATCGGTCGAAGCTGGACTCACACCGCTGTGAAAAGATGGGTTGGTGACTCGCCAAATCCTAATAATGAGGACATGGGTAACTTCTACTCCGCGGGGTATGACCCTTTGTTTTACGTCCACCATTTGAATGTCGACCGTATGTGTTAACTCTGGAAGTATTTGGGCATTATAGGGACTAAACCTGTGAAACCCGACAAACCACAAGGACTAAACCCGTAACGGATCAAAAACCACAAGGACATGACCCTCTGAAAAAAAAGTACAGGGACTAAACATGTGAAACCCGACAAACCACAAGGACTAAACCCGTAACGGATCAAAAAACACAATGACATGACCCGATGAAAAAAAAATATAAGGACTAAACCTGTGAAACCCGACAAACCACAAGGATGATTTATGTAATTAACTCAAATATTTATGTAAATAGTCATTCAAGGGGGAGTGTTATAATATAGCATGAATGTGACGTTTCAATTACCTCTTTGTTTTTATATAGTGTGAATGACTATTTTGCCTCTGATGTAATTATGTAATTATGATTGTGCCATCTGAAATTTTTCTATAAATAGAACTTCAGTTATTAATGAAAAACACACCTGAAAATCACTCAAAATTCTCTCTCTATACTATTTCGATTTTATAAATATATATTTTGAATGCCGGGAATTAATTAACGGAGACGAACTCAAGCTCGAAATTTTTGGATTGCATAAATCTACTCATTTCCAAAAAAACAATATCTATTCTATTACAAATACTTCTCATTATTTATGTATCTTTTTCAGAAAAGCCCTCAACTCCATCTTATTCTCATCCGTACCCACAATCTGAAAACCATTTCTCAGAATTCAACAAATTGCGAAAATTCTCGAACCAGATCTATCGCGATCCATGGCGAACGTGCCGCCTGTGGTTTTCCCCTCCGGCGGAAGTGCAGCCGCCCCATCCTCCGGAGGCGGACAGCAACGCTGCTTTCCTACGCCCCCCTTCCAACCCCCGAGATCCTCTAACTCCGGCCTCCCTTTCCTGACATTCGATGTTAACTCTGCCGCCGCATCCACTTCTTTCTCTGCCGCACCCAAATTCACCTCCACCATCGGCGGCGGTGGCGGCTATACCAGCTTCGAGGACGAACCCCCGCTCCTCGAAGAACTCGGCATTAATACCAAGCAAATTTACCAAAAAACCCTCTCGGTCATTAACCCTTTCAGAATCAATTATCACCTCCACGAGGACGCCGATCTCTCTGGCCCTTTTCTCTTCCTCATGGCTTTCGGATTATTTCAGCTTCTCGCCGGGAAACTACATTTTGGAATTATACTCGGATGGGTGACGATGGCGTCGATGTTTCTCTACGTCGTGTTCAATATGCTCGCGGGCAAAAACGGGAATTTGGATATGTACAAGTGTCTCAGCTTGATTGGGTACTGTATGTTGCCCATTGTCATGTTGTCTGCTCTTTCCCTGTTCTTGCCGCAAGGTGGGATGGTGATCATGGTGATAACTGGGCTGTTTGTGATCTGGTCTACACGTGTCTGCACGGGATTGGTAGTCGAGCTTGCTAGCTGTGGCGACGAGCACAGGGGGCTAATCACGTATGCTTGCCTTTTGATTTACATGCTTTTTTCCATGCTTGTGATTTTCTAGTTGAAAACTTTTTTCCATGTTTATGAATCTCCATTTGGATGTTGTTTGTTTATGTTCTCTTTTCTTTATACATTGTTAGTTTTTTTGGGGGGGTTGGCTGGAACAGAAATATAATCAGATTTTCTGTAAGATGTTAAGGTGATGATTATGGAATCAGAACTTTTAGTTAGTTTGTTATGGCTGACTGTTGATTGGAATATGACAGATACTGGAACATATTTTGGGCATTCTTGTGTAGTTTGCTTTACCTTTTCCGTATGTAGGTTTTATGTTGGTTTTGGAATGAGTTGGGAGTTGTTTTATGCCGTCGAGGACCATTGATTATTTGCTTTTGGCTTGTTTGGGATATAAATGCCGCAAGCTATGGCAACTCTTAAGGCAAATATTTAGGTTAAAGCAACCAGCTGGGGAAACTCGACCCCCCTCCTACCTCCATTATCACTAAGCCAGCCATCATTTTGTAGCCTTGGGTGGTGAAGTGAAGATGTTCCCCTATTGGCGATTAAAAATACTCCCCATAATCTTCTTGGCTAATCTTGACCGGTTTTATTTTGAGTCAACTGCTATACCCTGAAGCATCTCGATAAGAACTAGGTAGCTGAGGGGGTCGAGTGGCATTTCATCCGTAACCGCAACTTGTTTGCTAATTCTTTAACATCAGTGAATTGGGATTTCCACTTAGTCTTGTTAGGTCTTCATCATGATCATGCCTAGATGGCTTATGATTGGGTTTTAAGTAGTGAAAATGCTTAGATACCAATTGTTTTGTTAGGATCAGACGCTTATTGGTACCATGCCTTAAATTATTAATATTATTAGTGGATGCTGTTTTATTCTCATACTTTAGACTAAGGCGATGATCAGCAGAAGATGGCTGTGGGTCCAATAAATGCAACGAGTTGGGATGATAAATCTTGAGCTGGTTGTTTTTTTAAGGAGGTGAAGGATAGTTCTTGCTCCTATCATGGGAGCACTTTATCCTCGATATAAGAAATAAGAAAAGTTTGGCCATTCGGGCCTGAGTTTAATTCTTGGGCTTGAAGGTAGGTGTCCACCATGAAAAAACAGCCATCCCATAAGCAGAACTTTGGCAATGCCAAACAATTATTGTGTTAGATCACAAACTTGTTGAGTTCCAAATCTACTCATATCACCTACTCACAGTTTCCTAAAAACAGTTCCACTTTTGATCACCTTTGTAGTACTCGTTCTGAATGTACTGACATTTCCGCCCATCGGACCATTTTGCGAAGGCTGCTGGTCATGGTTTATATAAGTATGATAAACATAATACATATGCTGCAGATAGGCGGATTTATCCTAATTTTTTAATAACAAATTCCATCAATGGGAAACTAATGCATAAAATTAGCCATATAAATGCGTTTATTGTTGAAATGGGAAATGTGAGAAGGTGAAAAACCTGTGCGCCACATTGGAGTGTAAGTGAAAGATGTCCGATTTATTTAGCTAAAGTTGGACATTTGGGTTTGGTCAACAAGATCACCTATAGTCGCCTTCTCTATAATTTTAATTTAGGTATAAATACTTGAACTGCCCTTAAAGTTAGTGGCTGGTGATAATAATAAAATTAGAAGGGAATTTCAGCTAAATTGAAAATTTTAAAAATTAACCCCAAGCATTTTGTGCAATTGTTAGTCGATGTGCCCGACTTTGTGTTTATCGTCAAATATTATACTCCCTCTATCCTAGTTATTATCCCATTTGCGAGCGTACTTTAGAACAGAATTTTGTTGCACTTGATAGAATACAATATTCTGTAAAATTAAAGTTTTCCGTTATATAAACTAGTTCTTTTACTCGTACACCGCACGGAAAAGTACGTCAAAATTAGTAAAAAAATAATCATTGAACTTAAACTCTACAAGTAATAAATTTCATTTATTTATTGCATCAAACACAACATAAAATTAAGAAATAAATTATAACAATTGTTTGAATAATGGGTCACCCGCATCTGCGCATTACATGGCTCATCCATTCACCAATCCATTCGATCATTGGTAGACACATGTTTCTATTCGTAACTCTTGAAACTGCTACATACAATTATCTAGACACTCAAGGGACATCCCGACTCAAAGAAGCCAAATAATTATTCAAAATTGAAAATAAATAGGACATTGGAGAGTGCATAGAAGTCGAAATAGCTCGAGTTAAAATATAAGTAAAAAACAGTACCCACAAACACCTTCATAATATATATTATTAGACCAAATCCCAATAATGAAAATGAAAAATCGAAATGGATGCAACTTTTCTCTCATATGGATCATTCAACTAAGGAAAAATGCCAACAAAAGACAGATTTTCTTGAAGCATTTAGGAAGAATATAAAGATCACCTCAATATCAGCAAAATCATTAGTCTGACTATTACTACTAGTCCCTGAGATGCTTATTGGAGAGCTTGAATGATCCACTATAATGAAATGAACATGAAAAAATTTATATAGCAGCAAAAAAGAATATAAACATCGTAGATATTAGAATAATATTAATAGTATATCACAAGTATGATGGAGTCAAGCTTAGTAGTTAGCATTTAATTAATGAAAAGAAAATTATTGGATGAGTAATTCCTGCTTATGAACTAAAATGATCTATAGTAAGCTTCAAGAAGATGAACATGTATGAGCTACTCTCAACCTCCAATAAAATTCATACATTACTATGGGTCACGTCATGCTAGCGCGCGGGCCTCTCCCTCCCAAAAGTCTACGACAGTGCTCGAATTTCTCTTCATATCTTTAATTCTTTTAACATTTACCAAATTACTACTTCGAGATATAGATATGCATCATGTTTATCAATCTTTTTTCATATTTTATTTGTGTAACTAATCTATAAATATTGTGTGTGTATAAAATCATTTTTTCTTTTTTTTTTTCCCCTCTTTTTTCCTCTATTTTATCTTATTTTTTCTTTATTGAGAAACATTATTGGCTTTGCCTTATACGAGAGTATGGCATATGTACTTAATGATTTAAAACAACATACACTTGTACCCGAAAAATAAAAGAAGAGTGATGATATATTAGAAGTAATAATTTTAACTTCAAGAAAAATAGCTATTGGATAGTCAATTTTGCTATAGATAAAATCATTTTACTCGGAAGAGATTACAGATCACATTTTGCATGCATAAGCAAAGTCTTCAAGCTACAAACACTTATTTAAAGAATAGTGCTGCAGTCCGCACCATAAAAAATTATTATACCCTTCCTCCCTTCTTGCTTTCTTTTTTGTGTTGAATTTAATTTGTTTAATAATAATATTAAATATTCAACAATAATTCCTAGAATATTAAATTAAATTAAAAGACAATTAATTTCCGAAAAAAATATCGTTAGGCCGCCGGTCTCCAGCAGGCCACCGTCGGCGGCCGACGGACCTCCCGGTCAAATTTTTTTGTTTTGACGCCAGGCCGCCGGCTTGTTTTCTGACAGACCTCCGACGACCGGTAATTTTTTTTTCTTTTTTTTTTTTACGGCAGGTCCGTCGGCCGTCGATAGAATTTTGAGAACCATCATATTTTTTTCTATCAAGTAATTTGGTAATTTAATTTTAATTCAATTATATCACCGCACCGTGCCATTATGACACGGATAATCTCCAGTACACTTATATAAGGAAATAGATTGGATTAACATTCCAATCTCAAAAGCACGGACCCTTCTCGTCTCTTTTGCCATTGTCCAGCTCCGTAGTCGTCCCTTAGCTATGTCATTAAGCTATCCTCCAAAACTCTCATTTTTAAAATTGGTGGCATTGCGTAATTTCAATATTAGCCAAGCAATACTTGCTCGACTACAGCTTAGAAACTTTTTATTCTTTTCTCGCTAAGGAGCCTACTGAAGAAGCAGGTTTCTCGATGGTCAACGTAACTCCACGATTTCGCATACATATTTATTATGAATTATAGAAAATATATTCAATTCTTTGTATTTCATTAGGGTTCGAATAATTTTATCATATAATTCATTCATCTTCATAAACATGTCATATTAACTCTCATCATTTTATTTTATTGTGTTTCATCTCATTGATTCTAGATACGAGTCAAATTTTATTTAATTATTCTCAACCAGAACTCATCATTATCATTAAAAGTCTAACTATTATTCTTATCGTAATTATTAATAGCATAATTATCATCAAGAATAATTATGGTACAATTAATTGGCTAATCGTCATTATGATCCACATGTATATGGATTATATATATACAACCATTATAAATCACCTTTTCTTCTCCAAGTGTTGCCACACGACTAGGGAATCAAAGGTGTGCAATATCTTATAGCCCGTTCTTCTTCGAGTGAGAATATGTAATTCCAAAAAAAAATCCGCGGTCCACGAGGGTTAGTGAGAGAGTGTATGCCTTCTCTCTAAACTTTGTGCCGTCATCCCCCACCCGAAAACTAGGGTTTTTGTGGTGGTTCCCCGCCCCAGTTCGTTGGATCTGCTCCCTTCGGGGTCTCTTTGCTCCCACTTTTGTGGGTTTGTTATCGGTTCTCATGGAGAAGACGAGAAGACCTAATTTTCCAGTTGAACAAGACGCCCTTCTGGTGGTTGATGATGACGAAGGTGATGGGGATGAAGTGATTCAACGCTCTCTAGTTGGGAAGCTATGGACGGAAAATCCCTTCAATTCTCGAGCCTTCAAAACGACAATAGTTGATGCGTGGAGACTGAAGAAACCAGTGGAAGTTCAGGAGCTTGGGAAGAATCTCTTCCTTTTCACCTTCTCCACGAAGCGGGATATGGAGAATGTCATAAACTCGGGGCCGTGGAATTTTGATAGACATGTCCTAGTGCTCAAGCGTACCTCAGGAAATGAACAACCTTCTGAGATGGCTTTGGATTCAACATCTTTATGGGCTAGGGTCTACGATCTCCCTCTCCGATGGAGAACGAAAAATATGGCTACGAGATTGGGAAACATGATGGGTTCATTTGAAGAAGCTGACAATCGGGACTGTAACAGGATTGGTAAGTTTCTGAGAGTGAAGGTTGTTCTTGATTTGAATAGGCCTGTCAAAAGAGGAACGATGATTCGTTTCCAAGGGAAAGATATCAAGGTCTTCTTCAGGTATGAACGCCTGCCTGCTTTCTGCTTCATTTGTGGTAGACTAGGTCACCAAATGAAAGAGTGTGATGAGGAGGTGAATACGGATCTGGATGAGTTTGAAGATAGGGACGAGAAAGATCTGCCATTTGGTCCCTGGTTGAGAGCATCACCTCTGCCAAAACAGAACTATGAAGCTAAAAAGGAAAGCCAAACTAGCTCTTGCAACAAGAGCCTCTTTGTCACGCCCACTAGCAGCAAAGCGGAGAGTAGTGGAAAGACCAAAGAGGATACTGAAGCTCCTCAACCGCCAAAGGTTCTTACAATCAAAGGGCCTACTCTAGCACAATTGAAGGTGAGGAAAACTAAGGCTATAGCAGATTTGGAGGAGGTGGCTGAGTCATTGGGAGGAATTGATATCACACCAAAAGAGCCTAAATCGAAGTGTAATGTGGAAGCTGAACCTACTAGCAAATCATCCAATACTATTTCTAAACCAAAAGGCCATCAAAAAACTTGGGTGAGGAAGAAACGGGAGAAAGCTAATGTGAACAAAGGTGTGGAATACAGTGAACTTCAAATGGGTAAAAGACAACTCTATGAAGTGGAGCTGGCTGATGATGATGATGGGTTTATTCCGGGAGCAGCCAGAAAGAAACAGGCTACTCGCATGGATGTGGATACTGAACAAAATGTACCAGAGGGGGTGTTGGAGAGCCAACACCTCCTTCCCCAATGAAAACTATAAGTTGGAATTGTAGAGGGTTAGGGAGTCCCTCTGCAATTCGAGCCTTGTTGAGGCTCATAAAGCTTGAAAAACCCATGGTGCTATTTCTAATGGAGACTAAGTTAAAAGCTTCTGAGATGGAGGCTATTAGAATAAAGTGTGGTTTCAGTTGTGGTTTGGCAGTTGATTGTAATGGTTCTGGGAGAGACAGGGCGGGTGGTTTGGCTCTGTTTTGGCCTGATGTCTTGGATATCACTATCTCTTCTTACTCTATCAACCACATTCATGGTATGTGTAAGGATGTGGAGAGTGATTCTCACTGGTTCTTTACTGGGTTATATGGTTTCCCTGTGGAACATCTTAAATGGAAAACTTGGCATCTTCTGAGGACCCTTTGCTCTGACATTGCAGGAAACTGGGTTTGTTTTGGTGATTTTAATGACATAGTGGACAACAGGGATAAAAGTGGAGGTAATGATAGATCTGATGTGCAGCTTAGTTTGGGGAGGAATTGTTTGGATCACTGCAGGCTGATTCAGCTGGATTTTGTTGGGCATCCGTTTACTTGGTTTAATGGAAGACAAGGGGAAGAGAACATTTAGTGCAGACTTGACAGGGTGTGTGCGAACTCTGAATTTATTGCCAGATTTTCTCCTATCCAAGTAACTCACTTAGGCATATTTGGTTCGGATCATGCTGCTGTATTAATCCATGTGGAGGTTCCTAGCCAAGAGCCAAGAAGAAAGCCTAGAATCTTTAGGTTTGAGGAAGCCTGGGCAAAAAATTCTAACTGTGAGGCTAATATTAGAAGGATATGGGGTAGAAATCAGAACTCTTGTGTAGAAAAGCTTGAAAATATGAAGAGCCTGGAATTGGATTTTGAAGATTACAGAGTTGGTAATATCAGGAAAGAAATTGGTAGGATTGAGAAAGAATTGAAGGAGAGCTCTATGTGGAATTGCAGCAGGGAGGATATTGACAAATATAAGAGCCTTGAAAGACAACACCATGAACTTCTAAAAATTGAGGAAACCATGTGGAGACAAAGAAGTCGGTCAATGTGGTTGAAAGATGGTGATAAAAACACCAAATTCTTCCACCATAAGGCAAGCCAAAGGAAGAAAGTCAATGCTATCAAGAAGATTAAAGATGAAAATGGAATTTGGTGGAGAGACCCGGATCTGATTGAAAGGGCTGTTGTAAACTACTATTCCAATCTCTTTGCTTCCTCAGAGACTGTGGATATTGAGGAGACTTGTGAAGCGATTAGAAGGAAGCTTAGCGATGATATGAAGGCTAAGTGTTCTGCTGTTTTCACCGCAGCTGAAGTGCATGTAGCTTTATTTCAAATGCATCCTCTTAAGAGCCCTGGTCCTGATGGGTTTCCAGCTCTTTTCTTCCAAAAATTTTGGTGCACAGTGGGAAGGGATATTACTGAACTAACTCTCAACATCCTTAATAATGAAAGATCTCCTGAAGACATCAACAAAACTTTCATTGTCCTAATTCCCAAGTGCAAGAATCCTACCTCACCAAGTCATTTCAGACCAATAGGCCTCTGTAATGTGGTTATGAAGATTGTTACTAAGGAAATTGCAAATAGATTGAAGATGTTCCTGCCTGAAGTGGTAGATGAAGAGCAGAGTGCTTTTATTTCTGGTAGAATGATCACTGAAAATGCCCTAATAGCCATGGAATGTTTCCACTGGTTGAAGAAGAAGAAAACTGGGAAGAAGGGTACTATGGCACTGAAGTTGGATATGTCAAAAGCCTACGATACGATTGAGTGGAAGTTTGTTGTTTGTGTCCTTGAAAAAATGGATTTTCCCCTAGTATGGTTCAACTCATTGGCAGATGTATGTCATCTGTGTCATATAAAATCCTCATCAATGGTCATCCTAGTTGCAGCTTCAAACCGGAGAGGGGCTTAAGGCAGGGCGACCCACTATCACCTTATCTCTTTATTCTTTGTGCTAATGTCCTCTCTGGTTTAATTCACAAAGAAGTTAGGGCGGGCAACATCCAGGGGATTAAAATTGCAAGAAAGGCTCCTGTAATATCCCACTTGCTTTTTGCTGATGATAGCCTTTTATTCACCAGGGCTAACTCTAATGATGCTGACACTGTGTTGAGAGTCCTTGCCACTTACCAGAGAGCTTCTGGTCAGATAGCTAACTTGGAGAAATTTGATTCTTCCTTCAGTCAAATTGTTTGTGAGATAGATAAACAAATAATCTGTAACAGGATGGGAGTAACGACTGTGGAGACTCATGGTAAATACCTTGGCCTGCCAATCCCTTTTGGGAGGTCAAAGAAGGTTATTTTCTCGTTTGTGCTTGACAGGATCTGGAAGAAGCTCAAGGGGTGGAAAGAGAAGTTCTTATCAAGAGCGGGGAAACTCTTATAAAAGCAGTGGCTCAAGCTATTCCCAACTATGTCATGAGCTGCTACAAAGTTCCGGATGGTTGCTGCAAAGACATTGAGTCCATGATTTCTAAGTTCTGGTGGGGTGATAGTATAGGGGAAAGGAAGATTCATTGGCTCAGTTGGCAAAAAATGGCTCAGAATAAGTCCCAGGGTGGTTTGGGGTTCAGAGAGTTTAAGGAATTCAACACTGCCCTCCTAGGGAAACAGTGCTGGAGATTGATAACTAGGAAAGACTCATTGGTTGAACAAGTCTTTAAGGCTAGATACTACCCTAGAACTTCATTCATGGAGGCTGGTACAGGGTATAAACCTAGCTATGCTTGGCGTAGTATTATGAGTGCTAAGGAAACTGTGCTACATGGAAGTAGATGGCAGGTTGGGAATGGAAGCAAGGTGAAGATTTGTGGTGACAATCCATGCAGTCTGTGTAACATCCCCAAAACCGTATGAGAATATTACACGCCGTAGACCCTTTCCACAAGAATCTACCAGGCTAAACATCCATAAACAACCAAATGCTTGCCCGGCCAGGGCCGAGCAATATAATAATAGAGACCGTTAAGGTCACTTACACATAAACACACAGACCGATGAGGTCACACAACTCTATCAACAGAACTGACTAACAACATTACCCACACAGGGGTCGAAACACAATACAGCGGAAGACTGAATCAACTCTATTAATACAACCAAACTCTACCAACTCTCGACTCTTGATTAGTATCGCAGCTCGTCATCCCCTTGTGCCAATCTTGTGACTGCTCCCTGAACTGCATGTACACGGACGCGAGCAGACATCCACCCCCCGAATACTCGGGGGTTAGTAAAACTCCACTGTTTTACTAGTGCAAGTATCAAACCATACGAAATGTAACAAGCAAATAGCAACTACGAATTTAATACGGAAATCAATTATCAAAATGTTCCCGAGAAGTTTTAGAATTTCGAACTCAAGAGATATTTGAAAAGGAACACATCATCTCGGGAATTTTTAAAACAGAAATTCTTTTGGACCTCGAGTCCCAATTTACAAAACCTTTTCGAAAACATTAGGGCCTTAGCCCGATTCTCGTTTCAAAGCATACAAAATAATATATCATTATGAGTCCGAGATCCATATTTGAAATGTTACCCGAACAATCACGGCTACACGATCATTGCTCGTACACATCATGTAACGAACTCCGGAGGCCTCGACGGACCTTACCCGAACCACACACACTGTTCGTACACATCATGTACCGAACTCCGGAGGCCTCAACGGACCCTACCCGGTCACAACATCGTTCGTACACATCATGTACCGAACTCCAGAGGCCTCGTCAGACCCTACCTGGATCACACACCTTGTCCGTACACGTCATGTACCGGACTCCAGAGGCCTCGTCAGACCCTACCTGGTTCACACACTTTGTTCGTACACATCATGTACCGAACTCCAGAGGCCTCGTCAGACCCTACCTGGATCACACACACATCGACTCGACACAATTCATAATCATTAAATGTCAAGTCATTCCACATTACACCGAAATGTACAATCAAGCATGTAAACCAAAACAACACAAACATCATGATCATCACAACGACTCTTAACCAACATAACACACATTCGGTACACAATACATTGAACAAACACGTGTACAACCATCTCATATGTACATCGCAATCCTGCACAAATGGCACAACGCCTAACACGTATACCAATATATCACTATTATCACAAAGCCTTCAAATTTCGGAAAACACAACCAACTCAAACGGAACATATTTACGGAGGCAAGCAAAATCGTCATACATATCATACGTAATTACTATTCACAAGATACAAGTCGTATAATAAGATACTTGCCTTGAATTATTGACGACGCAACAAACGGAAAGGAAAGTCACCGACGAACGCTAGGAACCAAAGAAACCGAACCTAACGATTGGAAGCATACAATCACAATCATTTCTAAATGAATACGGAATCGGAATACACCCGAAAACCCGCCTACGATTCATGTATATTCGCATATAAACAACAACGAGGGCGGACCACAACCAAACCCTCTCGGTTCCGTAAAAATCACGAAATATACCATGAATCCGTAGGGAAACTAAGAATACCAACAAGATTAATCATATTCATCATGAATTAATCGACAAAACGGAACGAATCGGACAAAAACGCGAAAACCCCCAAATCTACCCAAAAGTAGGGTTCTAAAGATCTAACCTTGATTCGCTGGATCGAAGGATGTTATAGGATGATTGATCGGTGATATAAACTCAGAAACTTCATGGATTTGTCGTCCAACAACATGGTTTCGTCTCCTCCAAAACCCCAGCCTCGGACCGAAGGGAAATGAAATGAAAAATGACTGAAAAAGTCGCTGGTCTGTCATTTATATACTGGCCGGAACTAGCGTGCGCTAGCCTTCCCGGCCTAGCGTGCGCTATCGGCCGAGCACTCTCGGCCATGGCCCGCATGACCCGGCACCACCGACAATTCTGCCGACCATGACTCGACCGCCCGACTCCCGCTAGCGTGCGCTACGGCCGGAAGCCTGCGCGCTGACTGGCCCAAGAGCCACCGGACTAACAAACTCATCCGTGAACGCACGCTAGTCGGCCGACAGCGGCGCTACCCCCGGTTAAGCGCGTGCACCACGACCGGCGATGGCGTGCGCTACTCGCCGATCCCGACCGAGTCCAACCTCGTAATCCCTCGCCTGTGCCCGAGCACAGATGGCCGACTTCGACAATGGCGCTACACTGCTGAAGCTAGCGCTGGCAGCTGCCCTGGCCAGAAGCGCGGCATACGGTTCTGCCGTGCTGCTGCCGGCGGTGCCAAGATTTCCGATAAGGCCGCACCGGTCCGGCCAGCTGCTCAGCCGCCACGACCCGACGCCTCGATTTCCGAAAACGCACGGAACGGACTCGACGAAAAGTTCGCGGACGACATCAACGACTCGAAATGAAAACGTAATACCATAATTAATCATACGCGACCAAGAAACGGGTCGAGACAACAATTACAGATACGTATACCCGTAACTTTCAAGAAATTACAAAATGGCCCAAAATGCCCGGAAATCACGATACGTGATCGAATAACCAAACCGAAGTTCACAACACGTCTAACAAAGTTAAACGGTCTTGCGGGAAACTCGAAACAGCAGTTTCGGACGAGATTCGCAAGAATCGAACTCAAGCGCGGAAAAGTCGCTAAAAAGCACGGAACTCAACAAAACGACACCGAAATGAACTCGGATGTCAAAAAGTGCAGAATTAATCATTCTCAAAATGACGAAACGGTCACTAGCGAGTCGTCAAAACGGACTTCCGCTGAAAAAAAGAAATTACCAGAAATCGAAAATTGCGGATATTACAGTCTGGGTTCAAAGTAAGTAGCCATGTGACTTTTCTGGATGCTTCAGCTACTGTGGAGGCATTGATTGACCCTGTCTCTAAGCAATGGAACAGACAATTGATTTTTTCCTATTTTTCTAGGTATGAGGCAAAGCAGGTCCTGAACATCCCTTTGTTTGTGAGATTACATGAAGATAAATTTATATGGCATTGGGAAAAGAATGGGGAATATTCAGTGAGATCTGCTTACCGTGCAATCTGTGATTTAAAAGCTAGAAATGTTGCTAGTTCCTCTAGTCATATTGCTGTGAAACTGTGGAAGGAGATTTGGCGAGCTAAAGTGCCCAATAATGTAAAGAACCATCTTTGGAGGTTGGCAAGAAATATACTCCCTACCAGATGCAACCTAGCCAAGAAAGGTATTCAACTTGACTTGGCTTGCCCTTTATGTAATGCAAGTTGTGAATCAAATGACCATTTGCTTATGGAGTGCCATTTCATGAAAATGTGTTTGTTTGCCTCTCCCATTGGTGCTCAAATTCCTCAAAATACTCACTATCACTATTGGATGCTTCACTGGCTGTCTAGTCCTGAAACCTATGGTGCTCAGTTATTCGAGGTATTGCTGTGGAAAATGTGGCTTGCTAGAAATCAGCTTGTGTTTAAAAATGTGGTCCCTGACCCTGCTCAAATAGCCGATGCTGCTGTCTCCTTTGTGCAGGAGTTTATTGATGCAAACAACAGCTCTCAAGTGACTAACGAGAAGAATGGTGGTGCTGAGCCAACTGTTATTCCAAGAGGAAACAATTATATTCATGTTGATGCTGGTTGCTTTAGTTGTGACAGAACAGGCTGGGGCATGACAATTAGGAGCAGACATGGAGCTCTTACCTATGCTGCTACAAAGATTGATGATATTTCTTTGGATCCACTTACTGCTGAGCTGATTGGAATTCGTTGGAGCTTATTGATGGCCAATGACTTGGGTCTTCAGAACTCTGTCTTTTTTACTGATTCTGAGATAGCGGTGAAATGCATCAGAGGGTCTTACAAATATGCTGCTGTCGACCCAATTGCTGTGGACTGTAGTGAGCTTTTAGCTAGTCTGAATGGATGTTCTATTCACCATATTAAGCGCACTCTTAATTTAGATGCTCATCTGTTAGTTGGTTTTTCTAGGTCAGTTGGTGACCGTGTATGGTCTACTCACGCTGAGCTAGTTTATCTTTCTTCCAAGTTTAATGTTCCTGCTGTTTGTAATGACTCTTACCTCTTTTAATGATAGTTAAGTTTGACACCAAAAAAAAGAGAATATGTAATTCCGCCTATTTTATTGTACAGCTGATGACTAAATGTCCAATTTTTGTACGCTACTATGGTAAATGAGTTTTTTTATATTTTACCGTCTAACAAATGATGTTATAATTTGTTTGGAGTCGTTTCTCTTTTATTTTAAAAAAATTGGTTATCTTCATGATTGGGCTTTTATATTTCTTGATTTATGAATGAAAAAATGTGTCTTTGTATATAAATTGATGGCCGTTGAAAACTATAATAAATGAAGTAGACATTATAAGAATTGTGTATAAAATATATAATTAACATACTAAACTAAATATAAAAAAAGCCCCGATAAATTTATCGAACTGGACCTACATAATGTCAGTACCGGCCTTGAATACATACACGATCAGAAATCTTTTAAATCTCTATATTGCACGCTGAGAAAAAAATGTTGGAAATTGGTTTTAGAAAAATGAGTTTTGACTCAATTTAAACCAATTTAATGATAATAAAATATTTAATTTTTGGGAATTAAATATTAAACTGTGAATCTACGTTTCGAGGAGATAAACGTAGGATTTTACTTTTCTCAAAACCGATTTCCGGTGAGTGAAAAATAAATGATTAAATTGGCCATTCAATTGAAATGATGAAGAGTTAAAGTGGGTTGAAAAATCATCCCACATTGGAAAATTTAAAGCCTTCTTGACTAGCTTATTAGTAAGAAGCTGCATGAGTAGTTCAACAAGTTAGTAGTATACACTAGTGGGCCAACAATGCAAAGACCACACGCGCGTCACTCCGCCTGTCGGCCGGCCGGCTTGGCTCGGCTCGGGCGTGGGCGTGGGCTTGGTTCTTGGCAATTGGACTTGGGCGACTTGGGCCTTGGGAGCTTGGGCTGTAACTATATTATTATTTTTTTGCAGCCAAGTCAAATGTCATCACCCAGGTTGTGAACCCAACTGATATGAAACACGTTCAGAACCCAACTGATAGGTTAAAAACCCAGCTGATATCAACTAGGTTCATACCTAGCTGATTGTATTGGACTGATTGAGAACCCAGCTGATATTTGAATCCAGCTGAAATTAGCCAAGTTGAGAACCTAACTGATATTTGAACCCAGCTGAAATAATTAAGCTAGGTTGAGAACTTAGCTGATATTTTGACTCAGCTGATAGAAGTCAGGTTGAGACTGGAATATGACTCTTCACACTCCATAGTGTAACATCCGAATTAAATGAAATTATTTATGGAGGCAACCTTTCAGCTGATGGGATTAAAGAGAACTAATGGCACTTTAATCTGCAGTAACTCCGGACCTGATGGAATGGCTTTGGACCTATAAAGGGGATCTTATGCATTTTATTTCATACCATAACATAGAACGAAATACAAGCATACCACATATTACAATATATTTTCTTACTTTTCGTACCCGGTTTCCAACGCTTGAACGTTCGCCGGAGTTCTAAGTTTTAGAGAGCACCTAACTCAGAAACATAGCAGTTGTATCTTGGGGACATCTTGCCTAATCCGTCTGCTCTTATACGGGGACAAAATTATCTTACAGAAAGAGTTTCCCTCGCCTATGCTAAATTATATTTTTTATTCAGTTTGTAATATACTAGAATTGTAATAGGTTACCTTTATTTGTAATTTTTATTGTAATTACTTACAGAACCAACAATCACAAGACAATTTTTTGTATTTTCTGTAATTTCCACTTGCATCGCTTCGAAATCGGTGTCTTGCCACCACGCCGCCTTGCCAATGTTCCCGCCGCACTTACTATTACGATAGCCGAGAAACCCGAGAAGTTCCCGGGTGTTGCTTGCAAGAGATGGCAGCAAAAGATGCTGTTTTATCTCACTACCTTGATGCTTGCTGTTTACCTCAAGGATGATCCTCATGTGGTCTGTGAGACCGAAATTAATCGTACGAAGCGTTTTGCTTATGATCATTGGTGTAACGGCGACTTTATGTGCCGTAATACGATATTGAATGGGCTCTATACAAAGTGTACAGACAAATCAAGACACCCAAAGAGTTCTGGAATCCTTTAGAGAAAAAGTAAAAAACCGATGATGCTGAAGCCAAGAAGTTCGTGATCGAACGCTACCTGGACATAGCTTCACATTTACATGTGAAGCTATTATGGTGAAGCTAATAAGGATTATTTTTAGTAGTGTTATCTTTTTGTTTTTTATAATAATGTTGAGATTCTCCTCATTATGATCAAGTAGTGAACGACAGCATAAGAACACGCCAGTTATTTTTTTTATCCTGTCACTACTAAAAAATGTATGTATTGGCTTCACACAAATGTGAAGCCAATAGAGTTGACTGTGAAGCTTTTCTTTTTTAGCTTCACATATCTGAAGCCAATGTGTGAAGCCAAAGAAGCTGAAGCTAAAGAACCTTTAGCTTCAACGTTTGACCGTGTGAAGCTAAAGAATTAAGCTTTGTCGTCAACCATGTGAAGCTAAAGCGAACGTAAAACAATTAACCTAATTACATTAGCTTCATATGGGTGAAGCTAAAGCGAATGAGGAGAATATTATTTTTTAAGCTTTGGCGTCACATATGTGACGCTAAAGATAGTCCAGCAATTTTAAATATTAATTCTTTGGCGTCACATATGTGACGCCAAAGAGAGTCCAGTAATTTTAAATTTTATCTCTTTGGCGTCACATATGTGTCGCCAAAAATTGTCCAGCAATTTTAAATAATATATATCTCAAACTCATCGCCATCTCATGATATTTTCCATATAAATGGAAAAAACTATAATGTTGACGGTTTTGGAATTTCGTTCTATTTCTCCTTCATATGAAGGTTGCGACAGGAAGGACATCCGGCGTAAAACTTTGCCACTTTGTTATTTGCATGAGTTATGGTATTAACTAATTTTAGACAATTAAACGACACTATAATCTTCATGCCACCGACCCCAACATAGTTGGGATTAAGATGATGTTGATGATGATGATGATAATATATCTAGCGTCACAGCAGTGTCGCCAAAGAATTATAAATAAAATATATTTGGCGTCACATATGTGTCGCCAAAGTTTATCCAGTAAATTTAAATACAATTATTATAATGTTATTTTCTCAGCCATATTAGCGTCACATACGTGACGTTAAAGATCTCCGTTTAAAATTAAAAAAAACGAAATTAGCCAGAAAGAATTTTTGGCTAATTTCAGGTGTGTGTTGTGTGTGTGTGTGTGTGTATATATATATATATAAATTTAATCATAAATATCTTTTAAATATATTTTTTGTTGTAATTAGAAAATATGTCAAAAACTACACTTCTAATTATTATTAAAAAATTACTATATTATACTAAAAAGATATTTATTTAATTAGAAAATAAATATACTCACTTTTGTAAAAATTGAAAACATACCAGTGGCAACATGCTACTCCATATATCACATAGGCACGGGTTCGAATCCCGTGCCGGCCAGTGAGCTATGTTTTTTACTTCCCTTTTCTTTTAATATGTATTGACATCACATATGTGACGCCTTTACGCCTTTACTTTTTTTATTAATTAGCAATGGCGTCACATAGGCGATGCCAATGTCTTAATTTTCTTAAATTATCGACATATTCTTTTCTAATTTCCTCTTTCCTCTTCCTCTTTCCTGTTCGGCTGCGACTCAACCCTAATTCCCAAATCTAAAACACACTTCAATCTCATCCAAATTATTAGTTATAAATTTATTCTCCACCATATCAAGGACATATTGAACCAAATCAAAAGGTATTTATCTTATTTTTTTACTGTATTTATTTTCTGTATTTTTTTGCATAATTCATTTTTTACTGCATAATTTTCCACCATTTATGCAGAAAATATCCTAAAGCGATTTAGGATGGAACATTCTAAAAGAGGGTTCCTACCTATGCAATATGGCATAAAACTTTCCTTAGAGTCCTCACAGTGAGGAAGGCAGAAAGAAATTAGCAAGGTACCATCTGCTTCGGCAGTGGGTAGTCTTATGTATGCTAGCATTTGCACTAGACCGAACATTGCCTATGTTGTGAGCGGAGTAAGTCGGTTTCAGTCAAACTGAGGGCAGGGAATATTGGACTACTGTAAAGAACTTACTTAAGTACCCGAAAAGAACTAAACACTTGGTTCTTACATATGGCTATGGAGAACTTAAAATGGAGTGTTATACGGATTCAGATTTTTCAAGAGACATGGATGTGAAGATGTCCATGTCAGGATATATCTTACTCTGAATAGTGGAGCAGTATCTTGGAGAAGTATCAAGTAATGCGCGACTTCAAGTGGTCCCTGACTTGGATCAGCCCATGGCGCTGTTTTGCGACAACGACATAGTTGTCGACATAGTTGTTGCATAGGGAAGGATCTTAGGGCACACCACAATACCAAACATATTGAGAGAAAATATAATTTTGTTAGACAAATGGTTCAGAAGGGGAATGTTACACTGCATAGAGTTGACAGCAATGTTGTTGATCCGTTGACCGGGCCACTATCTCATGGTCTTAGAGCGACATCTTGAGAGTATGAGTATTTGATACCATAGTTTGTGGCATTTAGTGCAAGTGGGAGATTTTTAGAAATATGCCCTTGAATGCCACTCATAAGATGAGAGAGTGGGAGTATTGTATTCTAATTATGAACATAGATTGTATAAGGCATTTATTATTGCATTATTATTGTATATCACTGGCATCGTGATTTGGGATATAGAATAATAGTCCTTGCATTTGAGAGTAAACATTCCACTCCTTATGAACATAAGGAGATAGGCCCTGAAAATATTTAGGACTCGAATGTTTAATCGGTTCGCAAGTCGATAAAACTTAACTGGACATTAAGTTTAGACAAGACTTGTATAACTTGTACTTTGATATGTAGAGTGTCTGTCTTCACTAAGGGTTAGTGGGAGCACACGTTATAGGTATGCTAATGGGATTACTATATACTCGAACTCGACTCATCTCGATTCGGTCACATGGATTTCATTCTGGTATAGTCAATGACTGAATTGAAGGTTGTGGTAGGTATACATGATCCATTTGTAACACCCCCAAAAACCATCCGGGATATTACAGCGCCGTGGGTCCCGCGCCGGAACTCACCAGGCTAAAAACCATTTAAAAAACGTTTAAAAACGTCAAAAGACCAATGACGGTAATATTTTAAATACTCAAATAATTTCAAAAGCATAGTTCTCAAATACCGTCATAAAATACCATTTGAAAATACAAGGGGAAGTGCCAATTCTCGACAGTTCAAAATGTACGTTAAGCTACCACTTATACGTACCGACAAAATAGTTTGGGAAAAAGAGTTTGACGAAAATAACCCAAGTTCGTAAAATGCCAAAAGGCCATTTAAAATACACACGCTGGTAAAAATACCGGAAAGCCATTCTAAAATATACACGCAGCGGATAAAAATACAGTTCAAAATACACATTTTCAGCGGAATAAAACAACCAGAAAAAGATACTCGATACTCAAATAAATGCCACAGCCAGTATCACCCGGGAAGCTCACCCCTTCACGACTGCTACTAGCTCGATCTCCGAGTACCTAAAAATAAAGCCCACGACGGGGTCAGCCACAATACTCAACAATGATATCGATCACATCATTATAAATAATTACATACCAATGTAATAATACTGTAAGAATAATACCAATGTCAACTTACCGTCATAACCTTACCAATCCATGGCAATCCATACCAAACCGATCCTTACCATAATTCACATTTCACATTCTCAAATGACGAAATGAACTTAACAATAATTATCTGTAATGTATTCAAACAATACCAAGTATCCTCAAAACATTATCATAACTCACAAGTACGGAGTAATCCAATTTGTGCCAAATCCTGTCCATCGGATTACACAATCAAATCTCAACCTGGATAAACCAATAACATACAACATATATGTAGATCAACTACCACATGATAATGATAACAAATCCCGAACATCGACGTACAGTACGAATGCTCATACGATCAATAACAATGATCAACCAATAATTCAATCGAGAATATCATCGATATGATGAGGTCCAATACGACCAACCCAAGGTCAAAGTACAACTGAAAATATCATCAACATGATAAATTCCAATACGATCGACAAAGGATCAACAATAACCGAGAATACCCTCAACATGGTAAACTCCAAACACGATCAACAAAGATCAACAATAACCGAGAATACCCTCAACAAGGTAGACTCCAAATGATCAACAAAGGACCAACAATAACTGAGAATACCATCAACAAGGTAAACTCCAACTGATCAACAATAATGGATCTCAAAGAAATAACCCCGACTGTCGAAACATACCCCTCGGGTGTATGAACAACCAGTCGCAAACCATCGAACATATCCAATCATACATGGAACTATGTGTAACACCCGCATTTTTCTTTTCCCTGTATTTTCACTTTTTGATGTATTTCTCGTTTTGAGAAACACTCGTGTAACCGTATTAGTTTTGAGAATAATTGTTTCGAGACTTTTTGTCATCCAGTTCTACGTTATTAGTTCTTCCGTCGCTTATCGATCTGATTTCCGTAAGTGTTGTTCGGAACCTCCGTTTCGGGGTTGCCGTTGGTCCATTCTATGTTATGATGCGTTTTGAGATGTTCCGTTTGATGCTTCTTTCATGTTTCGGTGTTTCGGACCGTTGTTACCCTGTGCCTAATACGCACTAATGTTACTTTATAGCGCGCGCTAATCATCCTTCAGTAGCGCACGCTACGCTTGTTTTGTAGCGCTAGTCTGCCCAAGATCGATCAGCGGTTTGCTCTCGGACTCGATCAGGTGCCCAGGTAGCGCACGCTATGGCCGATAGTGTGCGCTACCAATACGCCTTTAGCGCACGCTATGTTTGGCCGATAGTGCGCGCTAACGGGGTCAGTTGAGTACTGGGCAGGTCACTTCTGGACTCGACTGATGTCCAGGTAGTGCACGCTATGGCCGATAGCGCACGCTATCAAGAGGCTATTAGCGCACGCTACGTTCCGAGTATCCCACGCTAATGGCCCAGTAATCTGGTTACTGGACTGGGACGTTAATTTCTGGACTGGAGTTTTGTCCCGTTAGTGCACGCTAACTTTTGAGGGTTAGCGCGCGCTAACACTCCGTGGCTATATAAACTAGGGAGTTGACCCAAAGGAACGTATTTTCCTCATTTCTTCTCCCTCTCCGCGGCTTAGGCGATTTGGGCGATTTTCTGGGCGATTTTCTCCTCCAATCATTCTAACCATCATCTTCCTTGAGTTCTTGGTGTATAATAACAACATCAACACGAATCTTTCATCCTAATCCAAGGTAAATCTCTTAGAACCCTACTTTTGGATAATTTGGGGGTTTTGGGATTTTCGTCCGATTCGTTCGATTTTGTTGCTTAATCCATGATGAGTATGATTAATCTTGTTGATATCATTAGTTTTCCTATGGATTCATTGTATATTTTCATGGTTTTGCGAAATCGAGAGGGTTCGGTTGTGGTCCGCCCTCGTTGCTATTTTTTATACGAATATACATGAATCGTAGGTGGGTTTTCGGGTGTATTCCATTTCCGTATTCATTTAGAGATGGTTGTGATTGTGTTCTTCGAATAGTTAGGTTCGGTTCCGTTGGTTCCTAGCGTTCGTTGGTGATTTTCCTTCCGTTTGTGTCGTCGTCAATTACTCAAGGCAAGTATTTTTGGAAACCTTTATGCTTAACGTGAAATGGTAATGTATATTGTTTGTGCTTTACTCACCTCGAGAGGGTCCGACGGGGCCTCAGGGGAATCTATGGCTTCGTCCTGGATTCATGAGTTTGTTTCGCGGCCAGCTCGGGAGGGTCCTTAGAGGCCTCGAGTGGGATTCGTGGCTTCGTCCTCGTCCTATGTGACGTGTGTGCTTGTTTTGTTTTATGAATGTGGCCAACTCGGGAGGGTCCTTAGAGGCCTCGAGTGGGATTCGTGGCTTCGTCCCGGTCCTAGGCAAATTGATTTTGACTGTTTATTTCCGGAAAAGACATGTCTGGTTTTGGTTTTCGAAATGACTTTGGTGCATGTACTATGAAATGTGTAAGCGATTGGTTTGCCTTGATTACTTGTACTAGCGTAATTGTTAACCCCTTTGGGGACCCGTCGTGGGGAAATTCTTATTATGAATTTCAGGTTATGATCATCCGGACGAGCGAGCACTGGGACAATACGAGGATGCTGGCCAGGGTCGTTGACATGTGCATTGAGTCTCTTTATTTCCATTGTTTTCCTTCGATATGGTTGTTGTCTACTTTTGAATATAGATTGTACTCGCGAGTACTTAGGCTTTTCTTTTCAGATTATGTTGTGTATTCTTGGAAGTTATTTATGTTTGCCATTGTTGATTATTCCGCCTGTTGTACCGGGCGTGTTATTTGATTTTCAACTGGATAATGTATGTTTCTACTGTGGTAAGTTGTGTCTAGCCTGGTGGATCCCATGTAGGGGTCCACGACACTGTAATACACCTCGAATATCTCGGGGGTGTTACAGAAAATAGTATCAGAGCGACTAGGTTTATGGATACCTAGGCTTGTCGGTTAGTTGGGTCTAGTTGTGTTTTGTTTTGCACATTGTCACACCGCTGCCAGCATCTCAGTACTTCCAGTGTTCGTAAGTTTTCCTTACTCGATTCTTTACTTTCTCGTACCGTATTTCCGTTTCTTGAACTGTGGTTATTCTCCCTCTTTTACTTATCATCGAGTTGATTTTGCCACCTCTTATCACCAGCATGGATGCTGGAAGGGGCCGTGGTCGTGGTCGTGATCGTGGCCGTGGACGCGGTCGGGGACGTGGGGCAACTGGTGGGGCAGCCACGTCGCATTCATCGGGAGCCGGCAGTACCGGTGACCACCATAGTCATGCTTCTTCTCAGGAGTGCGCCGACCTTGGTATTGCGGCAGTTATGCAACAAATGGTTAACCAAATGGCGGCGATAGCTCAGGTGGTTCAGAACCCGAATCCGGCCCATGCTAATCGGGGTGGAGCATACATTTGGCTCCAAGATGTCATCAAGATGCATCCTCCTCAGTTTTTGGGAGCATCAGACCCGATCGGCTGGGAGGGGTGGGTCAAGGAGATATCTAAAGTCTTCGTTGCCACCAATTGTCCCGAGGACCGTAAGGTCCCTATTGCCCAGTACTTTCTCACTGGGGACGCTACGGATTGGTGGGAGGCCGTTGGGCCCAAAGATCATGTTGCTTCGTGGGCCGAATTTCAGGAATTGACGGAGACTGAATATTGCTCGTGGCCGGTTAGACAGGCTCGAGTTCATGCTTTCTATGATGCTCAACCACGGGATATTCCCGTATCCCAAGCTATTGCCGATTTCAACAAGGAGTTGGGCTATGTGAAGACTCAAGTCGTCGAGGAAAGCGACAAAATTTTTCATTTTTCCAGGCGGATGAAATCGTCAATTCGAGACTACATGTATGGGCTCGTCTGTACTACTTTGAAGGATTATCAGAGCCGAGCTCTTGCCTATGATATGTCGGTAACAGCCAGTGCGGCGGTCCGAGAGAGTAAGAAGCAGAAATCCGCTGGGAATTTCTCGGGTTACAAGGGTGGAAGTCAGCAGAAATCTCAATCTGCAAATATTTCTATGGGCAGTTCGGCTCGTTTCTCTGGGAGTTTTCGAGGTGCCGCCGGAACCTCTGTTCGTGATCCCTCATGCTTTAACTATGGCCAGTCGGGCCATAGGAACCGGGAGTGTCCTCGTCCGCCTTTGACTTGTCATACTTGTGGTCAGTCGGGCCACAAGGCTTCTTTTTGCGAACAGATCAGACTGATTCGCGGCGCCCGTTCTTCTCACTCAGCACCTATGGAGCCGAGTGTGAACCAGGGCTCATTTTCTCTGCAGCATCCGCTGAGTGCCGGTCGAGGTAGAGGTCGGGGTCAGCCCTCTATAGGAGGAGCTTCCAGTGTCGGCTCTGCCCAACCGCATATCTATGAGATGAGGAGGGCCGATGACCCAGCAACCACGGTGGCGACAGGTACCGTTCATATCCATTCTCACCCTGTCAGTGTGCTTTTCGATTCTGGTGCTACACATTCGTTCATATCGTTGGAGTGTGTGCGCCGGTTGGGTCTCGACTGTTTGTCGCCTTGCGAGTCTTTCATCGTTAAACTTCCTAGTGGTGATAGAATTGTCGGTGATCGAGAGGTCCGGGACTGTTCTGTGTTTATTTGTGAGAGAGCTTGGCTCTCTAATCTTATTGTCGTTAATATTGAGGGTGAGGATTTGATTCTCGGGGATGATTGGCTCGAGCGGCATGGCGCAATCATGAACTACCGCACGAGAATCATCACTATGTTAGCCGAGGACGTCACCGAGCACTCTTTCGCAGGGCGAAAGAGGGGAAACCAGAAGTTCGTTATTAATGCCTTGAAGGCGATGAGTCTCCTGCGAAAGGGGTGTACTGGTTATTGGTGCTATGCCTTAAAGGCGGAGGATGGTGGAGTCGAGTTTTCGTCGACTCCAGTCGTTAGTGAGTTTCCTGATGTATTTCCTGATGAGTTACCGGGATTGCCACTAGATCGTGAGGTCGAGTTTGCTATAGAGTTAGAGCCGGGTGCGGCTCCGAATTCGAAGGCGCCGTATCGCATGGCACCTTCAGAGATGTCCGAGATGAAGAAGCAGTTGAGTGAGCTTCTTGAGTCGGGGTATGTTCGACCAAGCGCCTCGCCTTGGGGCGCAACGGTCCTGTTTGTGCGGAAGAAAGATGGTTCACTGCGTTTGTGTATCGACTATCGCGAACTAAACAAGGTGACCATAAAGACCAAGTATCCTTTGCCGAGGATTGATGACTTGTTCGATCAGTTGCAGGGAGCCGCAGTATTCTCGAAGATTGATTTGAGATCGGGGTACTATCAGCTCCGGGTAAGGGAGTCCGATGTGCCGAAAACAACTTTTCGGACGAGATACGGACATTATGAGTTTGTAGTTATGCCTTTCGGGTTAGCTAATGCGCCGGCGGTGTTCATGCAGTTGATGAACGAAGTCTTTATCGAGTATTTGGATAAGTGTGTCGTCGTCTTTATTGACGATATTCTTATTTATTCGAGGAACGAGGAGGAGCATGCCCATCATTTGCGGGTAGTGTTAGACATTTTGAGGCCCGAGCAACTCTATGCGAAGTTCTCGAAATGTGAGTTCTGGCTGAAGGAAGTGATGTTTTTAGGTCACGTGATTTCAGCTGAGTGGGTTCGTGTGGATCCGCAGAAGATTGAGGCAGTGTTGGATTGGGCGCCGCCCAAGAATGTGAGGGAGATCCGTAGTTTTTTGGGTTTGGCCAGCTACTACCGTAGGTTCGTCGAGGGCTTCTCGAAACTGGCTCGGCCACTTACACAGTTGCTCCAGAAATCCGAGAAGTTCATCTGGAATGACGAGAGACAGTCGAGTTTTGAGGAGCTGAAGAGGCGTTTGACTTCAGCCCCGATTTTAGCGTTGCCGTGTGGCAACGGGGGTTTTGCTGTTTATAGTGATGCTTCGGGTCAGGGTCTTGGGTGCATATTGATGCAGCACGGTAAGACCATTGCATATGCGTCAAGACAGTTGAGGCCGTATGAGCTTAACTACCCTACTCATGATTTGGATTTAGCGGCAGTTGTTTTTGCGCTCAAGATTTGGCGTCACTATCTTTTCGGCTCTGCATGTCAGATTTTTACCGATCATAAAAGTCTGAAGTACATATTTACTCAGCGGGATTCGAATATGAGGCAGAGGAGGTGGTTAGAGTTGATTAAGGATTATGACCTCGAAATCCTTTATCATCCGGGCAAGGCGAACGTCGTGGCCGATGCCTTGAGTCGGAAACCGGTTGCGTTGCGAACGCTTGAGATCCTTACGTCTCAGTCTGAGCTTCGGCAGGTTTTGATCGAGTTAGGTGTTGAGGTTTTGTTGCGTGGAGCTGTCGGGCAACTTTGTGCTTTAGAGATTTCGTCGTCTTTGATCGATGAAATTAAGCTGAAGCAATTAAAGGATCCGATGATCACTCAAATCCGAGAGAATATTCTTAAAGGAAAGCCTCCTGGGTTTGTGATTCACGAGGATGGTGTTTTGAGATTCCAGAGTCGGCTTTGTGTACCGAACGACTTAGAGTTGAGACAGAGTATTCTGCGTGAGGCCCATGCTACACCTTACTCCGTTCATCCTGGTTCGAATAAGATGTACAAGGACCTGAGAAGGAATTTCTGGTGGAATAATATGAAGGAGGGGGTCGCACAGTTTATAGCGAGATGTTTGACTTGTCAGCAGGTCAAAATCGAGCATCAACGATCGACCGGGTTATTGCAGTCACTTCCCGTTCCGGAATGGAAATGGGAAGATATATCGATGGATTTCATTACGAGTTTGCCGAGTTCGAGGTCGGGCATGAATATGGTCTGGGTGATTATCGATCGTCTGACCAAGTCGGCACATTTTCTGGGCATCAAAGACACTTGAGCCCCAGAGAAGTTGGCTCGTGTGTTTATCGCGCAGATCGTGAGGCTTCACGGTACTCCGAAGTCTATTGTATCGGATCGTGATGGCCGTTTTGTATCACACTTTTGGCAGGTGGTGCATAAGGCGTTGGGTACTCGTTTGTGTTTGAGTACCTCTTTTCATCCTCAGTCAGATGGACAGTCGGAACGCACTATCCAGACATTCGAGGATATGTTGCGTGCTTGTGCTCTCGATTGGAGCAGTGACTGGGAGGAGCATTTGCCATTGATCGAATTCACGTACAACAATAGTTGGCACGCGTCAATTTGGATGGCATCGTATGAGGCGCTTTACGGGCGGCATTGTCGATCGCCGATTTGTTGGAACGAAGCGTCTGATTTGGTCGGGACCGAACCGGATATTATTTTAGAGACGAGGCAGAAGGTGTATTTGATTCGAGAACAGATGTTGACCGCCCAAAGTCGACAGAAGTCCTATGCCGACGTCCGTCGTCGACCTTTGGAATTCGAGGTGGGAGACCACGTTTTGCTAAAGGTGTCGCCGACGAGGGGAGTTTTTCGTTTCGGGAAGAAGGGGAAGTTGAGTCCGAGATTTATTGGACCCTTTGAGATTCTCGAGCGAGTCGGTGAGTTGGCATACCGTTTGGCACTACCTCCGGCTTTGAGCCACGTTCATAGCGTTTTCCATGTTTCCCAGCTGAGGAAATATATTCCAGATCCTAGTCATATCATCGATTATGGTGAGATCGATATTGCCGAAGACATTACTTTCGAGGAGCGTCCCTTGAGGATTTTGGAGCACCGTGAGAAGCGACTGAGGCATAAGACTATTCCTTTGGTCAAAGTGCAGTGGTGGAGACATGGTGTCGAAGAAGCAACTTGGGAGACCGAGGATAACATGCGTGCTATGTACCCCGAGTTGTTTATTCCTTAAGTTTCGGGACAAAGCTTATTTTTAGAGGGGTAGAATGTAACACCCGCATTTTTCTTTTCCCGATATTTTCGCTTTTTGATGTATTTCTCATTTTCAGCAACACTCGTGTAACCGCATTAGTTTTGAGAATAATTGTTTCGAGACTTTTTGTCTTCCAGTTCTACATTATTGGTTCTTCCGTCGCTTATCGATATTATTTCCGTAAGTGTTGTTCAGAACCGCCGTTTCGGGGTTGCTGTGGGCCCATTATATGTTATGATGCGTTTTGAGATGTTCCATTTGATGCTTCGTTCGTGTTTCGGTGTTTCGGACCGTTGTTACCCTGTGCCTAACGCGCGCTAATGTTACTTTATAGCGCGCGCTAATCATCCTTCAGTAGCGCACGCTACGCTTGTTTTGTAGCGCGCTTAGCAAGTCCGGCCCAAGGCAGACGCTTTGCTACCGACTCGGTCAGTGCCAGTAGCGCACGCAATGGCGTATAGCCCGCCATCGATATGCTTTTAGCGCATGCTACGTTTGGCCGATAGCGCGCGCTAACGGGGTCAGGTGAGTACTGGGCAGGTCACTTCTGGACTCGGCTGATGTCCAGGTAGCGCACGCTATGGCCGATAGCGCACGCTACCGAGAGGCTATTAGCGCATGCTACGTTCCGTTTAGCGCACGCTAACGGACCAGTAATCTGGTTACTGGACTGGGACGTTAACTTCTGGACTGGAGTTTTGTCCCGTTAGCGCACGCTAACTTCTGAGGGTTAGCATGCGCTAACACTCCCTAGCTATATAAACTAGGGAGTTGACCCAAAGGAACATATTTTCCTTGAGTTCTTGGTGTATAATAACAACATCAACACGAATCTTTCATCCTAATCCAAGGTAAATCTCTTAGAACCCTACTTTTGGATAATTTGGGGGTTTTGGGATTTTCGTCCGATTCGTTCGATTTTGTTGGTTAATCCATGATGAATATGATTAATCTTGTTGATATCATTAGTTTTCCTACGGATTCATTGTATATTTTCATGGTTTTGCGAAATCGAGAGGGTTCGGTTGTGGTCCGCCCTCGTTGCTATTTTTTATACGAATATACATGAATCGTAGGTGGGTTTTCGGGTGTATTCCATTTCCGTATTCATTTAGAGATGGTTGTGATTGTGTTCTTCGAATAGTTAGGTTCGGTTCCGTTGGTTCCTAGCGTTCGTCGGTGATTTTCCTTCCGTTTGTGTCGTCGTCAATTACTCAAGGCAAGTATTTTTGGAAACCTTTATGCTTAACGTGAAATGGTAATGTATATTGTTTGTTCTTTACTCACCTCGGGAGGATCCGACGGGGCCTCGGGAGAATCTATGGCTTCGTCCTGGATTCATGAGTTTGTTTCGCGGCCATCTCGGGAGGATCCTTAGAGGCCTCGAGTGGGATTCGTGGCTTCATCCCGGGCTTAGGTGACGTGTGTGCTTGTTTTGTTTTATGAATGTGGCCAGCTCGGGAGGGTCCTTAGAGGCCTCGAGTAGGATTCGTGGCTTCGTCCCGGTCCTAGGCAAATTGATTTTGACTGTTTGTTTCTAGAAAAGACATGTCTGGTTTTGGTTTTCGAAATGACTTTGGTGC
The DNA here is from genome assembly GCA_033398695.1 of Orobanche coerulescens. Taxonomy (NCBI): domain Eukaryota; kingdom Viridiplantae; phylum Streptophyta; class Magnoliopsida; order Lamiales; family Orobanchaceae; genus Orobanche; species Orobanche coerulescens. Next base: position 98,700,573 of record CM065809.1, read on the forward strand.
ATGTACTATGAAATGTGCAAGCGATTGGTTTGCCTTGATTACTTGTACTAGCGTAATTGCTAACCCCTTTGGGGACTCATTGTGGGGAAATTCTTGTTATGGATTTCAGGTTATGATCATCCGGACGAGCGAGCACTGGGACAATACGAGGATGCTGGCCAGGGTCGTTGACATGTGCATTGAGTCTCTTTATTTCCATTTTTTTCCTTCGATATGGTTGTTGTCTACTTTTGAAACTTATAGATTGTACTCACGAGTACTTAGGCTTTTCTCTTCGGATTATGTTGTGTATTCGTGGAAGTTATTTATGTTTGCCATTGTTGATTATTCCGCCGGTTGTACCGGGCGTGTTATTTGATTTTCAACTGGATAATGTGTGTTTCTACTGTGGTAAGTTGTGTCTAGACTGGTGGGTCCCATGTAGGGGTCCACGGCACTGTAATACACCTCGAATATCTCGGGGGTGTTACACTATGAACGACCAAACGGTATGGCTCAAAGATGGACGTCATAGTACGCCTGATCCGAATATGTGTCAGTGCACATGTCCACCCCGTATACGGAATCCAGGATATACGTGTGACAATGTACCTAATTAGCCTCAACGAACTACGTCTCGTGTGCACAGCCCTTCACGGAAAATATTCACGCATGACTATATATGTGCCTGGCGAAAAATCCTACACAATATTCAATCGGAACGCAGATATGACTCCAGATATGTCACGATGCAACATGACAACGAAACTCAAAGAAATACATATGCAATAAGGATCAAAAGACTCACCGAAGTGAACAACGGACTGACAGTGAAAAGTCGACACGACCAATCAATATTCAAAACAACAATCCTGGGATCACAATCCCCAAATGATAATCCATACGACCAACAATCTCAGACAACAGTTCTGGGATCAACATCCCTCAATGAGACGATCAACACAACCATTAATACCAACAATAGTCCTGGGATCAACATCCCTCAACGAACAACCAATACGAATCTCAATATACGAAGCCTCAACGTACAACATATACAACAACTCAACATAATAATTATCTCATAACTGAACAATACATAAATTACCTCAAAGCCGAAGACAACATTCTTTCCACGAACAACATCCCTGAACGAATACACAGTTATACGAATAATCTCAAATAAGGTACCGTCCATTCAATACCAATAAACCTTTATTCCGATAGTTATGTCATCACGATAACTATCCTCGTTATCCGACATTCCATATCATAGATCAAAGATAACTCACAGCTCTATCCTCAATCAAACTTAATTAAACCATATACATTATGATTTGTCCCAAACCAAAACATGATAAACAAATCGTCATCCCGACAGTTTACATCTATAATATCATTGCTATATGAATTATAAATCAAATGAAAGCGAAACCCTTCATCAAATATTATAAACTGAACAAGTATAAACTTGCCTCGATACTGATACCATGAAGCCGTTATCAAATCCATTGCCTTCGTCTACGAGCTCCTTAGCCCCGACCAAAAGCAATCTACGAACTCTTCAACTTCAACCGCAACACAATGGTCATAAACCACGATCAAAACATATCAACCTATTACAATAACCGATTAACACACATTCGATAAAAATCAATAACCGGCATACCCAACCAATAAACACAACGGTTCAACGAAACCTCGATCATATACATAAAACCAAATAATCCAACTCAACAAATACGAACTCATATCCACAATACAAGCCATAACTCGATGATCACAAATAACAATCAATAACCGATCAAAAAACATAACGGTTCTATAATATCCCGATTAAATACGAATCCAAACAACCCAAACCAATCAAACACGAACTCAAAACCACAATACGATTCCACAATCCGAAGATCATATCAATAATCAATTTAAACCAACAAGGGTCTAACATTACGGATTCTAAATGAAATTATTAAATACGGATACACGTTTTCTCCTTGTATAATCATAATAAAATCCAATTACCGATTATCATCATCAATCCGGACGATCCGATTAATTCAACATTATAGATAACCATATTCCAAAGGTTTCAAATAATTCCATTATCCGAATTGAATACTTGTTCAATACGTATAAATTCTCAAACTCAAAAGTGAATCATAATCTTATCAAACCCGAAAATCATATTCGTATTCCTATACGAATATTGTACCAAAACACATAACTTAGTTTTAGATATGAATATTCCATATTCATATCTAAAACACCAACACCTCTTAAATATGTTCATCAATTCATATAATCCAAGAATTCCTTAAGAACACAACTTATTCCGAAATCACATTCAAAATCTCCAAACGACATAATCCGATGTGTTCTAACATCTAAACAATCCTTATTCACAATTTAAGGTGTATATAATCACGTTCTTCAACATATATACTTCTCATAACATCATGAATCGCAACAAACTACCAAGAACATCGAGAATACTACGATTCCGTAATCATAACGACATAATCAAGGCATTTGATCATCAATTCATTATCTTCCCTTAAAAAAATTCTCGTAAATACCAAGAATCATCACAACAATATCCATTCAACCATCATTCATACGAAAACGTGTAGAATTTTCCAAGTTCTACTCATTGAGACATTTCATCGAACACTTTGAAGGCATAGTCCAATTCAATCGATTATTCAAAGAAATACTCGAATTTGTTCTACAAATCTTTAAGAGTATTGAATGATTACAAGTTTACAGTCAAGTTCAATCAACAATCTGAATCAAAACGAAGCAAATCGGCCAAAACACCAAGAAACCTCAAGAACATCCAAAAACCAAAAGTTCATGTGTTCTTACCTTCGATCCGGGTGAAAGATGATGTTAATCCATGATTCCAACTTCCAAAACATGTTGTTATATGTTGCTCTTACTCAAATCATCGTCTTTGCCGAAGAAATCGCGAAAGGAATGAAGAAAAATGAAAAATGCCGGATGTGACTCGGTCCAGACCTTATATAGGCCGAGACCTGCCGGCACGTTACGTACGTAACCGGCGGGTCCTTACGTACGCAGCTGGCCGTGACCTACCCTTCGCCCATTCTCGCCGATACCTTTACGACGTAACCGGCAGCGCCCTTACGCACGTAATCGCCCTTACGGCCAGAATCGCCAGCCTTACGACGTAATCGGCCGCCCCAGCCTAGCGAGTCACTACCGACCGTGATCGGCCATCCCTGCGAGTCACTTCCGACCATGCTCGGCCACTACAGGTCCTCTCGGCCACGACTCGGCCAGCCGCCCCGTAACGTACGTAACACTTATTCCGTTACGTACGTAATACGTACATTAACTTGCTACATTATTATACTCGTATTACGTACGTAATACACCCTGTATAGCGTACGTAAATCCATCCGTGGACTCACCTGTCCACATATGTGCCGAAAGCCGCCGACCACGGGCCCCACTATCCGATCACAAGTCTGATTCCTCTTGTTATGTACGTTATGTACACTATATAACATACGTAAGCTAACACATTTTACGTACGTAAGCTCCAAGGCTTAACGTACGTAATGGCTTTTATACTTAACCAAAAATTCAACTATTCCTGTCCGACGTCTCGACATACTGGATACGAACATACAGCATACTGAATACACATATACTCATCCCAGAAAATATTCTCATACGATATACCTGATATCCAAATCAGTTCAACCTAATACAACAAATCCTCAATATAACTGTCAATCAAACACGTCAATTACACAAGTATAACTCTCTCGGACCTCAATTTATTTTATCCATACCGTATAGACACCAAGCTATACAATATATCTCAAATAAAATAATGCGAAAAATTTATACTGAAAATCCGGGTATTACATACTACCCCCCTTAAAAAGAAGTTTCGTCCTCGAAACTTGCGACCTGTCACCAACAACAGATAAATCCAAAACTTCCAACTCATCACAAAAACAATCAAGCGTCGCCACAAGGGAATAACCAAATCAATATACTTACAGGTGCGTGAAGCCGATGATCTCCCGTGATACTAGCACACGACTTCCGTACGAAGTCTCAATACAATACCAACACACACCAATATCACAAATAGCATTTTGAAAGGAATCTCAAAAATTTTGGAAACTCCAAAAATCGATTTGATTCAAAAGTCAAAAAAACTCATTTTCAAAAATCACGCTACTACCATACCGGTAGAGCCACATAACACACACGCCCGGGTTTCACAAAACTCAAGCTCCGATACCATCTTCTGTAACACCCCCAAAAACCACCCGGGATATTACAGCGCCGTGGGTCCCGCGCCGGAACCCACCAGGCTAAAAACCATTTCAAAAACGTTTAAAAACGCCAAAAGACCGATGACGGTAATATTTTAAATACTCAAATAATTTCAAAAGCATAGATCTCAAATACCATCATAAAATACCATTTGAAAATACAAGGGCAAGTGCCAATTCTCGACAGTTCAAAATGTACGTTAAGCTACCACTTATACGTACCGAAAAAATAGTTTGGGAAAAAGAGTTTGACGAAAATAACCCAAGTTCGTAAAATGCGAAAAGGCCATTTAAAATACACATGCTGGTAAAAATACCGGAAAGCCATTTTAAAATACACACGCAGCGGATAGAAATATAGTTCAAAATACACATTTACAGGGGAATAAAACAACCAGAAAAGAATACTCAATACTCAAATAAATGCCACAGCCAGTATCACCCGAGAAGCTCACCCCTTCACGACCGCTACTAGCTCGATCTCTGAGTACCTAAAAATAAAGCCCACGACGGGGTCAGCCACAATACTCAACAATGATATCGATCACATCATCATAATTAATTACATACCAATGTAATAATACTGTAAGAATAATACCAATGTAAACTTAGCGTCATAACCTTACCAATCCATGGCAATCCATACCAAATCGATCCTTACCATAATTCACATTTCGCATTCTCAAATGACGAAATGAACTTAACAACAATTATTTGTACTGTATTCAAACAATACCAAGTATTCTCAAAACATTATCATAACTCACAAGTACGGAGTAATCCAATCTGTGCCAAATCCCGTCCGTCGGATTACACAATCAAATCTCAACCTGGATAAACCAATAACATACAACATATATGTAGATCAACTACCACATGATAATGATAACAAATCCCGAACATCGATGTACAGTACGAATGCTCATACAATCAATAACAATGATCAACCAATAATTCAATCGAGAATATCATCGATATGATGAGCTCCAATACGACCAACCCAAGGTCAAAATACAACCGAAAATATCATCAACATGATAAATTCCAATACGATTGACAAAGGATCAACAATAACCGAGAATACCCTCAACATGGTAAACTCCAAACACGATCAACAAAGATCAACAATAACCGAGAACACCCTCAACAAGGTAGACTCCAAATGATCAACAAAGGACCAACAATAACCGAGAATACCATCAACAAGGTAAACTCCAACTGATCAACAATAATGGATCTCAAAGAAATAACCCTGACTGTCGAAACATACCCCTCGGGTGTATGAACAACCAGTCGCAAACCGTCGAACATATCCAATCATATATGGAACTATGAACGACCAAACTGTATGGCTCAAAGATGGACGTCATAGTACGCCCGATCCGAATATGTGTCAGTGCACATGTCCACCCCGTATATGGAATCCAGGATATACGTGGGACAATGTACCTAATTAGCCTCAACGAACTACATCTCGTGTGTACAGCCCTTCACGGAAAATATTCACGCATGACTATATATGTGCCCGGCTAAAAATCCTACACAATATTCAATCGGAATGCAGATATGACTCCAGATATGTCACGATGCAACATGACAACGAAACTCAAAGAAACACATATCCAATAAGGATCAAATGACTCACCGAAGTGAACAACAGACTGACAGTGAAAAGTCGACACGACCAATCAATATTCAAAACAACAATCCTGGGATCACAATCCCCAAAGGATAATCCATACGATCAACAATCTCAGACTACAGTTCTGGGATCAACATCCCTCAATGAGACGATCAACATAACCATTAATACCAACAATAGTCCTGGGATCAACATCTCTCAACGAACAACCAATATGAATCTCAATATACGAAGCCTCAACGTACAACATATACAACAACTCAACATAATAATTATCTCATAACTGAATAATACATAAATTACCTCAAAGCCGAAGACAACATTCTTTCCACGAACAACATCCCTGAACGAATACACAGTTATACGAATAATCTCAAATAAGGTACCATCCATTCAATACCAATAAACCTTTATTCCGATAGTTATGTCATAACGATAACTATCCTCATTATTCGACATTCCATATCATAGATCAAAGATAACTCACAGCTCTGTCCTGAATCAAACTTAATTAAACCATATACATAAACCACAGCATGATAAACAAATCGTCATCCCGACAGTTTACATCTATAATATCATTGCTATATGAATTATAAATGAAATGAAAGCGAAACCCTTCATCAAATATTATTGTAATATCCGCTCTTTTCTTCTTTTTCCGATATTCCCGTTTTGGTGTATTTTTTATTTTTTTGGTAGCTCGCTCGTAACCATGTCGACATTTTGAATCTATGTTATTCTTGGAGTTTCTCCATCTGGGATGATCTTGGTGATGTTTTGATATTATTCCGTTTTATGTCATGTATTATGGCAAGGACGTTCGATTCTCGTGGAACACGTTTGCTTTTGTAATTTCTTTGGTTTCACGAGTTCGTGTAGTTGAGTTGTTCATGTTTGGAGTTTCGGTTTGTTAATCCGACGTCGTATCGCGGATTTTGAACGTTTGGGCCGTTTCGTAATTTCCCTAAGTTACGGGGTAGTTTCCATCTCTGTCTGTTCCGAACCCTCGAGTAGTCGGAATCACGTTTCATTTTATATCTTTTGTCGTTGGCTTGAATCTGTCAGAAGTGTATCAGTTGGTAGCAGATACGTCTCGTTACTTCCCGATCATTTCCTCATCGAGAAGTGATTCAGATTTCTGCCTGCTGTCACAGGCTATGTTACGGCCGTAAGCCGTATGTGTCACGGCCGTAATGCTCGAGAGTTACGGCCGTAAGTTCCCTTATACGGCCGTAATAAGAGTCTTTTTTCTGCACTTGGGTCCAGTGGGGGGGTTACGGGCGTATCACGCTAGAGTTACGGCCATGAGAATTGTTACGGCCGTAACCTCATCTTGATACGGCCGTATGTCAGCTTCGTCAGATTGCCCAGTTTCATTCCTGGGAGCAGTTACGGCCGTATAGCAGGAAAGTTACGGCTGTAATATTCCTATGTTACGGCCGTATGTTATGGATGTTACGGCCGTAACACCGGCCAGTATATAAACTGGCAGCAGCCGTATTTTTTCTCATTTCTCACCTCTCTCACTTCTCTTCGCGACGGGAACGACTTGGAGAGCTAGGTTTCGTCCGATTTTCGCCCAAACACCATTGTAGAAGTATATTCAAGCTTCATATCATCAACCTATCACTAGTCATTCGTTGTTCATCGTCAAATCAAGGTAAAATTTCCTAGAACCCTATTTTGGGAAAGATTTAGGGGTGTTCATGTTTTCGTCAGATCCGTTCCGTTTTGTTAGTTAATTCATGATGAATATGATTAATCTTGTTGGCATTCCTCGTTTCCCTACGATTCATGGTGTATTTCGTAGTATCTTTCGTTATCAAGAGGGTTTGGTTGTGGTCCGCCCTCGTTGTTGTTTTCGTACGAATATACATGAATCGTAGGCGGGTTTTCGGGTGTATTCTATTTCCGTAATCGTTTAGAAGTGGTTGTGATTGTGTTATTCGAATCATTACGTTCATTTCCACCGATTCCTCGCGGTTGTGCTTGACTCTCCCTTTCCGTTCGTGTCACCGTCTATTAATCGAGGCAAGTATCCTTATGAACTTACGATCTTGACATATTAGTATTGTATGAGAAATTGTGTGTGTGTATACTCACTACGGGTTAGATCCGACGGGGTCTTGGTAGGGCTCCACGAAGCTGTGGGGCTGCGAGTTTGCTTTTAACCACTACGGGTTAGATCCGACGGGGTCTCGGTAGGGGTCCACGAAGCTGTGGGTCAGCGGTTAATTGTGGTGTATTTTACAAATGTGGTTGATTATTGGCATTTCCGGAAATGAGTGTTTTGGAACCACTGTTTTCTTGATTGCATGCATTTACTATATGTGTAAGATGTAAGTCGTTCATTTGGTTACTTGTACTAGCGTAATTGCTAACCCCTTTGGGGACCCGTTTTGGGGAAATTCGTTTTATGAATTTCAGGTCAGGTTCATCGAGACGAGCGGGCGCTGGACCAGTATGCGGATGATGGCCGTGCGTGATGATTGTGCGCGAGTGGTGTCTTATTGCCTTTTATCTTTTTACCTCCTGTGGTCTTTAAACTAATAGAAGTACTCGAGTACTTAAGAATTTTTACTCGTCTGGGTTGCATTGTTGTTTATTATGTTTGTGTCGAATTATGGTGTCATGATTGACCGGTTGAACCGGGTGGATTATTTGGTTTGGCGTCCTCATGACGAGGTGTTATTCTATTGTTTCTGTGAGTCGATGAGTGAGATGTTTGTTCAGCCTGGTGGGTCCCTTTTAGAGATTCACGGCGCTGTAATATACCTCAAATATCTTGGGGGTGTTACAATTATAAACTGAACAAGTATAAACTTGCCTCGATACTGATACCATGAAGTCGTTATCAAATCCATTGCCTTCGTCTACGAGCTCCTCAGCCCCGACCAAAAGCAATCTACGAACTCTTCAACTTCAACCGCAACACAACGGTCATAATCCACGATAAAAACATATCAACCTATTGCTATAACCGATTAAAACACATTCGATAAAAATCAATAACCGGCATACCCAACCAAAAAACTCAACGGTTCAACGAAACCTCGATCATATACATAAAACCAAATAATCCAACTCAACAAATACGAACTCATATCCACAATACAAGCCGTAACTCGATGATCACAAATAACAATCAATAACCGATCAAAAAACACAACGGTTCTACAATATCCCGATTAAATACGAATCCAAACAACCCAAACCAATCAAACACGAACTCAAAACCACAATACGATTCCACAATCCGAAGATCATATCAATAATCAATTTAAACCAACAAGGGTCTAACATTACCGATTCTAAATGAAATTCTTAAATACGGATACAAGTTTCCTCCTTGTATAATCATAATAAAATCCAATTACCGATTATCATCATAAATCTGGACGATCCGATTAATTCAACATTATAGATAACCATATTCCAAAGGTTTCAAATAATTCCATTATCCGAATTGAATACTTGTTCAATACGTATAAATTCTCAAACTCAAAAGTGAATCATAATCTTATCAAACCCGGAAATCATATTCGTATTCCTATACGAATATTGTACGAAAACACATAACTTAGTTTTAGATATGAATATTCCATATTCATATCTAAAACACCAACACCTCTTAAACATGTTCATCAATTCATATAATCCAAGAACTCCTTAATAACACAACTTATTCCGAAATCACATTCAAAATCTCCAAACGACATAATCCGATGTGTTCTAACATCTAAACAATCCTTATTCACAATTCAAGGTGTATATAATCATGTTCTTCAACATATATACTTCTCATAACATCATGAATCGCAACAAACTACCAAGAACATCGAGAATACTACGATTCCATAATCATAACGACATAATCAAGGCATTTGATCATCAATTCATTATCTTCCCTTAACAAAATTCTCGTAAATACCAAGAATCATCACAACAATATCGATTCAACCATCATTCATACGGAAACGTGTAGAATTTTCCAAGTTCTACTCATTGAGACATTTCATCGAACACTTTGAAGGCATAGTCCAATTCAATCGATTATTCAAAGAAATACTCGAATTCGTTCCACAAAAATTCAAGAGTATTGAATGATTACGAGTTTACAATCAAGTTCAATCAACAATCTGAATCAAAACGAAGCAAATCGGCCAAAACACCAAGAAACCTCAAGAACATCCAAAAACCAAAAGTTCATGTGTTCTTACCTTCGATCCGGGTGGAAGATGATGTTAATCCATGATTCCAACTTCCAAAACATGTTGTTATATATTGCTCTTACTCAAATCATCGTCTTCGCTGAAGAAATCGCGAAAGGAATGAAGAAAAACGAAAAATACCGGATGTGACTCGGTCCAGGCCTTATATAGGCCGAGACCTGACGGCACGTTACGTACGTAACCGGCGGGTCCTTACGTACGTAGCCGGCCGTGACCTACCCTTCTGTCCATTCTGGCCGACAGCCTTACGTACGTAACCGACAGCGTCCTTACGTACGTAATCGGCCTTTACGGCCGTAACCGGCCACAGCCTACGTACGTAATCGGCCAGTCCTAGCCCCCAGCGAGTCACTGCCGACCGTGATCGGCCATCCCTGCGAGTCACTGCCGACCATGCTCGGCCACTACAGGTCCTCTCGGCCACGACTCGGCCAGCCGCCCCGTAACGTACGTAACACTTATTCCATTGCGTACGTAATACGTACGTTGACTTGCTACATTATTATACTCGTATTACGTACGTAATACACCCTGTATAGCGTACGTAAATCCATCCGTTGACTCACTTGTACACATCTGCTCCGAAAGCCGCCGACCACGGGCCCCACTATCCGATCACAAGTCTGATTCCTCTTGTTACGTACGTTATGTACACTATATAACGTACGTAAGCTAACACATTTTACGTACGTAAGCTCCAAGGCTTAACGTACGTAATGGCTTTTATACTTAGCCAAAAATTCAACTGTTCCTGTCCGACGTCTCGACATACTGGATACGAACATACGACATACTGAATACACATATACTCATCCCAAAAAATATTCTCATACGATATACCTGATATCCAAATCAATTCAACCTGATACAACAAATCCTCAATATAACTGTCAATCAAACACGTCAATTACACAAGTATAACTCTCTCGGTCCTCAATTTATTTTATCCATACCGTATAGACACCAAGCTATACAATATATCTCAGATAAAATAACGCGAAAAATTTATACTGAAAATCCGAGTATTACACCATTGACTTGAGGGTTCAGTAGGAGATGTGCTTAATTAGATTATTTAAACGTTTAACATTAAATGCAATATATTTTATTTACTTATTTATTATATGTGATGTATGGAGTAGAATGTTGCCATAGAGAATTAAGTAAAAAAATATTTATATTAGTTTGTTATTTAAATTAATTAGATTTTCTAAATATTTAAAATTTTACTATTAAATTATGCAATATATTTTATTTAATTTTTTTTATTATATTACAGTAAGTTAATAGTCAATATTATTAAATACTACTTCCTCCGTTACTTTATTATTGCAACGTGTTGACTATTACACTGTTCACATACTCTCTTTTGACCATCTTTTATGATTTATGCATATAAAAAAATATAGTCATGTGAGATCTTGTTAGATTCATCTCGAAATATACTTTCAAAATATCAACGTCTTATAATTTTTAAAAATAAAGAATTGAAGATATTAATAATTAAAGTTGTGCATTGACAAGCGTGAAAGTCCAGATGTTGCACTTATAAAAGAACGGAGGTAGTATAATTTAACTGCATTATTGTGTATTGGCGTCACACATGTGACACGATTATAAGTATAAAAAATTAACCGTAAAGGCATCACAAATGTGACGCCAATACATATTAAAAGAAAAAGGAAGTAAAAAACATAGTTCAGTGGTAGGCGCGGGATTCGAACCCATGCATATGTGATATATGGAGTAGTATGTTGCCACTGAGCTATGTTTTTATTCGATAATTATTGTACATAAATATTATTTGTACTTACTATGAAAAATATTTTTATTTATATGCTAATTAGATTATTTAAGCGTTTAACATTAAATTATACAATATATTTTATTTATTTATTTATTATATGTGATGTATGGAGTAGCATGTTGCCATTGAGACTTAAGTAAAAAAATATTTATATTAGTTTGTTATTTAAATTAATTAGATTTTCTAAATATTTAAAATTTTACTATTAAATTATGCAATATATTTTGTTTAATTTTTTATTATATTACAGTAGGTTAATAGTCAATATTATTAAATACTAGAATTTAACAGCATTATTGTGTATTGGCATCACACATGTGACACCATTATAAGTATCTAAAAATTAATCATAAAGGCGTCACATATGTGACACCAATACATATTAAAAGAAAAGGGAAGTAAAAAACATAGCTCAGTGGCCGGCGCGAGATTCGAACCCTGCGCCTATATGATATATGGAGTAGCATGTTGCCACTGAGCTATGTTTTCATTCGATAATTATTGTACATAAATATTATTTGTACTTACTATGAAAAATACTTTTATTTATTTCTATTAAAATTAATTAGATTATTTAAACGTTTAATATTAAATTATGCAATATATTTTATTTACTTATTTATTATATGTGATGTATGGAGTAGCATGTTTCCATTGAGAATTAAGTAAAAAAAATATTTATATTAGTTTGTTATTTAAATTAATTAGATTTTCTAAATATTTAAAATTTTACTATTAAATTATGCATTATATTTTATTTATTTTTTTATTATATTACAGTAGGTTAATAATCAACATCATTAAATACTATATAAAAAAGAGCATTGTCGATCAATATATTGAAAATAATAATAGAAAATATTACACATCGTTAACATTCGACAAGTTATAGTAAAGGAAAAAAATATCATTCGACATCAACTTCTTCGCTTGAAGCTTCATCTTCTTCATTATCATCAAGTATTTCAATTGGATTGACATCTCTATCAACAAGTTCAATTTGCATGTCGTATCCGCTCAAGTCAACTACGAGATTAAGTATTGGAGCTTCCGCCTCTTGATAGTACTCGGGTTGAGGAATGAGCTCCTGCAATATTATCGAGGATGCTGCTGATACATCAACAACATGTCTAGCTCTTATCGGACAAACCACACACGCGTATGTTGAATTACATAATCCATTAAAGTAAATAATTGTATGTATAATAAATAGACGGGGGTATAATATTATTATCATATTGTACCTCTTCTCTGACAACCAAGTCTTCTAGATGGGTACCGAGCATAATACACTTGACTCGCTTGACTTGGGAAGATAAATGACTCGGCAGTCGCTTGTCTTGCTAGAGGATCGAGTTCAACTAACCCGTATAGACATTTCACTTTGCGGTTGTCAAACCAGGATTGTAGAACGTGAACTCCAATACCTCTAGGAGCATCCCGTAGTACTTAGCCAAATCTCCAGAACTATTTGCACTTGTAATACACAATCCACTATTCACAGGCCTTTTATTTTTCCCGTGAAATTCGGTATGAAATTTCAATCCATTCACCACGTAACATTTGTACATCTTCACTAATCGATCACCTCTAAACAATGCAGCAAGTTTAGAGTCCTTTAATTCTGTGGTCGCAACCAATCTTTCAAACCATGGAATTAAGTGATTAACTCGTGCGAACTCCAAGTCTCTGGTGGAGATATTACTCTGTAGTTGATTCTCAAATGCACTGAAATACATAATGTGTAAATACATGATTACATGTAAAAATATGGAATATCAAAATAATAACCGTATATGGTTCTGCTTATTCACAGTTCGTAAGAATATATAGGATTTGTAATACCCGCAATTTCGATTCCCAGTAATTTTCATTTTTCGCCGGAGGTCCGTTTCGACAACTCGCTTAAGACCGCTTCGTCATTCTGGGAATGTTTTATTCTGCACTTTTTGATGTCCGAGTTTGTTTCGGTGTCGTTTTGTTGAGTTCCGTGTTCTTTAGCGACTTTTCCGCGTACGAGTTCGACTTTGTTAGATCACCATTAATTTTTGGTAACTCCAAAAATTCCAAATCCTTGCAATATTATAGAGCATCGAATTAGCTTTCCAATGGTTCAAACGGTGAGTCAATCGGAGTCCGGACGAGAGAGTTATGGTCGTTTTAGCTCACCCGCTCATTTGGCCGATCCGCCGGCCGGACTCGGCCGTGTCGTCCGACACGGCCCGTGTCGTACTCGTCGGATAAGCGGAAGTGATCGCCTCAGACCCGGCCGTGTCGTGCAGCGCGGCCGTGCCGTACTCGTCCGGATAAGCCGGAGTGATCGCCTCAGGACCGGCCGTGTCGTGCAGCGCGGCCGTCGTACTCGTCCGGATAAGCGGTAGCCACGCCTGCAGGCTCGACCGTGTTCCAGGACACGGCCGAGTCGATGCCGAGCGCCCCTTCGCGACACGACCGTGTCATGCAGGACACGGTCGAGTCCCTGCCGGCCGATTGCGCGCCACGACCGTGTCATGTCGGACACGGTCGAGTCTGTCCGCCCTATAAATTCGTTTTCTCGGCATTTCAGCTCATTTTTCCCCGTTTCTTCACCTGCAACCGAGAGAGAGAGAGAGCCGGAGGGAGGGTTTTTACTTCACAAATCATTTGAGTGTTTTATTTTCTTCATCCTCCTTCAATCGTTTAGCTCGGATTGTGGATTTAGCACGTGTTCTTCGGATTATAGGGATTGAATCTTCAAGAGGTAAGAACTCCTTCAATCCTAGTATGATTTTGGGGAGGGTTTGGTGGTGATCTTGTGTTTTAATTCGAATTTACCGATGTTGTTGTTAGATTTTGATAATATACTCGTAACCCTTGGTTTTCTTGTTATCGGTTGGGATGAAATCCCGTTATTCCACCGTTGACCGATTTCTTTTCCTTATGCACGCGTGGTGTCCGATGAATTGTCCCAACGGGTAGAACTAGGATGAATTTCTTCGTATTCATGGTGTTGAAATTGGTTTTATATCACTATTGTGTTAGGGTCGGATTTGAGGGGATTGTTCGGACCGGAACCTATTCCTTCGTCGTCTCCTTCGCGTCGTATTACCAAGGCAAGTACCTCGATATACGAATTGTAACTGCGTGAGATCATTGTTGTCGAAGTGTATGAGTTTATATGGAGGTATAAACATGTATGTGTATATATATATATATGTGTGTTTATATATATAGTTACATGTTAAATATATGTATGTATATACGTATATTAATATATATGTTTATGTCGGTGATCGACGAGTGTTGAATTCTAACATTAGTTGACGTACTCAACTTGGATTGATGGGCGAACCATAGTTATTCATATAATATAGTGAGGTTATATATTTATATATATATATATATATATATATATGTATAAATGTGTGTATATTCGGTTGAGTCGCAACATAGAGATATATGTGCGGCGTTGATTGAGTTTGATTGATAATGTGCGTGTTATTGTTTATTTGTGTGGATATGGACTGGCGGAGAAATTGTGTGACTTGATGTACCGAGTTGAAAATTGTTGTGACAATTGTCCGTGTGCTTGATGCTTGAACAATGTGGATACTTGTTGTGAGAAACGTCATATCCGGGAACCTCTGAGGGCGGGGCGGTGTACTCCGGCACGGTGTCTGCTGCAATGTGCGGCTCCATATGGGTGGTGAACGCCGGTGTCACCTAATGCGTGTGTCAAGGGGCTCTTGCGGGAGTGACGCGGTGCGGTGACATGTTCAAGGAGCGGCCGACATAGTGGAGTGAACGCCGGTGCACAGTGTGCGGTGGAGGCGCTGGCGAGCTTATTGGTTACGGGTATTTGAGTGATAGCTAAGACCCGTTACGAACGATGTTCGTATCTCAATTCTTTCAACTCACTTTTTAATATTTGTCTCGTCTGAGACTGCATGATTCATGTTTTTGAAAGCTTGTTTCAAATTGTTTTAAAGCGTTGGTATCGGGGTTAGTTAACCACGGAGGTTTGTGAAATCTCAGGGTTAATTAATCGGGGTCTTGAGCAGGATATGTCGAATGAGAGTTTTGTGCCTTTGATTGTATTGTGGTGCTATTCTGTATTGGGTCGAGGACCTGTGGAATGTTGAGATGATTGATTTCACGATGATGTTATTTGGAATGGGTTGAGGACCCCGTGAGATGTTGTAATGATTTCGTTTGTGACGGGTTCTATAAACCTGGTCGAGAACCCCAAATAAGTTGACTTGGTTTTTGTAATCGTTTTCCATACGTTGGGTCAAGGACCCGAGTGTTTTTGAAATTAGTTCCAAAAGTATTCCCATTCGATTTTAAAAACCGGAACGACCGAGTCAACAATAATGATTGCAAACTATCTTATTAAAATATTTTTCCTTTTACAAGAGGGATCTTCCTGACTCCTTGGGCTCGTTTAAAGTTTCATGAATGTTATTTTCGGTAAGGAGAATATGACTATGTGATTACCTTTCACCTCGTGTATACGAGTGTTATTCTGTGCTGACTGTGGGAATGTATGATTTGTGTTAAGGCTTCACGGCGGTTGAATTTTGTGTTGTTACTGTTCGTATATCTTGAATATTATGTACTTGCACTAGCAAAATTCCAGTTTGCTAACCCCCGAGTTTTCGGGGGGTGGGTGCCTGTTATGCGCTCAGGTTTTGGCAGCTCGGGAGCAGTCACGAGATTGGCTTGGAAGGAGATGGAAGACGACGATGCTAATCACACCAGAGTCAGAGTCTTTTCTTTTGTATCATTTTGGTCGGTATTTCTCTGTCGTTCGAGTATTCACCCTTGCATGGGTGTAGTTATCATTTATTAAATTCATTGTTGTCATTGTAATATGAATGTCGTTAGTTTCTGAATTGGTTTATGACCTTATCGGTCTGTTTTCTATTTAATTTTGACCCCGGTCGGTCAATCATCGAGTAGTCTTTTGGAGTTTAGCCTGGTAGATCCTTGTGATAAGGGTCTACGGCGTGTAACATTCCCGGTCGTATTCTGGGGGTGTTACATTTATGGTATCAGAGCTTAGGTTTGCGAAAAACCTAGGCCGTTGGGTCAAGTCCATGTCTTGTGTAAGTCGCGCGCATCAGAGTTGTGATTAGTATCGTAGTTCCGACATCATCTTCCGGCAATCCGTGATGGTAAGCCTCCCGATCGTAAGTTCCCTTATATACGTATTTGATTATATTGTGCTAATGTGCTTAATGTGAACTAGGAATTGGAACTTGTTGGGGATATTATCGTTTTAGGATATAACATGCGTATGCGGTCCGAGTATAAATAGTTACGTAGTATGCTTCGGAAGTCGAACATGTTTATCTGTTTCGGTACTTTATTAGAATGAATTTACGAATGACAATTTTATCCACCGCATGAGTATTTTAAGATGGTTTTTGTTATCTTGCAAACCAAGTTTTGACATTTTGGTCTTGCATGTTTTGATAGTATTCTTATGACGGTATTTGATGTTTTATAAATGACTTTTGGGAGTATTTGAGAATATTACCGACTTCGGCCTTTTTGGCGTTTTGATCATTTTTTTTAAAATGAGTTTTAGCACAGTGGGTTCCAGACGGACCCACGGCGCTGTAGTATCACGAATATTTTAAAGTGATGCTTTGAAATTTTCTAACATTGTGTAAAGCCATGATTTAATACCGTCATGTTAAATGGTCACGTATCTCGGTGGAGAATTCTTTCGAATAAACATTTTTGAAGAAGAGGAAAGATTTTCAAAATTTTGATATTTGGGACTCAACATTTTCGAAATATTTCAAATTAGTTACGAATTAATTTTCGATTTCCTTTTTTCTTTTATTCATCACTCGAAAATAATCAGAGTCTTTATGTAAACTTCCTCTTCCGAAATAAAAGACAGTGGTTACAAGTCTTGGGCGCAACGTGACTAGCCCCTTTTTCAAAAATTTGTTTTCATTAAGTGCATACATATAATGATCGTCCTCGTCGAGGAACTCGAACTTGACTTCATAAAACTCTATGCTTTACGATAGTACCGTTATTCTAAGGATGCTAACTAAAACTCGGGTTGATAATTGTGGTATATTACGATCGATAAACTAATACCGTTGATCGGTGTTATCCGTATTAGTATGTCAAGCCTCGGCGGACGTGGACGTGATGATGGAAATGGAAGCGGCAAGGTGGTTCGCATTTACCACGATCCATGCTACGGTGAAGGAGTATCTAGATCAATCGATATCCTATGAAATCTCCTCAGTGGTCGAGACCACGAGCGAAGCCAAGAGACCGAGGATATCTGGGAAGTTTTTGGGCGGTGCAGAGCCTAAGGCTCCCAAACCCCAACGTCGTTCGAACGTGTCGTCTTCGCGATCAGGAGTGAACGCTTGGAATCCCAAGCCAGCATCGGTGACTCTCGGTAAGAAGGGAGGGTGCTTCAACTGTAACTGTCAGGGACATGTTCGTGCAAATTGTCCCTCTCCACTCTTGACTTGTTACCGGTGTGGGTGTGAAGGTCATCGGGAGAAACACTGTGAGACAGTTTCCGAATTGGCAAAGAATGCCGCCCTGAGAGGGAGCAGAGCAAGTGACTGGAGAATGTCCCGAAACCCTATGTCTCCTTCTGAAGAACCTAACATGGGAGGGTGAATATTTTGTAATATGCCCTAATCGTTGCTGTTTGGGACAATCGTGACTTTGATCGTTCTTCATTTCATTGCTCTATATTACCAACTCTTGTTGTTCTAAGTTCGGGATCGAAATGTTTTCTTAGTATGGGGAAATGTACTACCCGTACTCTTCATAGTATTTTCAGTGTTGGGTGACTTCCATTGCTGGTACTTCATCTATGACCCTCTCGATAATTTTTTTTAAAACTACCCTGTTGTACTTAGCCTACCGTTCTCCGAACGAATTTCAGAACCGTGTTGTTAGACTCCGTGAATTATTGTGGTCTTTCCATATCTGAACCTAATTCTTGCAAATTTTGTTCGGAACTATTATTCCCACGCGTGTAATTAGCACTTCCGAATATGTTTTGAACTTGGATGCGGTTGGTCGAGCTCGAAACATGATTTTCAGGACGTCTGAACTATTTTGTGATTTTCTTAACTCGGGGAGCTTTGGTATCTAAATTCATACTCCTCCACCTCGACTTATCGTGTTCACTTACATTTTAGAATCCCGCATTCGCGCATTGCTCGTGATGATTTGGGGCTGGGCAAGTAGTTATTTCCTTGATTGTTCCGCCGCTCTCTATTTTAAGTTTCGGGACGAAACTTCTTTTAAGGAGGGTAGAATGTAATACCCGCAATTTCGATTCCCAGTAATTTTCATTTTTCGCCGGAGGTCCGTTTCGACAACTCGCTTAAGACCGCTTCGTCATTCTGGGAATGTTTTATTCTGCATTTTTTGATGTCCGAGTTTGTTTCGGTGTCGTTTTGTTGAGTTCCGTGTTCTTTAGCGACTTTTCCGCGTACGAGTTCGACTTTGTTAGATCACCATTAATTTTTGGTAACTCCAAAAATTCCAAATCCTTGCAATATTATAGAGCATCGAATTAGCTTTCCAATGGTTCAAACGGTGAGTCAATCGGAGTCCGGACGAGAGAGTTATGGTCGTTTTAGCTCACCCGCTCATTTGGCCGATCACTGCCGACCGGACTCGGCCGTGTCGTCCGACACGGCCCGTGTCGTACTCGTCCGGATAAGCCGGAAGTGACTGCCTCAGGACCCGACCGTGTCGTCTGGCACGGCCGTGCATTTCGCCCGGGATAAGCCGGAAGTGATCGCCTCAGACCCGGCCGTCGTCGGCACGGCCATGCCGCACTCGGCCCGCATAAGCCGGTAGCCACGCTTGCAGGCTCGACCGTGTTCCGTGACACGGCCGAGTCGATGCCGAGCGCCTTCGCGACACGACCGTGTCATGCAGACACGGTCGAGTCCCTGCCGGCCGATTGCGCGCCACGACCGTGTCATGTCGGACACGGTCGAGTCTGTCCGCCCTATAAATTCGTTTTCTCGGCATTTCAGCTCATTTTTCCCCGTTTCTTCACCTGCAACCGAGAGAGAGAGCCGGAGGGAGGGTTTTTACTTCACAAATCATTTGAGTGTTTTATTTTCTTCATCCTCCTTCAATCATTTAGCTCGGATTGTGGATTTAGCACGTGTTCTTCGGATTATAGGGATTGAATCTTCAAGAGGTAAGAACTCCTTCAATCCTAGTATGATTTTGGGGAGGGTTTGGTGGTGATCTTGTGTTTTAATTCGAATTTACCGATGTTGTTGTTAGATTTTGATAATATACTCAGAATCGCTTGGTTTTCTTGTTATCGGTTGGGATGAAATCCCGTTATTCCACCGTTGACCGATTTCTTTTCCTTATGCACGCGTGGTGTCCGATGAATTGTCCCAACGGGTAGAACTAGGATGAATTTCTTCGTATTCATGGTGTTGAAATTGGTTTTATATCACTATTGTGTTAGGGTCGGATTTGAGGGGATTGTTCGACCGGAACCTATTCCTTCGCGTCTCCTTCGGTCGTATTACCAAGGCAAGTACCTCGATATACGAATTGTAACTGCGTGAGATCATTGTTGTCGAAGTGTATGAGTTTATATGGAGGTATAAACATGTATGTGTATATATATATGTGTGTTTATATATATAGTTACATGTTAAATATATGTATGTATATACGTATATTAATATATATGTTTATGTCGGTGATCGACGAGTGTTGAATTCTAACATTAGTTGACGTACTCAACTTGGATTGATGGGCGAACCATAGTTATTCATATAATATAGTGAGGTTATATATTTATATATATATATATGTATAAATGTGTGTATATTCGGTTGAGTCGCAACATAGAGATATATGTGCGGCGTTGATTGAGTTTGATTGATAATGTGCGTGTTATTGTTTATTTGTGTGGATATGGACTGGCGGAGAAATTGTGTGACTTGATGTACCGAGTTGAAAATTGTTGTGACAATTGTCCGTGTGCTTGATGCTTGAACAATGTGGATACTTGTTGTGAGAAACGTCATATCCGGGAACCTCTGAGGGCGGGGCGGTGTACTCCGGCCTGGTGTACGCTGCAATGTGCGGCTCCATATGGTGGTGAACGCCGGTGTCACCTAATGCGTGTGTCAAGGCGGCTCTTGCGGGAGTGACGCCGGTGCGGTGACATGTTCAAGGAGCGGCCGACATAGTGGAGTGAACGCCGGTGCACAGGTGTGCAGTGGAGGCGCCTGGCAGGCTTATTGGTTACGGGTATTTGAGTGATAGCTAAGACCCGTTACGAACGATGTTCGTATCTCAATTCTTTCAACTCACTTTTTAATATTTGTCTCGATACAGACCGCAATTCATGTTTTTGAAAGCTTGTTTCAAATTGTTTTAAAGCGTTGGTATCAGGGTTAGTTAACCACGGAGGTTTGACGAAATCTCCGAGGGTTAATTAATCGGGGGTCTTGAGCAGGATATGTCGAATGAGAGTTTTGTGCCTTTGATTTTATTGTGGTGCTATTCTGTGTATTGGGTCGAGGACCCTGTGGAATGTTGAGATGATTGATTTCACGATGATGTTATTTGGAATGGGTTGAGGACCCTGTGAGATGTTGTAATGATTTCGTTTGTGACTGGGTTCTATTATCTGGGTAGTGAACCCCTTATAAGTTGTCTTGGTTTTTGTGTTTTCGTTTTGGATACGTTGGGTCAAGGACGCGAGTGTTTTTGAAATTAGTTCCAAAAGTATTCCCATTCGATTTTAAAAACCTTAACGACCGAGTCAACAATAATGATTGCAAACTATCTTATTAAAATATTTTTCCTTTTACAAGAGGGATCTTCCCGACTCCTTGGGCTCGTTTAAAGTTTCATGAATGTTATTTTCCGTAAGGAGAATATGACTATGTGATTACCTTTCACCTCGTGTATACGAGTGTTATTCTGCCGATCTTGTGGGAATGTATGATTTGTGTTAAGGCTTCACGGCGGTTGAATTTTGTGTTGTTACTGTCAGATATCTTGAATATTATGTACTTGCACTAGCAAAATTCCGGTTGCTAACCCCGAGTTTTCGGGGGTGCTGTTATGCGCTCAGTTTTGGCAAATGGGAGCAATACTGGATCGATTGAAGGAGATGGAAGACGACGATGCTAATCACACCAGAGTCAGAGTCTTTTCTTTTGTATCATTTTGGTCGGTATTTCTCTGTCGTTCGAGTATTCACCCTTGCATGGGTGTAGTTATCATTTATTAAATTCATTGTTGTCATTGTAATATGAATGTCGTTAGTTTCTGAATAGGTTTATGACCTTATCGGTCTGTTTTCTATTTAATTTTGACCCCGGTCGGTCAATCATCGAGTAGTCTTTTGGAGTTTAGCCTGGTAGATCCTTGTGATAAGGGTCTACGGCGTGTAACATTCCCGGTCGTATTCTGGGGGTGTTACAGGATTGCCATATTCCACTCAACTTTAGCCATGTGTCGTCCCTTACTTTTTCCCATTACTAGACCTTTTGGTGTAAAGATCGACATGTGTCCTTCAAATTGAGGGGAAAATAGAACCTCGTTCCTTTTCAGTCGTGTCGTCGTTGTGTCGATTTCTTTGTCGAAGTAGAAGGAACTAAAATTTGTGATTTTAGTCAGTAAATAAGCCTCACATATGGAACCTTCAACCTTTGCTTTATTGCTCACCATGCCTTTTAGAATAAACATCATCATGTATTGTATGAAATACTTAATTTATAAATACATACACAACATAATGCATATATTAACAGAAAGAAAAGAAGAGTACCTCTCGAATGGGTACATCCATCGATAGAAGACCGCGCTAATCTTTCTGCATAGCGCACGCTAGAGATCCCTTAGTAGCGCACGCTACCGGACACCTAGCGTGCGCTAGTCCCCCGATATTAGCGTGCGCTAGACAACGTAGCGTACACTAATCCGCTAGTCCAGAGGACTGGAATCAGAACTGCCACTCCCAGGGCTCAGCTCGCTAGCATGCGCTACGAAGCAGAAGTAGAGTGCGCTACTAAGGGATCTCTAGCGTGCGCTATGCAGAAAGATTAGCGCGCGCTAGGCACGGAATATGAACGGCCCAAAACACCGGAACATGAACGAAACATCAAACGGAACATCTCAAAACGCATAATAACATAGAATGGATCCACGGCAACCCCAAAACGGCGGTTCCGAACAACAATTACGAGAATCAGATCAATAGATGACGGAAGAAATATACTGAAAAATACACGAGGGTCGCTAAAAATGAGAAATACACCGAAAAATGAAAATACCAGGAAAAGAAAAATGCGGATATTACATTCTACCCCTCTAAAAATAAGTTTCGTCCCGAAACATAAGAAACAAACAATTCGGGGTACCTAGCACGCATGCTATCCTCGGTTTCCCAAGTTGCCTCCTCGATACCATGTCTCGACCACTGCACGTTGACCAAAGGGATGGTCTTATGCCTTAGTCTCTTCTCACGATGCTCCAAAATCTTCAAAGGACGCTCCTCAAAAGTAATATCCTTGGCGACATTAATTTCACCATAATCGATGACGTCACTAGGATCCGGGACATATTTCCTCAGCTGGGAAACATGAAAAACACTATGAACATGACTCAGGGTCGGGGGTAACGCCAAACGGTATGCCAACCCACCGACTCGCTCGAGAATCTCGAAGGGCCCAATAAATTTCAGACTCAACTTCCCTTTCTTCCCGAAACGGAAAACTCCTCTCGTCGACGACACCTTTAGCAAAACGTGGTCTCCCACCTCGAATTCCAAAGGTCGACGACGGACATCGGCATATGACTTCTGTTGACTCTGGGCAGTCAACATCCATTCCCGAATTAATTCTATCTTCCGCCTCGTCTCTAGAACGATATCCGGCTCGGTTCCGACCATATCGGACGCCTCATTCCAACAAATCGGTGATCGACAACGTCGCCCATAAAGTGCCTCATATGGTGCCATCCGAATCGACGCGTGCCAACTATTGTTGTACGTGAATTCGATCAATGGCAAATGCTCCTCCCAGTCATTGCTCCAATCGAGAGCACAAGCACGCAACATATTCTCGAATGTATGGATAGTGCGTTCCGACTGTCCATCTGACTGAAGATGAAAATAGGTACTCAAATGCAAACGAGTACCCAACGCCTTATGCACCGCCTGCCAAAAATTCGATACAAAACGGCCATCACGATCCGAAATAATAGACTTCGGAGTACCGTGAAGCCTCACAATCTGCGCGATAAACACACGAGCCAACTTCTCCGGGCCCCAAGTGTCCTTGATGCCAACAAAATGTGCCGACTTGGTCAGACGATCAACAATCACCCAGACCATATTCATGCCCGACCTCGATCTCGGCAAACTCGTAATGAAATCCATCGATATATCTTGCCATTTCCATTCTGGAACAGGAAGTGACTGCAATAACCCGGCCGGTCGCTGATGCTCGATTTTGACCTACTGACAAGTCAAACATCTCGCTACAAATTGTGCGACCTCCTCCTTCATATCCTTCCACCAGAAATTCCTTCTCAGGTCCATATACATCTTACTCGAACCAGGATGAACGGAGTAAGGTGTAGCATGGGCCTCACGCAAATACTCTGTCTCAACTCTGAGTCGTTCGGTACAAAAAGCCGACTCTGGAATCTCAAAAAACCATCCTCATGAATCACAAACCTAGGATACTTTACTTTAAGAACGTTCTCTCGGATTTGAGTGATCATCGGATCCTCTAATTGTTTCAGCTTAATTTCATCGATCAAAGACAACGAAATCTCTAAAGCACAAAGTTGCCCGACAGCTCCAGGCAACAAAACCTCAATACCTAACTCGATCAAAAGCTGCCGAAGCTCAGACTGAGACATAAGGATCTCAAGCGTTCGCAACGCAACCGGTTTCCAACTCAAGGCGTCGGCCACGATGTTCGCCTTGCCCGGATGATAAAGGATTTTGAGGTCATAATCCTTAATCAACTCTAACCACCTCCTCTGCGTCATATTCAAATCCCGCTGAGTAAATATGTACTTCAGACTTTTATGATCGTTAAAAATATGACATGCAGAGTCGAAAAGATAGTGACGCCAAATCTTGATCGTAAAAACAACTGCCGCTAACTCCAAATCATGAGTAGGGTAGTTAAGCTCATACGACCTCAACTGTCTTGACGCATGTGCAATGGTCTTACCGTGCTGCATCAATACACACCCAAGACCCTGACCCGAAGCATCACTAGAAACAGCAAAACCCCCGTTGCCACACGGCAATGCTAAAATCGGGGCTGAAGTCAAACACCTCTTCAGCTCCTCAAAACTCGACTGTTTCTCGTCATTCCGGACGAACTTCTCGGATTTCTGTAGCAACTGTGTAAGTGGCCGAGCCAGTTTCGAGAAGCCCTCGATGAACCTACGGTAGTAGCTGGCCAAACCCAAGAAACTACGGATCTCCTTCACATTCTTGGGCGGCGCCCAATCCAACACTGCCTCAATCTTCTGCGGATCCACACGAACCCCCTCAGCTGAAATCACGTGACCTAAAAACATCACTTCCTTCAGCCAGAACTCACATTTCGAGAACTTCGCATAGAGTTGCTCGATCCTCAAACTATCTAACACTACCTGCAAATGATGGGCATGCTCCTCCTCGTTCCTCGAATAAATAAGAATATCGTCAATGAAGATGATGACACACTTATCCAAATACTCGATAAAGACTTTGTTCATCAACTGCATGAACACTGCCGGCGCATTAGTTAACTCGAAAGGCATAACTACAAACTCATAATGTCCGTATCTCGTCCGAAAAGCTGTTTTCGGCACATCGGATCCCTCACTCGGAGCTGATAGTACCCCGATCTCAAATAAATCTTCGAGAATACTGCGGCTCCCTGCAACTGATCGAACATCAATCCTCGGCAAAGGATACTTGTTCTTTATGGTTACCTTGTTTAGTTCGCGATAGTCGATACACAAATGCAGTGAACCATCCTTCTTCCGCACAAACAGGACCGGTGCGCCCAAGGCGAGGCGCTCGGTCGAACATACCCCGACTCAAGAAGCTCGCTCAACTGCTTCTTCAGCTCGGACATCTCTGAAGGTGCCATGCGATACGGCGCCTTCGAAATCGGAGCCGCGCCCGACTCTAACTCTATAGCAAACTCGACCTCACGATCCGGTGGCAATCCAGGTAACTCGTCAGGAAATACATCAGGAAACTCACTAACGACTGGAATCGACGAAAACTCGACTCCACCATCCTCCGCCTTTAAGGCATAGCACCAATAACCAGTACACCCCTTTCGCAGGAGCCTCATCGCCTTCAAGGCGTTAATAATGAACTTCTGGTTTCCCCTCTTTCGCCCTGCGAAAGAATGCTCGGTGCCGTCCTCGGCTAACATAGTGATGATTCTCATGCGGTAGTTCATGATTGCGCCATGCCGCTCGAGCCAATCATCCCCGAGAATCAAATCATCACCCTCAATATTAACGACAATACGATTAGGGAGCCAAGCTCTCTCACAAATAAACACAGAACAGTCCCGGACCTCTCGATCACTGATAATTCTATCACCACTAGGAAGTTTAACGATGAAAGACTCGCAAGGCGACAAACACTCGAGACCCAACCGGCACACACACTCCAACGATATGAATGAATGTGTAGCGCCAGAATCGAAAAGCACACTGACAGGGTGAGAATGGATATGAACGGTAACTGTCGTCACCGTGGCCGCTGGGTCATCGGCCCTCCTCATCTCATAGATACGCGGCTGGGCAGAGCCGACACTGGAAGCTCCTCCTCTAGCGGGCTGACCCCGACCTCTACCTCGACCGGCACTCGGCGGAGGCTGCAGAGCAAACGAGCCCTGGTTCACACTCGGCTCTCTAAGTGCTGGAAAAGAATCACGGGACTCTCGAAACTGTCTGTCCTGTTCACAAAAGAGGGCCTTGTGGCCCGACTGGCCACAAGTATGACAAGTCAACTTCTGACGAGGACACTGCCGGTTCCTATGGCCCGGCTGGCCACAGTCAAAGCATGTGGGATCATGAACGGAGGTTTCGGTGGCACCTCGAAAACTCCCAGAGAAACGAGCCAAACCGCCCGTAGAAATATTCGCAACCTGAGATTTCTGCTGGCCTCCACCCTTGGGACCAGAAAAATTTCCGACTGACTTCTGATTCTTGCTCTCACGAGCCACATCACTGGCCATCACCGACATATCGTAAGCAAGAGCCCTACTCTGATAATCCTTCAAAGTAGTGCAGACGAGCCCAAACATATAGTCCCGAATTGACAGTTTCATCCTCCTGGAAAAATGGAAAATTTTGTCGCTCTCCTCGAAAACTTGGGTCTTCACATAGCCCAACTCCTTGTTAAAATCGGCAATAGCTCGGGATACGGGAATATCCCGTGGTTGAGCATCATAGAAAGCATGGACTCGAGCCTGTCTAACCGGCCACGGGCAATATTCAGTCTCCATCAATTCCTAAAATTTGGCCCACGAAGCAACATGGTCTTTGGGCCCAACGGCCTCCCACCAATCCGTAGCGTCCCCAGTGAGAAAGTACTGGGCAATAGGGACCTTACGGTCCTCGGGACAGTTGGTGGCAACGAAGACTTTAGATATCTCCTTGATCCACCCCTCCCAGCCGATCGGGTCTGATGCTCCCGAAAACTGAGGAGGATGCATCTTGATGACATCTTGGAGCCAACGGTCTGCTCCGCCCCGATTAGCATGGGCCGGATCGGGGTTTTGAACCACCTGAGCTATCGCCGCCATTTGGTTTACCATTTGCTGCATAACGGCCGCAATACCAAGGTCGGCGCGCTCCTGAGAAGAAGCATGATTGTGACGGTCACCGGTACTGCCGGCTCCCGAAGAATGCGACATGGTCACCCCACCGGCTGCCCCACGTCCCCGGCCGCGTCCACGGCCACGACCACGACCACGGCCCCTTCCAGCATTCATGCTGGTGTTAAGAGGTGGCAAAAAGCAACTCGATGATAAGTAAAAGAGGGAGAATAACCACAGTTCAAGAAACGGAAATACGGTACGAGAAAGTAAAGAATCGAGTAAGGGAAACTTATGAACACTGGAATTACTGAGATGCTGGCAGCGGTGTGACAATGTGCAAAACAAACACAACTAGACCCAAATAACCGACAAGCCTAGGTATCCATAAACCTAGTGCTCCGATACCATTTTCTGTAACACCCCTGGGATATTCGGAGTATATTACAGCGCCGTGGGCCCCTACATGGGACCCACCAGGCTAAAACAAGAAAAACACCACTCGACTAACCATCTCAGTTAGCAAGGACACACATTTAAATAATACAACATATAAAGATACGCCCGGAGCAACCTGCGTAATAAACATCAACCGACAATATAGCAATTTGAGTTAATACAAAACGAAGTTCGGAGTGAAAAGCCTAAGTACTCGCGAGTACAATCTATAACTTTGTAAATGTGGGAAACAACCATATCTAAATAGACAAGAGAAATAAGAAGACTCAAATGCATATGTCAATGACCCTGGCCAACATCCTCGTACTGTCCCAGTGCCCGCTCGTCCGGCAGAACATAACCTGAAATCCATAACAAGAATTTCCCCAAAACGGGTCTCCAAAGGGGTTAGCAATTACGCTAGTACAAGTAATCAAGGCAAACCATTCGCTTACACGTTTCATAGTACAATGCACCAAATCATTTCAAAAACCAAAACCAGACATGTCTTTTCCGGAAACAAACAGTCAATCACAATTGCCTAGGACTGAGACGAAGCCACAAGTCCCACTCGAGGCCTATAAGGACCCTCTCGAGCTGGCCATATCATAAAACAAATCACGCACGTGCATCGCCTAGGACCGGGACGAAGCCACAAATACCACTCGAGGCCTCTAAGGACCCTCCCGAGCTGGCTACCTAAACAAACTCGTAAATCCAGGGCTCAAACCATTGGACTCCCTCCGTGATCCCGTCGGACCCTCCCGAGGTGAGAAAATCACACAAAATATACATTACCATTTTATGTTAAGCATAAACGTTTCCAAAAATACTTGCCTTGAATAATTGATGACGCAACGAACGGAAAGAAAAATCACCGACGAACCCTAGGAACCAACGGAACCTAACCTAACGATTCGAAGAACATAATCACAACCAACTCTAAACGAATACGGAAATGGAATACACCCGAAAACCCGCCTACGATTCATGTATATTCATATAAAAATAACAACGAGGGCAGACCACAACCAAACCCTCTCTAATACGCAACAAACACGAAATATACCATGAACCCATAAGGAAAACAAAAATACTAGCAAGATTAATCATATTCAACATGAATTAATCAACCGTATGGAATGAATCAAAGAAAAAACCCGAAAATCCCCAATTTACTCAAAAGTAGGGTTCTAAGAAGATTTACCTTGGATTAGGATGAAAGATTCATGTTAATGTTGTTATTATACACCAAAAACTCAAGGAAGATGATGGTTGAGATGATTAGAGGAAGACATGGCCAAGATCGCCCAAAATCGCCAAAGCTGCAGAGGAAGGAGGTGAAATGAGAATTAGATCCGTCCAAGGTCAACTCCTGGGTATATATAGCCGCACCGCTTAGCGCGCGCTAACAGCTAAGTGTTAACGTGCGCTACCCAGTTATATTGCAGTCCAGAACTCACTGTCCTGGACCGTTAGTGTGCGCTACTACTATCTAGCGTGCGCTAACAACGACTCGGTAGCGCGCGCTATCGAGCTATAGTGTGCGCTACCTGGGCACCTGAACGAGTCCAGAACAAACTGCCCAGTACTGGACAGTCACGCTAGCGCACACTACCGGACACCTAGCGTGCGCTAGTCCCCCGACATTAGCGTGCGCTAGACAACGTAGCGTATGCTAAACCGCTAGTCCAGAGGACTGGAATCAGAACTGCCACTCCCATGGCTCAGCTCGCTAGCGCGCACTACAAAGCAGACGTAGCGTGCGCTACTAAGGGGTCTCTAGCGTGCGCTATGCAGAAAGATTAGCGCGCGCTAGGCACGGAATATGAACGGCCCAAAACACCGGAACATGAACGAAACATCAAAAGGAACATCAAACAGAACATCTCAAAACGCATAATAACATAGAATGGATCCACGGCAACCCCGAAATGGTGGTTCCGAACAACAATTACGAGAATCAGATCAATAGATGACGGAAGAAATATACTGAAAAATACACGAGGGTCGCTAAAAATGAGAAATACACTGAAAAATGAAAATACTGGGAAAAGAAAAATGTAGATATTACAGATATATTTGAAACATGCCCGTCTGGAAATTTTAGCTCTTTAAGCCACTCGCATATTGCATGTTTCTGTTCTATGGTGAGCCTATATGTTGCTTTCAGCTTTCTATTTGCTCCTTCGGGTACAAACAACCCATCTCTTGTTATGTACAATGGCAAGTCGCGTCTCGCCTTCAGGTTGTCCTTAGTTTTTTGGGGAATGTCCATGACTGTGTTAAGTATATTATCAAAGAAATTCTTTTCACAGTGCATGACGTCTAAATTATGACGAATCAGTGAGGTAGACCACTAAGGGAGCTCCCAAGATATGCTCCTCTTTGTCCAATTATGCTTTTCTCTAAACCCTTCAATACCTTCATAATTCACACCAAAGGTCACATCAGGAATACAATCAGTAATAATTTTCATTTCTGCTGGCCCTCGACGTTCCGGAAAAAAATAAGCTTTCTTCATGACCTTTGTAAAAATCACGTTTTTTTTTCTATAAGGGTGCCTATGTGGGAGAAAACATCTGTGACAGTCGAACCATGATGGTTTCCCTCCGAAAAGCAGAAGTATTTTCCATGAAATAAGGGCATGCTAACTTTCCATGTGTGCTCCATCCCGACAACATAACATAGGCTGTAAATGTTAGGGTTGTATACATCAAAGCATACATTATGCTTGTATTACCTAATTTCCCGGACTTTATCTATGAGAATATTTAATTCATTTGTCACATATTTTGCATATTTATTCACGCTATGGTTATGCAAATGTTGTCTAAATTACTTTATATTGTAGATAATGTGGTGTCTCGTGTCACACAGAAGATCACATTATCGGTTCCTTATAAAGTAATAATTAGTTCACAACATATATAACATTAGACAGTTATGTGAGAGGTTGTAATATATACTTGAGATTGGTTGGTCTTGACCATTAGCATTTATTAGCGTATTCGGTATACGTTGATCAGGATCGAGGTGAGATAGATTCTTCTGTACTGAGTATAAGAAGAACGTACATCTCGGACAATTATTATTTCTAAATTCTAGTGACTAATATTTAAGTATATAGATTTAATATTTATTGCTTTGATTTATCATGGGTGAGAGCCAAAATGATTGACTCAATATGCTCGATATTTTGGGCAATATTATTATTTATATAATAATTAATATTATAGCTAGAAATCATGTCCCGACCAGTCGGGTTGATCATGTCCCTTGAGGCACTCGAAAGGATTATTATATTAAACACTACAGGTGGAATTAATTTTCCGATATAATAATAAAACTCGAGTGGTATACTCATGTATAACACATTAATTAATTAAAAGCTGGCAGTAGCTTAAAATTAATTAATGGACATGGAATATCTTAAACACGAGAAATAATTAATTCAAAAGGGAGCCCAATTTCGTAATTTGGGATTTTGGTAGGAAGTACAATATCAACCTTTTAGTGGACTAAGTTGATATTAATAGAGTCATTATATTAGGAAGAGTCCTAATATTGGAAAGATGATATCTATTGGGAGTCCTTACCTTATCCTCCTTAAGGTCCCTAGAGTAGCCCTAAACACTTATAAAATGAGGACATGGGGTGGCCGATTTTACACACTCTTGGAACAAGAAATTTCGATTTATTTTCTTTGTGTTTAATTGTGGATCTTGACTTGTGTCTTGGATTCCACAATTTAGCTAACACAATATTTTTCTAAATACTAAAATATTCAAGAAAATAGAGAGAAAACTTCCTAAGGTATTTCTTGGGAAAAATTTTGGTCGACCCATATTGCTCTCCGAGTAGTCTGGTAGATTGTTGCCCACACGACATCCGGATATAGGTGGGATATACTCTAGAAGATCTTGAGGTAGAAATACAAGAAGATCAAGGAGGAGTACGAGGAGGAGTTCGATCGACCCAAGGGAAAGTTCTACCACTTCGCTTCAAAGGTATGAATTACCAATTCTACTGCGTAAATATGTATATTTAAATCGTAAATTAGTCTGTTTAATTAATTAATTGACAAGCCTAAATAGATCCGCAATTTTGTTGGTTAGATTATAAAACCAAATATATTCATTTGATCAATCTCGCTTCCGCTGCGTTTTATATTCCAACAATTCGTATCAGAGCCGGTCTTTAGGTTGTGTTCAATTTAATTAATTTGTGATTAATTTGCTAGCAATTTAAATATTCATATGGTATGATGTTTGGAATATTTTTGCTAGAAATTGTTTTGCATGTGAATATGGTCCAATTATCATGCCTATGTGATTTTTTATCTATTTACGCGTTTTGGTAATTTGGCCCGGTTTTGAGGCATGTATTAAGTTTTTCCCGAGAGAAAATCCACGGGTAGAATAGCACTTTGTTTTTTCTTGTAAAATTTGATGTAAATTCGATGTATTTTAATTCTTCTAAAATTATAATCGAATTGGAATACACAAACTACCGAAGGAAAAGAAGTCCAGCGCGAAAAGGAGTCCCGATCGGACGAACCGAGACCAGCCGCCGATCGGGGCAGGCCATTACAGCGGTCTCGCCGAATGTCGCTGCCGCTCACGGCCGCCAGGGTTGCCGGGCCGCGGGTCGGGTCGGGCATGGGTCGGGATTATCCGAGTAAGTTCGTTCGGTGTATGGTCCTATTCGTCTATCCACCGTTCACTGCATCCGTTGGAGCACAATAATTTTAATTTGGAAATTTCTTGTGCAATTAATTTGGCATGGAAGAAAGTTTCTAAATTTGGCAATTTTTGTGCCCCAACCGGGAAGAGGTGACGAGATGCTTGAAGCAGTGGGAGCAAAAGAGCCAAGGATTTTCTCGTTACTCAAAACGAGGAATAAAAGCCATGATAATTGGATATAATTATCCAATTTTTTTATTATGTTGGTTTTTACTGTTTTTATGAATGACATGTATGAATGTATGCGTGATATGGTTCTTGCATGTTAGGACGAGAAAATTAAAAACCTTATTTTTTTCAAAATAACTAAGTGATTTTGATAATTGATTTTTTTAAATCAATTTGGCCTCCATAATTGGTTTAAATTGTAAAATAATTAGCATGCGCGTTGACATTAGAGTCTTCCTCCACATGAGATGTGCTGATTATTAGCTCACTAAGTTAAAACTTCGATTAGATAACAAAAAGGTGAATGTTATTTTTTATGATAGGACCTCTCCATCTGTAGGACTATTATCATTAAATAATATTCTAAGGTTTGTTAAATTATGGTGTTCACTTAGGTGTATTAATTAACAAGCTCCCCATCGGAGTCTATGTTAATTTAATACATGGCCAATAGGAACCAACTATTAATTTTACTTCTCAAAACGCATCTTGACTAGATAGTAAAATTAAAGACGTTGAAATCTACTTGAGAAATGTATATGTAAACGTCCACACTAACATGGCTTGTATGTACGGTTTTTCGAGGTGTTGGTTGACTGCATATATATTGTGTTTTAAGGTTTTTCAATATATTTTGCGTCGAATTATGTGATGAATGGTGTTTTTAATTTTATTCTCAGATTTCTTTCAATCCACTAGCTGTTATTCTCAAAGAAAGTAAACTTGATGGCACTAACTTTGCCGACTGGAAAAGAAATCTTGACATTGTCCTGACTGCCGAGGGGCATAAATTTGTGTTAACTGAGGAGAGCCCTCTGGAACCAAAATCGGATGCCACTCCTGAAGAGTTGGCTGAATTCCGAAAATGCAAAAAAGTCCTGATGAGATGGCTCGCTGTTACATTTTGGCTTCAGTGACAAATGTATTGCAACATCAGCATCAGACGATGGCCTCAGCCGCGGAAATGATGAAAAATCTCACCGAGATGTTTGGTCATCAGAACTGGGCGGCTAGGCAAAATGCAATGAGGGTGTTGATGACAACCCAAATATCTGAAGGGACTCCAGTAAGGGATCATGTTCTGAAAATGATATCTCATTTGAAGGAACTGAGCATACTGGGACCCACTATCGATGCCAAGTCGCAGTTCGATATTATCTTGGGCAGAGCATACTTCTGTATTACCTAATTTTTCGGTCTTTATCTATGAGAATATTTAATTCATTTGTCACATGTTTTACATATTTATTCACGCTATGGTTATGCAAATGATGTCTAAATTACTTTACATTGTAGATAGTGGTGGGTCGTGTCACACAGAAGATCACGTTATCAGTTCCTTATACAACAATAATTAACCTATATAACATTAGGCCGTTATGTGAGAGGTTGTAATATATACTTGATATTGGTCATATATTAGCGTATTCGGTATACGTTGAACATGATCGAGGTGAGATATATTCTTCTGTACTGACTATAAGAAAAACGTACATCTCGGACAATTATTAATTCTTAATTCTAGTGATTAATATTTAATTATATATATTTAATATTTATTGCTTTGATTTATCATGGGTGAGAGCCAAAATGATTGACTCAATATGCTCGATATTTTGGGCAATATTATTATTATATAAGAATTAATATTATAGCTATAAATCGTGTCCCGACCAGTCGGGTTGATCATGTCCCTTGAGGCACTCGAAAGGATTATTATATTAAACCCTGCAGGTGGAATTAATTTTCCGATATAATAATAAAGCTCGAGTGGTATACTCATATATAACACATTAATTAATTAATAGTTGGCAGTAGCTTAAAATTAATTAATGGATATGGAATATCTTAAACACGAGAAATAATTAATTCAAATGGAGTCCAATTTCGTAATTTGGGATTTTGGTAGGAAGTGCAATATCAACCTTTTAGTGGACTAAGTTGATATTTGTAACACCCCGATAAGGCGGCCATTACAGTGCCGTGGACCCCACACTGGGATCCACCAGGCGATATCCAAAGTACAGATTAAATACACAATACATGTGATACCGAACCACAAAACATAGTACTTACTCCGATGTGGAGTTTACAGCAGTATGGCCTACGGCCTTATTACACACAGGATCCAAAACATAAGTATAATCCATATGGAGATGAATTATACCTTAAATAACAATACATTTGTTCAAACTTAAAATGAAGCGGAAAAAATAACATTACACGGTACGAACATGACCGGACACGAAAGACTTGGGGCCCCCGAACTAGTATCCTTCGAACCCTTCGTCGTCACCTTGATCTTCCCGTGCCTTGCCTTTTCCTCGACCTAAAATACAACACAAGTATTTCGCCCAACACAGGGTCAGATATACATGATAAATGATTCTCAAGATAGTATACAATTCACGTATATAAGATTTCAAGAATAACTCCCCGACTAACGAACATACCCCTCGGGCGTATGAACGCTCAGTCACAAAACGTCGAACACATCCAAGTATAAAAATGGACTGTGAGTGACTAAGATAGTATGGCTCGAGAGGGACATCACAATACGCCCGATCCGAATATGTGTCAGTGCACATGTCCACCCCGTATACGGAATCCAGGATATACGTGGGACAATGTACCTAATTAGCCTCAACGAACTACGTCTCGTGTGCACAGCCTTTCACGGAAAAATATTCACTCATGACTATATATGTGCCCGGCTAAAAATCCTCACGAAATGCATAATCATCATAAGAATTCACACATCATTATAACCAAGCAAGATAACTTGCCTCAATACGGAGGCGTGTAAAGTCCTTCTTTGTCGAACGAACAGCCGACCCTCGATTCAAAATTGGTTACTCGGACAATCAACCTTGAATGAAGTATATTTTATTCAATAATGCGTTCATATGATCATCTATACCAAACTTCGACGAGACAACATCCTAATTCTCATTTGAGTAGTTCAACTTTAAGATGTTGAGCGTTACTCCAAGAACCTCATTCAATACCATTCTATTCTTACAATTGATTACAAGATGTTTACCAAATGTTTGCTGGATTAAGATGTGTTAACCAATAAACTCCTACTCTTTAAACTTATCAAGAACATCAAAAAGTAAAATCTGCACTTCAATCAATTACTTATGTTGAGTTAAGTAGTTATAATTCCATATTATGATCATGAAGACCACTACGGGTTCAACACCTTCCTTATAATCTTCTAGTTAACTTGGAAGTTTAAACATTACTCCTCTGGATTCACTTTAGCTTAGGTTCAAGAAGGTGATTCCATACTTCTAATGATCAACAAGGGTTTCTCAAAACATTTTATGGTAATTATTCCAAGAAGTTATTTACATCATAATGAAACAAAGATTATTAGTAGTCTATTGGTGTTATTAGTCCAGGAATAAGAGTTTGGTTTAACTAAACATGATCATCATCATTTAAGATACTAAGAACACAACCTTACAAAACCCTTAACTATCATATTCATCATTAAGTTTGTTGGAAGCTTAACTATGAACATGTTTAGCTTGATTAAATCATCACTAGGTGGAGTATACTTAATCACTATCATTATAACTATGAGATTATAGGGTTAAAACGTATGACATACCTTGTAATTGAAGAACAATACACCAAGACCACAAGAACACAATCTAAGCTTCAAGAATGACTCCAACTCCCAATCAAAAAGCTCCAAAATCCAAATGTAAAGCTCAAACACAAGTTGGAAGAAGGTAATTTTGATCTAGGGGTGCAGGAGGATGATTATCTAGGTGAAAACTCAGAGTTTGGTCATGCGAAATGAAAGACACAAGCTGTCTTTTTATAACAGCACAGCTCGTTACGTACGCTACCGGACGGATTACGTCGTAAGCTCTGTCCGGATGCTACCGGGTGAAACACGAACATCGTTACGTCGTTACCTATCAACGCATTACGTCGTAATGTAGGTAAACTAGATTGCCTCCAAAGATCAGATATTCGAATCCCGTCGGCCCTACACGCCGAAAGTTGAGATCGGATACGATTACCTTGGTTACGTACGTAACAAGCACACCTTTACGACGTAAAGAACTAAGCATAACGTCGTTATGTTTAAGGATTAGCGACGTTATACCCGTGTTAGTAGCTAAAAAATGTATTAATCTATGCGACGTTGAGAATCCAATTATAGTGCGAGTGATCGTTATTATTATGTTTATTTATGATATATTCCAATATCAATAACAATACACAAATGCAACAAGAGTACAACAGTATTTGAATTATCCGAACGATACAACAGTAAGTAAGAATTTCCGTCGGATATTACATACTCCCCCCCTTAAAAGGGGTTTCGTCCTCGAAACTAAGGGGTAAACAATTCAGGATACCTCTCTTGAATGCTTCTCTCCGTCTCCCACGTGGCTTCCTCGACCCCGTGTCGTGACCACTGAACCTTCAGTAGGGGAATCGTCTTATTACGCAGTTGTTTGATCCTCCTCTCAAGTATTCGTACGGGGCGCTCCTCATACGAATGATCCTCCGCTAAATCGATCTCATCGAACTGAAGTACATGACTCGGATCAGCAACATATTTCCTTAACTGGGAGACATGGAACACGTTATGAATTCGGCTCAGGGCTGGTGGTAAAGCCAGGCGATAGGCTAAATCGCCCACTCGGTCCAAAATCTCAAACGGCCCGATATACCTCGGACTCAGGTTGCCTCTCTTCCCAAAACGAAAAACTCCTCGAGTAGGGGACACCTTCATTAGTACATGGTCGCCGACCTCGAACTCAAGCGGTCGCCGGCAGTTGTCTGCGTAGGACTTCTGTCGGCTTTGAGCCGTCAACAAACGACTCCTAATTAAGGCGATCTTCTCACGGGCTGCTAATAACATATCGGGTTCCGTACCCAGGGTTTCAGATGGATCGTACCAACACAGAGGGGATCTACAACGACGGCCATACAATGCTTCATAAGGTGCCATCTGAATAGAAGTGTGCCAGCTATTATTATAAGTGAATTCCACCAAGGGTAGTTGGGCCTCCCAATCATCCTTCCAATCGAGAACGCACGCCCTCAGCATATCCTCTAAAGTTTGGATAGTTCTCTCAGTCTGACCATCCGTCTGCGGGTGAAATGCTGTGCTGAAGTTCAAATGCGTACCCATCGCACGATGAACTGCTTTCCAAAAATGTG
This sequence comes from Orobanche coerulescens, assembly GCA_033398695.1. Lineage (NCBI taxonomy): Eukaryota > Viridiplantae > Streptophyta > Magnoliopsida > Lamiales > Orobanchaceae > Orobanche > Orobanche coerulescens. Next base: position 98,738,926 of record CM065809.1, read on the forward strand.
ACACAAATCGCCCGTCACGATCTGATACAATACTCTTAGGGGTACCATGTAACCTTACAATTTCTTTGATAAATAGTTGGGCCAATCTCTCGGGTCCCCAAGTATCTTTAATCTCCAGAAAGTGGGCTGATTTGGTCAAACGATCCACAATCACCCAAATCGTATTCATCCCTCGACGACTCATCGGCAGGCTGGTAATAAAATCCATCGATATGTCCTCCCATTTCCACTCGGGAATCGGAAGCGGTTTCAGCAATCTGCCCGGTCGCCGTGCTCAATCTTAACTTGTTGACAGGTTAAACACCTCAAAACGAATTCTGCAACTTCACGTTTCATACCTCCCCACCAATAATATTGTTTCAAATCCTTATACATTTTGCTAGACCCCGGGTGGATAGAGTACGGGGTAGCATGAGCTTCTCTCAGGATAGAACTCCTCAACTCATCATCAGCGGGTATGCAAACTCGGTTCCTGAAGCCTATCAATCCATCCTCATGTATCACAAATCCAGGAGCTTTCCCTTGAGTTATTTCGTCGCGGATTCGAGATAAGAATGGGTCCGTAACTTGCTTCGATCTAATTATATCCTCAAGGGACGATGAAATCTCAAGTGTACAGAGTTGCCCTTGAATACGCTGTAACCAGACTTCAATTTCCGGCCTCGCCAATTCTAACTGCAATACCCTCTGAGTTGTTAGGCGGGCAAGCATCTGCTCCTGTACTATTTTACGACTCAAAGCGTCAGCAACTACATTTGCTTTGCCCGGATGATAAAGGATCTCGATATCATAGTCTTTGATGAGTTCTAGCCACCTTCTCTGCCTCATGTTTAACTCCTTTTGAGTAAAAATGTATTTCAAGCTCTTGTGATCCGTAAAAATCTGACAGGTAACTCCATACAGATAATGACGCCAGATTTTTAAAGCAAACACCACAGCTGCGAGTTCTAAATCATGGGTGGGGTAGTTGACCTCGTAAGGTCATAGCTGTCTTGATGCATAGGAGATCACCTTCCCGTTTTGCATTAGTAAACACCCAAGGCCCTGCTTAGATGCGTCACTATACACTACAAAACCTTCCGTTCCTTTTGGTAGGACTAAAATAGGTGCCGAAATCAACCGGCTCTTAAGTTCATCAAAGCTCTGCTGACATGCCTCTGACCAGAAATACTTCTTATCCTTCCTCAACAAATTAGTCATTGGTTGGGCAATTTTGGAAAAACCCTCCACGAACCGTCGGTAATAACCTGCTAGTCCCAAGAAGCTGCGTACTTCCTTAACGTTCTTTGGTGGTAACCAGTCTCGGATAGCTTCTATCTTCTGCGGGTCTACTCGAACCCCATCAACTGATATCACATGCCCGAAAAAGATAACTTCATTTATCCAGAACTCACATTTAGAAAATTTTCCATAAAGCTGCTCTCGCCTTAACGCCTCGAGAACTAGATGGAGATGACGCTCGTGCTCTTCATGGTCACGAGAATAGATCAGAATGTCGTCAATAAAACGACTACAAAACGATCCAGATAATTAATAAACACTCGATTCGTCAGCTCCATGAATACTGCCGGTGCATTCGTCAGTCCAAAAGGCATCACTACGAACTCATAATGCCCATAGCGAGTACGAAAAGCGGTCTTAGAAATATCAGACTCACGAATCCTCAACTGATGGTAACCAGACCTCAGGTCGATCTTAGAAAACACAGCAGCCCCTTGAAGCTGATCCAATATATCATCAATACACGGCAATGGGTATTTGTTCTTAATGGTTACCTTGTTCAGCTCACGATAATCAATACACAGACGTAGGGATCCGTTCTTCTTACATACAAATAGTACTGGTGCTCCCCAAGGGGACGCGCTAGGTCTAATGTAGCCCTTCTCGGTAAAATCCTCAAGTTGGCTTTTCAGCTCCTGCATCTCAGTCGGAGCCATACGATACGGTGCTTTTGAAAGCGGGGACGTACCAGGCTCTAACTCAATATTGAACTCTATATCACGATGCGGAGGTAAGCCTGGCAACTCATCTGGAAATACGTCTGGGTAGTCTCGGACTACTGGAATATCGATCAATTCAACTGGTCGATCCATTGTCTTGGTCATGTAACACCAATAGCCAATACATCCTTGATTAAGCAGTTTCACCGTTTTCATAGCGCTGATGATTCTCCCGGAACGGCTGGGATTATCACCTGGAAGGTACACTCAAGACCATCGTCGATGTGACGGCCATCGTTCGCTTGCGGACACTAATTATGGCATCATGACGGTCCATCCAATCGATACCCAAGATCACATCATCTTTAGGTAAATCGACCACAATTAAATTTGACAACCACTCACGGTCGCTCATTCGAATCGAGCGATCTGAACTTCACGATTCCCAACAATTCTTCTACCATCGGGTAGACCAATTATATAAGGTTCACAATTGATAACATGCTCTAATTGCAAACAACTCAAACAAGAAGTAGATAAAAAGGAGTGTGAAGCACCAGTATCAAAAAGAACACAGACAAGCTGAGATTGGATCTCGAGAGTACCTGCAATCATGCTGGCTTCGGGATCTTCAGCCCTCTTCATCTCGTAAACTCTAGGTTTTGCAGCCCCTGCACCAGATGTACCTGCTTGATTTCCACGTCCCATCCCTTTGTTTGCCCCGGTAGTCGATAAGAAGCGGATGGAGGTACACGGTCCCGAATCAAGATTGTACTGGAGCATGAGGTGCTGCGGGAATACGTCCTAGTCCACTCCTACAATAACGAGCACGATGTCCGTTCTTCCCACAAGTATGGCATGACACGGCTGGCCTAGGACATTTCGAATTGATGTGCCCCGAGTCTCCACAATTATAGCACACAACATATAGGCTGACCGCTCGAGGTTGCGATCCGGTTGGCTTCGATGCCGTAGGTTGCCGTTCAGAAGGATTTGGCACTGGTTGGGGTCTCTTGAATGTTCCCGTTCTTTGTCTGACTGTTCTGGTTCTGAATTTCTTGTTGTTAGACTGCGGTTGCTTCTTGGAAATTTCCTTCACGGCCAATTCGTACTCGAGCTTTCTCGATGAACTCCGGTAGGGTCACACAATGATGGTTCAACAGCTGCATCCTCATTCGGGGTTTAAGCCTTTTGAGAAAGTATTTGATCTTATCAGCTTCTGTGTGGACAATCGTCGCGGCAAAAGGGAGAAGTGCCTGGAATTTTTCGGTGATAGATAGTACGTCATCATCTTCGAACGGTTCCGGATTCAGCAATTCTGATAATTTGGCCTCGCGGAGAGGACCTGGATAGTAACGATCTAGCATGAGATTTTTAAATTCTTCCCAAGTGCATACGCCATCAGCTGGCCTCACCGAAAGCCACCAAGTGTGGGCGCCCTTGCCCAAATAGTAAGCTGCTACGGAGACGCGATTCTCTACTGGACAGTCTACCATATCGAACAATTTCTCGAAGTGTTCGATCCAATGCACGATATCATCCGGCTCAGAGGAACCTTCAAAAATCGGGGGTCGTTGGCGCGAGATGTCGTTGATGATCCGATTCACCGGCCCGCCATGTACAGGAGGTGGCCCCTGATGCTGGTCGTGCAGACTCTTTGCATAGTTTCCATTAAGCGACCCATTTGGGTCATTCGAGCCATCATGCCCTGCATTACAGTGTAAGGATCGACACGAGCATCCTCGCGTCCATTGTGGTGCGATTGGTCCCTAGAAGGCGAATCACTGCCTGCGGAACTATGCTCTGCGTTCGCACGTCTGTTGGCTCGCGGTATCGGGATTCGGCCCCTTCCGCGGCCTCGTCCCCCTCTGCCACGGCCTCTCAAATTTCTTTCCATACTGAAAGAATCAATTTGTAATGATAATCATAAGTACAGTTCATGATACCAATCAGAATTCACGCTAAGTTAATGGCAGTAAGAAATTACATATTCAAGAAAACAGTTCGTAATGAGTTATCATCACTATGGGAGTCACACAAAATATCATATCGACGTTTGAGTCGAACGATTTCAATCATATAATCAATCCAGAATTTTATTTGAATCATCAATCAGATAATTCCTGCCACAAACCCTTAAAATGTCGAGATCAACAAGGAGATCTATTCAGAGATCAATATCATGTCAATAATTTATTCATGGTTCATAAAGTACGTACCGCATTTGGTTCGTAGGATCAGGCGTTCGCACGGGTCACACGTGACACGAAGGTCTCTTGATACTAGTTTAATACACAATGACTCAAAAGAAAGAAAACGACCTCTAGAAAAACTCTCTGATACCATCTTCTGTAACACCCCGATAAGGCGGCCATTACAGTGCCGTGGACCCCACACTGGGATCCACCAGGCGATATCCAAAGTACAGATTAAATACACAATACATGTGATACCGAACCACAAAACATAGTACTTACTCCGATGTGGAGTTTACAGCAGTATGGCCTACGGCCTTATTACACACAGGATCCAAAACATAAGTATAATCCATATGGAGATGAATTATACCTTAAATAACAATACATTTGTTCAAACTTAAAATGAAGCGGAAAAATAACATTACACGGTACGAACATGACCGGACACGAAAGACTTGGGGCCCCCGAACTAGTATCCTTCGAACCCTTCATCATCACCTTGATCTTCCCGTGCCTTGCCTTTTCCTCGACCTAAAATACAACACAAGTATTTCGCCCAACACAGGGTCAAATATACATGATAAATGATTCTCAAGATAGTATACAATTCATGTATATAAGATTTCAAGAATAACTCCCCGACTAACGAACATACCCCTCGGGCGTATGAACGCTCAGTCACAAAACGTCGAACACATCCAAGTATAAAAATGGACTGTGAGCGACTAAGATAGTATGGCTCGAGAGGGACATCACAGTACGCCCGATCCGAATATGTGTCAGTGCACATGTCCACCCCGTATACGGAATCCAGGATATACGTGGGACAATGTACCTAATTAGCCTCAACGAACTACGTCTCGTGTGCACAGCCTTTCACGGAAAAATATTCACGCATGACTATATATGTGCCCGGCTAAAAATCCTACACAATATCCAATCGGAACGTAGATATGACTCCGGATATGTCACGATGCAACATGACAACGAATTCAATAATTCACAAAATCCGAATAAGGATCGAGGACTCACCGAGATGACAACAAGATCAACAATATCAAGGGTCCAAAAGTAACGAACTTGGGAATACAATCCCACGATGAAAACGGGACATCATTAAGAACAACATCAAATCACAAGACACAAGTTTATAAGTGTTTCATATACATGAAATGCATAATCATCATAAGAATTCACACATCATTATAACCAAGCAAGATAACTTGTCTCAATACGGAGGCGTGTAAAGTCCTTCTTTGTCGAACGAACAGCCGGCCCTCGATTCAAAATTGGTTACTCGGACAATCAACCTTGAATGAAGTATATTTTATTCAATAATGCGTTCATATGATCATCTATACCAAACTTCGACGAGACAACATCCTAATTCTCATTTGAGTAGTTCAACTTTAAGATGTTGAGCGTTACTCCAAGAACCTCATTCAATACCATTCTATTCTTACAATTGATTACAAGATGTTTACCAAATATTTGCTGGATTAAGATGTGTTAACCAATAAACTCCTACTCTTTAAACTTATCAAGAACATCAAAAAGTAAAATCTGCACTTCAATCAATTACTTATGTTGAGTTAAGTAGTTATAATTCCATATTATAATCATGAAGACCACTACGGGTTCAACACCTTCCTTATAACCTTCTAGTTAACTTGGAAGTTTAAACATTACTCCTCTGGATTCACTTTAGCTTAGGTTCAAGAATGTGATTCCATACTTCTAATGATCAACAAGGGTTTCTCAAAACATTTTATGGTAATTATTCCAAGAAGTTATTTACATCATAATGAAACAAAGATTATTAGTAGTCTATTGGTGTTATTAGTCCAGGAATAAGAGTTTGGTTTAACTAAACATGATCATCATCATTTAAGATACTAAGAACACAACCTTACAAAACCCTTAACTATCATATTCATCATTAAGTTTGTTGGAAGCTTAACTATGAACATGTTTAGCTTGATTAAATCATCACTAGGTGGAGTATACTTAATCACTATCATTATAACTATGAGATTATAGGGTTAAAACGTATGACATACCTTCAGAATTGAAGAACAATACACCAAGACCACAAGAACACAATCTAAGCTTCAAGAATGACTCCAACTCCCAACCAACAAGCTCCAAAATCCAAATGTAAAGCTCAAACACAAGTTGGAAGAAGGTAATTTTGATCTAGGGGTGCAGGAGGATGATTATCTAGGTGAAAACTCAGAGTTTGGTCGTGCAAAATGAAAGACACAAGCTGTCTTTTTATAACAGCACAGCTCGTTACGTACGCTACCCGGACAGTATTACGTACGTAAGCTCTGTCCAGATGCTACTGGACTGAAACACGAACATCGTTACGTACGTTACCTATCAACGCATTATGTACGTAATGTAGGTCAACTAGATTGCCTCCAAAAGATCAGATATTCGAATCCCGTCCGGCCCTACACGCCGAAAGTTGAGATCGGATACGATTACACTGGTTACGTACGTAACAAGCACACCTTTACGTACGTAAAGAACGTATAACATACGTTATGTTTAAGGATTAGCGTACATTATACCCAGGTTAGTAGCTAAAAAAAATGTATTAATCTATGCGACGTTGAGAATCCAATTATAGTGCGAGTGATCGTTATTATTATGTTTATTTATGATATATTCCAATATCAATAACAATACACAAATGCAACAAGAGTACAACAGTATTTGAATTATCCGAACGATACAACAGTAAGTAAGAATTTCCGTCGGATATTACAATATTAATAGAGTCATTATATTAGGAAGAGTCCTAATATTGGAAAGATGATATCATTGAGAGTCCTTACCTTATCCTCCTTAAGGTCCCTAGAGTAGCCCAAAACACCTATAAGGAGGACATGGGATGGCCGATTTTACACACTCTTGGAACAAGAAATTACCATTTTTTTCTTTGTGTTTAATTGTGGATCTTGACTTGTGTCTTGGATTCCACAATTTAGCTAACACAATATTTTTCTAAATACTAAAATATTCAAGAAAAATAGAGAGAAAAATTCGTAAGGTATTTCTTGGGAAAAATTTCGGTCGACCCATATTGCTCTCCGAGTAGTCCGTTAGATTGTTGCCCACACGACATCCGGATATAGGTGGGATATACTCTAGAAGATATTGAGGTATAAATACAAGAAGATCAAGGAGGAGTACGAGGAGGAGTTCGATCGACCCAAGGGAACATTCTACCACTTCGCTTCAAAGGTATAAATTACCAATTCTACTGCGTAAATATGTATATTTAAATCGTAAATTAGTCTGTTTAATTAATTAATTGACAAGCCTAAATAGATCCGCAATTTTGTTGGTTAGCTTATAAAACCAAATATATTCGTTTATTCAATCTCGCTTCCGCTGCATTTTATATTCCACCAATTGGTATCAGAGCCGGTCTTTAGGTTCTGTTCAATTTAATTAATTTGTGATTAATTTGCTAGCAATTTAAATATTCATATGGTATGATGTTTGGAATATTTTTGTTAGAAATTGTTTTGCATGTGAATATGGTCCAATTATCATGGTTATGTGATTTTTTATCTACATACGCATTTTGGTAATTTGGCCCGGTTTTGAGGCATGTATTAACTTTTTCCCGTGAGAAAATCCACGTGTAGAATAGGACTTTGTTTTTCCTTGTAAAATTTGAGGTAAATTCGATGTATTTTAATTCTTGTAAAATTATAATCGAATTGGAATACACAAACTACCAAAGGAAAAGAAGTCCAGCGCAAAAAGGAGTCCCGATCGGACGAACCGACCGAGACCAGGCTGCTGCCGATTAGGACTCGACCATTACAGGCAGTCTCGGCCGAATGTCTGGCCTGCCGCGCGACGGCCAGGGGCAGGCTACCGGGCCGCGGGTCGGGTCGAGCGCGGGTCGTTATTGTCCTAGTAGGTTCGTTCGATGTATGGTCCTATTCGTCTATCCGCCGTTTATTGCATCTGTTGGAGCACAATAATTTTAATTTGGAAATTTCTTGTGCAATTAATTTTGCATGGAAGAAAGTTTCTAAATTTGGCAATTTTTATGCCCGAACTGGGAGGAGGTGACGAGATGCTTGAAGCAGTGGGAGCAAAAGAGCCAAGGATTTTCTCGTTACTCAAAACGAGGAATAAAAGCCATGATAATTGGATATAATTATCCATTTTTTTATTGTGTTTGTTTTTTACTGTTTTTATGAATGACATGTATGGATGTATGCGTGATATGGTTCTTGCATGTTAGGACGAGAAAATTAAAAATCTTATTTTTTCAAAATAACTAAGTGATTTTAATAATTGATTTTTTTAAATCAAGTTGGCCTCCATAATTGGTTTAAATTGTGAAATAATTAGCATGCGCATTGACATTAGAGTCTTCCTCCACATCGGATGTGGTGATTATTAGCTCACTAGGTTTAAACTCGATTAGATAACAAAAAAGTGAATGTTATTTTTTATGATAGGACCTCTCCATCTGTAGGATTATTATCATTAAATAATATTCTAACGTTTGTTAAATTATGGTGTTCACTTAGGTGTATTAATTAATAAGCTCCCATCGGAGTCTATGTTAATTTAATGCATGGCCAAGAGGAACCAACTATTAATTTTACTTGTCAAAACGCATCTTGACTAGATAGTAAAATTAAAGACGTTGAAATCTACTTGAGAAATGTATATGTAAATGTCCACACTAACGTGGCTTGCATGTGCGGTTTTTCTAGGTGTTGGTTGACTGCATATATATTATGTTTTAAGGTTTTTTCATATATTTTGCATCGAATTATGTGATGAATGGTGTTTTTAATTTTATTCTCAGATTTCTTTCAATCCACTTGCTGTTATTCTCAAAGAAAATAAACTTGATGGCACTAACTTTGCCGACTGGAAAAGAAATCTTGACATTGTCCTGACTGCCGAGGGGCATAAATTTGTGTTAACTGAGGAGAGCCCTCTGGAACCAAAATCGGATGCCACTCCTGCAGAGTTGGCTGAATTCCGAAAATGGAAAAAGTCCTGATGAGATGGCTCGCTGTTACATTTTGGCTTCAGTGACAAATGTATTGCAGCATCAGCATCAGACGATGGCCTCAGCCGCGGAAATGATGAAAAATCTCACCGAGATGTTTGGTCATCAGAACTGGGTGGCTAGGCAAAATGCAATCAGGGTGTTGATGCCAACACAAATATCTGAAGGGACTCTAGTAAGGGATCATATTTTGAAAATGATATCTCATTTGAACGAACTGAGCATACTGGGGGCCGCTATCGATGCCGAGTCGCAGGTCGATATTATCTTGGGCAGAGCATACTTCTGTATTACCTAATTTCTCGGTCTTTATCAATGAGAATATTTAATTCATTTGTCACATATTTTTCATATTTATTCACGCTATGGTTATGCAAATGATGTCTAAATTACTTTACATTGTAGATAGTGGTGGGTCGTGTCACACAGAAGATCACATTATCAGTTCCTTATACAACAATAATTAACCTATATAACATTAGGCCGTTACGTGAGAGGTTGTAATATATACTTGATATTGGTTGGTCTTGACCATTAGCATATATTAGCGTATTCGGTATACATTGAACATGATCGAGGTGAGATAGATTCTTCTGTACTGACTATAAGTAGAACGTACATCTCGGACAATTCTTAATTCTTAATTCTAGTGATTAATATTTAATTATATATATTTAATATTTATTGCTTTGATTTATCATGGGTGAGAGCCAAAATGATTGATTCAATATGCTCGATATTTTGGGCAATATTATTATTATATAATAATTAATATTATAGCTATAAATCGTGTCCCGACCAGTCGGGTTGATCATGTCCCTTGAGGCACTCGAAAGGATTATTATATTAAACCCTGCAGGTGGAATTAATTTTCCGATATAATAATAAAGCTCGAGTGGTATATTCATGTATAACACATTAATTAATTAATAGCTGGCAGTAGCTTAAAATTAATTAATGGATATGGAATATCTTAAACACGAGAAATAATTAATTCAAATGGAGTCCAATTTCGTAATTTGGGATTTTGATAGGAAGTGCAATATGAACCTTTTAGTGGACTAAGTTGATATTAATAGAGTCATTATACTAGGAAGAGTCCTAATATTGGAAAGATGATATCATTGAGAGTCCTTATCTTATCCTACTTAAGGTCCCTAGAGTAGCCGAAAACACCTATAAGGAGGACATGGGATGGCCGATTTTACACACTCTTGGAACAAGAAATTACGATTTTTTTTCTTTGTGTTTAATTGTGCATCTTGACTTGTGTCTTGGATTCCACAATTTAGCTAACACAATATTTTTCTAAATACTAAAATATTCAAGAAAAATAGAGAGAAAAATTCGTAAGGTATTTCTTGGAAAATTTTCGGTCGACCCATATTGCTCTCCGAGTAGTCCGGTAGGTTGTTGCCCACACGACATTCGGATATAGGTGGGATATACTCTAGAAGATATTGAGGTAGAAATACAAGAAGATTAAGGAGGAGTACGAGGAGGAGTTCGATCGACCCAAGGGAACTTTCTACCACTTTCGCTTTAAAGGTATGAATTACCAATTTTACTGCGTAAATATGTATATTTAAATCGTAAATTAGTCTGTTTAATTAATTAATTGACAAGCCTAAATAGATCCGCAATTTTATTGGTTAGCTTATAAAACCAAATATATTCGTTTAATCAATCTTGCTTCCGCTCCGTTTTATATTCCAACAATTGGTATCAGAGCCAGTCTTTAGGTTCTGTTCAATTTAATTAATTTGTGATTAATTTGCTAGCAATTTAAATATTCATATGATATGATGTTTGGAATATTTTTTTTAGAAATTTTTTTGCATGTTAATATGGTCCAATTATCATGGCTATGTGATTTTTTTTATCTATTTACGCATTTTGGTAATTTTGCCCGGTTTTGAGGCATGTATTAAGTTTTTCCCGTGAGAAAATCCACGGTTAGAATAGGACTTTGTTTTTCCTTGTAAAATTTGATGTAAATTCGATGTATTTTAATTCTTGTAAAATTATAATCGAATTGGAATACACAAACTACCGAAGGAAAAGAAGTCCAGCGCAAAAAGGAGTCCCGATCGGACGAACCGACCGAGACCAGGCTGCTGCCGATCAGGACTCGACCATTACAGGCAGTCTCGGCCGAATGTCTGGCCTGCCGCGCGACGGCCAGGGGCAGGCTACCGGGCCGCGGGTCGGGTCGAGCGCGGGTCGTTATTGTCCGAGTAGGTTCGTTCGATGTATGGTCCTATTCGTCTATCCGCCGTTTATTGCATCCGTTGGAGCACAATAATTTTAATTTGGAAATTTCTTGTGCAATTAATTTTGCATGGAAGAAAGTTTCTAAATTTGGCAATTGTTGTGCCCCAACTGGGAGGAGGTGACGAGATGCTTGAAGCAGTGGGAGCAAAAGAGCCAAGGATTTTCTCGTTACTCAAAACGAGGAATAAAAGCCATGATAATTGGATATAATTATCCATTTTTTTTATTGTGTTGGTTTTTACTGTTTTTATGAATGGCATGTATGGATGTATGCATGATATGGTTCTTGCATGTTAGGACGAGAAAATTAAAAATCTTATTTTTTTCAAAATAACTAAGTGATTTTAATAATTGATTTTTTAAATCAAGTTGGCCTCCATAATTGGTTTAAATTGTGAAATAATTAGCATGCGCATTGACATTAGAGTCTTCCTCCACATCGGATGTGGTGATTATTAGCTCACTAGGTTTAAACTTCGATTAGATAACAAAAAGGTGAATGTTATTTTTTATGATAGGATCTCTCCATCTGTAGGACTATTATCATTAAATAATTTTCTAACGTTTGTTAAATTATGGTGTTCACTTAGATGTATTAATTAATAAGCTCCCCATCGGAGTCTATGTTAATTTAATACATGGCCAAGAGGAACCAACTATTAATTTTACTTGTCAAAACGCATCTTGACTAGATAGTAAAATTAAAGACGTTGAAATCTACTTGAGAAATGTATATGTAAACGTCCACACTAACGTGGCTTGCATGTGCGGTTTTTCGAGGTGTTGGTTGACTGCATTTATATTGTGTTTTAAGGTTTTTCAATATATTTTGCATCGAATTATGTGATGAATGATGTTTTTAATTTTATTCTCAGATTTCTTTCAATCCACTAGCTGTTATTCTCAAAGAAAATAAACTTGATGGCACTAACTTTGCCGACTGGAAAAAAAATCTTGACATTGTCCTGACTGCCGAGGGGCATAAATTTGTGTTAACTGAGGAGAGCCCTCTGGAACCAAAATCGGATGCCACTCCTGAAGAGTTGGCTGAATTCCGAAAATGGAAAAAGTCCTGATGAGATGGCTCGCTGTTACATTTTGGCTTCAGTGACAAATGTATTGTAGCATCAGCATCAGACGATGGCCTCAGCCGCGGAAATGATGAAAAATCTCACCGAGATGTTTGGTCATCAGAACTGGGTGGCTAGGCAAAATGCAATGAGGGTGTTGATGCCAACACAAATATCTGAAGGGACTCTAGTAAGGGATCATATTTTGAAAATGATATCTCATTTGAACGAACTGAGCATACTGGGGGCCGCTATCGATGCCGAGTCGCAGGTCGATATTATCTTGGGCAGAGCATACTTCTGTATTACCTAATTTCTGGGTCTTTATCTATGGTAATATTTAATTCACTTGTCACATGTTTTGCATATTTATTCACACTATGGTTATGCAAATGTTGTCTAAATTACTTTACATTGTAGATAGTGGTGTGTCGTGTCACACAGAAGATCACATTATCGGTTCCTTATACAGCAATAATTAACCTATATAACATTAGGCCGTTATGTGAGAGGTTATAATATATGCTTGATATTGGTTGGTCTTGACCATTAGCATATATTAGCGTATTCGGTATACGTTGAACAGGATCGAGGTGAGATAGATTCATCTGTACTGACTATAAGAAGAACGTACATCTCGGACAATTATTATTTCTTAATTCTAGTGATTAATATTTAATTATATATATTTAATATTTATTGATTTGATTTATCATGGGTGAGATCCAAAATGATTGACTCAATATGCTCGATATTTTGGGCAATATTATTATTATTTATATAATAACTAATATTATAGCTAGAAATTGTGTCCCGACCAGTCGGGTTGATCATGTCCCTTGAGGCACTTGAAAGGATTATTATATTAACCCTGCAGGTGGAATTAATTTTCCGATATAATAATAAAGCTCGAGTGGTATACTCATGTATAACACATTAATTAATTAAAAGCTGGCAGTTGCTTAAAATTAATTAATGGACATGGAGTATCTTAAACACGAGAAATAATTAATTCAAATGGAGTCCAATTTCATAATTTGGGATTTTGGTAGGAAGCGTAATATCAACCTTTTAGTGGACTAAGTTGATATTAATAGAGTCATTATATTAGGAAGAGTCCTAATATTGGAAATATGATATTATTGAGAGTCCTTACCTTATCCTCCTTAAGGTCCCTAGAGTAGCCCAAAACACCTATAAGGAGGACATGGGATGGCCGATTTTACACACTCTTGGAACAAGAAATTACGATTTTTTTCTTTGTGTTTAATTGTGCATCTTGACTTGTGTCTTGGATTCCACAATTTAGCTAACACAATATTTTTCTAAATACTAAAATATTCAAGAAAAATAGAGAGAAAAATTCGTAAGGTATTTCTTGGGAAAATTTTCGGTCGACCCATATTGCTCTCCGAGTAGTCCGGTAGATTGTTGCCCACACGACATCCGGATATAGGTGGGATATACTCTAGAAGATATTGAGGTAGAAATACAAGAAGATTAAGGAGGAGTACGAGGAGGAGTTCGATCGACCCAAGGGAACTTTCTACCACTTCGCTTCAAAGGTATGAATTACCAATTCTACTGCGTAAAGATGTATATTTAAATCGTAAATTAGTCTGTTTAATTAATTAATTGACAAGCCTAAATAGATCCGCAATTTTGTTGGTTAGCTTATAAAACCAAATATATTCGTTTAATCAATCTCGCTTCCGCTGCGTTTTATATTCCAACAATTGGTATCAGAGCCAGTCTTTAGGTTCTGTTCAATTTAATTAATTTGTGATTAATTTGCTAGCAATTTAAATATTCATATGATATGATGTTTGGAATATTTTTTTTAGAAATTGTTTTGCATGTTAATATGGTCCAATTATCATGGCTATGTGATTTTTTTATCTATTTACGCATTTTGGTAATTTTGCCCGGTTTTGAGGCATGTATTAAGTTTTTCCCGTGAGAAAATCCACGGGTAGAATAGGACTTTGTTTTTCCTTGTAAAATTTGATGTAAATTCGATGTATTTTAATTCTTGTAAAATTATAATCGAATTGGAATACACAAACTACTGAAGGAAAAGAAGTCCAGCGCGAAAAGGAGTCCCGATTGGACGAACCGACCGAGACCAGGCTGCTGCCGATCAGGACTCGGCCATTACAGGCGGTCTCGGCCGAATGTCTGGCCTGGCGCGCGTCGGCCAGGGGCAGGCTGCCGGGCCGCGGGTCGGGTCGAGCGCGAGTCGGTATTGTCCGAGTAGGTTCGTTCGGTGTATGGTCCTATTCGTCTATCCGCCGTTTATTGCATCCGTTGGAGCACAATAATTTTAATTTAGAAATTTCTTGTGCAATTAATTTTGCATGGAAGAAAGTTTCTAAATTTGGCAATTTTTGTGCCCCAACTGGGAGGAGGTGACGAGATGCTTGAAGCAGTGGGAGCAAAAGAGCCAAGGATTTTCTCATTACTCAAAACGAGAAATAAAAGCCATGATAATTGGATATAATTATCCATTTTTTTTATTGTGTTGGTTTTTACTGTTTCTATGAATGACATGTATGGATGTATGCGTGATATGGTTCTTGCATGTTAGGACGAGAAAATTAAAAACCTTATTTTTTCAAAATAACTAAGTGATTTTAATAATTGATTTTTTTAAATCAAGTTGGCCTCCATAATTGGTTTAAATTGTGAAATAATTAGCATGCGCATTGACATTAGAGTCTTCCTCTACATCGGATGTGGTGATTATTAGCTCACTAGGTTTAAACTTCGATTAGATAACAAAAAGGTGAATGTTATTTTTTATGATAGGACCTCTCCATCTGGAGGACTATTATCATTAAATAATATTCTAACGTTTGTTAAATTATGGTGTTCACTTAGGTGTATTAATTAATAAGCTCCCCATCGGAGTCTATGTTAATTTAATACATGGCCAAGAGGAACAATTTTACTTGTCAAAACGCATCTTGAATAGATAGTAAAATTAAAGACGTTGAAATCTACTTGAGAAATGTATATGTAAACGTCCACACTAACGTGGCTTGCATGTGCGGTTTTTCGAGGTGTTGGTTGACTGCATATATATTGTGTTTTAAGGTTTTTCAATATATTTTGCATCGAATTATGTGATGAATGGTGTTTTTAATTTTATTCTCAGATTTCTTTCAATCCACTAGCTGTTATTCTCAAAGAAAATAAACTTGATTGCACTAACTTTGCCGACTGGAAAAAATATTGACATTGTCCTGACTGCCGAGGGGCATAAATTTGTGTTAACTGAGGAGAGCCCTCTGGAACCAAAATCGGATGCCACTCCTGAAGAGTTGGCTGAATTCCGAAAATGGAAAAAGTCCTGATGAGATGGCTCGCTGTTACATTATGGCTTCCGTGGCAAATGTATTGCAGCATCAGCATCAGACGATGGCCTCAGCCGCGGAAATGATGAAAAATCTCACCGAGATGTTTGGTCATCAGAACTGGGTGGCTAGGCAAAATGCAATGAGGGTGTTGATGCCAACACAAATATCTGAAGGGACTCTAGTAAGGGATCATATTTTGAAAATGATATCTCATTTGAACGAACTGAGCATACTGGGGGCCGCTATCGATGCCGAGTCGCAGGTCGATATTATCTTGGGCAGAGCATACTTCTGTATTACCTAATTTCTGGGTCTTTATTTATGAGAATATTTAATTCACTTGTCACATGTTTTGCATATTTATTCACACTATGGTTATGCAAATGTTGTCTAAATTACTTTACATTGTAGATAGTGGTGTGTCGTGTCACACAGAAGATCACATTATCAGTTCCTTATACAACAATAATTAACCTATATAACATTAGGCCGTTATGTGAGATGTTGTAATATATACTTGATATTTATTGGTCTTGACCATTAGCATATATTAGCGTATTCGGTATACGTTGAACAAGATCGAGGTGAGATAGATTCATCTGTACTGACTATAAGAAGAACGTACATCTCGGACAATTATTATTTCTTAATTCTAGTGATTTATATTTAATTATATATATTTAATATTTATTGCTTTGATTTATCATGGGTGAGAGCCAAAATGATTGACTCAATATGCTCGATATTTTGGGCAATATTATTATTATATATATAATAACTAATATTATAGCTAGAAATCATGTCCCGACCAGTTGGGTTGATCATGTCCCTTGAGGCAGTTGAAAGGATTATTATATTAACCCTGCAGGTGGAATTAATTTTCCGATATAATAATAAAGCTCGAGTGGTATACTCATGTATAACACATTAATTAATTAAAAGCTGGCAGTAGCTTAAAATTAATTAATGGACATGGAATATCTTAAACACGAGAAATAATTAATTCAAATGGAGTCCAATTTCATAATTTGGGATTTTGGTAGGAAGTGCAATATCAACCTTTTAGTGGACTAAGTTGATATTAATAGAGTCATTATATTAGGAAGAGTCCTAATATTGGAAAGATGATATCATTGAGAGTCCTTACCTTATCCTCCTTAAGGTCCCTAGAGTAGCCCAAAACACCTATAAGGAGGACATGGGATTGCCGATTTTACACACTCTTGGAACAAGAAATTACGATTTTTTTCTTTATGTTTAATTGTGCATCTTGACTTGTGTCTTGGATTCCACAATTTAGCTAACACAATATTTTTCTAAATACTAAAATATTCAAGAAAAATAGAGAGAAAAATTCGTAAGGTATTTCCTGGGAAAATTTTCGGTCGACCCATATTGCTCTCCGAGTAGTCCGGTAGATTGTTGCACATACGACATCCGGATATAGGTGGGATATACTCTAGAAGATATTGAGTTAGAAATACAAGAAGATTAAGGAGGAGTACGAGGAGGAGTTCGATCGACCCAAGGGAACTTTCTACCACTTCGCTTCAAAGGTATGAATTACCAATTCTACTGCGTAAATATGTATATTTAAATCGTAAATTAGTCTGTTTAATTAATTAATTGACAAGCCTAAATAGATCCGCAATTTTGTTGGTTAGCTTATAAAACCAAATATATTCGTTTAATCAATCTCGCTTCTGCTGCGTTTTATATTCCAACAATTGGTATCAAAGCCAGTCTTTAGGTTCTGTTCAATTTAATTAATTTGTGATTAATTTGCTAGCAATTTAAATATTCATATGATATGATGTTTGGAATATTTTTGTTAGAAATTATTTTACATGTTAATATGGTCCAATTATCATGACTATGTGATTTTTTTTATCTATTTACGCATTTTGGAAATTTTGCCCGGTTTTGAGGCATGTATTAAGTTTTTCCCGTGAGAAAATCCACGGGTCGAATAGGACTTTGTTTTTCCTTGTAAAATTTGATGTAAATTCGATGTATTTTAATTCTTGTAAAATTATAATCGAATTGGAATACACAAACTACTGAAGGAAAAGAATTCCAGCGCAAAAAGGAGTCCCGATTAGACGAACCGACCGAGACCAGGCTGCTGCCGATCAGGACTCGACCATTACAGGCGGTCTCGGCCGAATGTCTGGCCTGCCGCGCGTCGGCCAGAGGCATGCTGCCGGGCCACGGGTCGGGTCGAGCGCGAGTCGGTATTGTCCGAGTAGGTTCGTTCGGTGTATGGTCCTATTCGTCTATCCGCCGTTTATTGCATCCGTTGGAGCACAATAATTTTAATTTGGAAATTTCTTGTGCAATTAATTCTGCATGGAAGAAAGTTTCACGTACGCTCCACGCACGGTGATCAAAGGCCAGGCTCTGGCGGACTTCGTGGTGGAATTAACATTCCCTCACAGTCCGACCCAGATCGGCCACCCTGCCTGGAAGCTGTACGTGGATGGCTCGGCAACCAACTCGCGAGCAGGGGCAGGGATTGTCCTCATCAGCCCCGACGGTCAAAGTTTCACAAATGCAGTGCGTTTCGGGTTTCGTGCGACCAACAATGAAGCCGAGTATTGTTGGCCACTTAAGTATACTGGATACAGTTTGGAAAAGTAGTTTAAACAACAAACTGTATGGAATCTAAATCTGAGTGCGTAGCGGAAGTCTTGGATACAGTTAGTTGCCGTGGATACAGCAACAAAGTGTTTGGTGTATACTTAATATATCACAGTAATTTCAAACAGTAAAAGCAGAAGGTAAATAACACAGTAATTTAAGTGGTTCGAGGTAAACCCCTCTACGTCCACTGGTCCTCCACACAGGAGTAAAAAGTTTATTAAATAATTACTGCGTACACAACTACGTAATTATAAACAAACCTATCCTTGTATCGTTCACACAGATTGATACAAAGAATATCACTTTCAACCTTTCACACAGATTGGTTAAAGCTTCCTTCTTGACTAGCTTCTTCACACACGCCCAAAGCTTCGTCCTTATTCGTCCCACACAGTCGAATAACTTGCCGAGTTCACACAGAGCTCGGTTTTTACACGAGGTAAAAGGTTAGGTAACCAGGTAAGAACAATGACTTTGAATATCAAGATCCGATGATAGTTGTTTCTTGAATTTTGAGCACCGTATATCTCTTTCGCTTTAACTTGCGCTTGCTCTGGAGATATGTTTGCTCGATGATAACTTTGATAGCTTTGAGAGTTATATTACTTGGGGTATCTGATCTTCAATGTCTTCAAGGATATATATAGCCTCAAGAAAGTATCCGTTGAGATGTCCGTTTGAATAAGATTTCCTTCAACGGAATATGACATGATCCGGATTTCGCGGATTCTCAAGATTCGAAGACCGATGTATTTAAATACTTTATCCTTGAGTATTTAAATACTTCTTTGTTCAACGGAACTTGACTTGTGTTCTTTCTTGTCCTTTTGTGAACTGTATGGAGAATGACTGTATTTAGGATGTCGAGACAGTTTCCATACTTGATCTTTTCACAAGTCTTCAAGTCAGATCGACGAGCTTCACTTATGCCGATTGACGGTGTCTTGATACATGATAAATCCTTGAATCCTCGATACGCTTTTCCTTTCTTGTATTTGGCATATATGTCAAAACCTTCTCAAAAACAAATAACAATCGATACAGGGATCGGGTATCCCGGCTGAATCGATACAGGGTGATTGTTTTTCCTAACAATTTCCCCCTTTTTGACAATTTGCCAAGTCTTAACTTAAACTCTTCGAGT
This sequence comes from Orobanche coerulescens, assembly GCA_033398695.1. Taxonomy (NCBI): domain Eukaryota; kingdom Viridiplantae; phylum Streptophyta; class Magnoliopsida; order Lamiales; family Orobanchaceae; genus Orobanche; species Orobanche coerulescens. The sequence continues at coordinate 98,758,613 of CM065809.1, forward strand.
CTTCTTGATGATGCCAAAACCTTCTTCATGAAGCGTTCTTCTTTCGATGACTTCTGGCAGATTTCTTGGTCTTTTGTCAATAGGTCTGACTTAGTGACTTTAGTCTACAATAATGAACTGCTCGCAGGCACGTTCGATACAGTTTGAGATTTATTACAACTTAAGCCTATGACTGGCGCGCAGGCACAATCTTACAATGTATTCTAAGAAACTATGAACTGTTCGTAGACTAGTTCGTACAGCTTTAATCTTTCAATCAAGTTTATCTAAATTGAGATTCCTATCAAACAATTTAAGTAAACATACATAAACACAGTAGATTAGGAGTTGTAATCTTTCAAGACAAACAAACTGTTTTAATTATATTCAAAAAGATTGAGTACAAAGTTTGTGTCGAATAGAAATTACAAAAACAACAATAATATAAATTTCAGCTCTTTATCTTTGATCCGCATGCCTCCAAGGTCTCCTTCCTGGCTCATTCTCGGTGCCGCGCCACCAGTTTTGAAGTGAATCATTGCCTCGTTCTTGGTAAATTGCTCTTCCTTCATAAGAACGATCAAAAGCAAGTATCCAATCCTCTGGATGGGTGACCCGATCTCCTCTTCTATGTTTTGATTTCATTTCGATTTGGAGAGGGAGCTTACCTTCTTCTAGCATTTTTGAAAATTTGTCTGCCGCTTCCGCCAATGTCTTATAATTTTTGAAGATGGCGGATTCCCTGATGAGTCTGACAAAATATCTCATCAGTTCATTCTTCCTCCAGTGCTTCACTTCTTCGGCGGTTGGGTTGCGGTTGGTTGGCAGACGTATTTCCGAAGGTCTTTGAACAAGATTTTGCCAAGGGACATTTGGGTCATGGAATTCTGGTCTGGAGCCTGAAATTCTAAAACTTTGGGGTTGAGGTGCTAGCTTGTTCAATTCAGCAGCGATACTGCTCTGAGCAGCCTCAAATTCCCTTTCCTGTTGTAGTCTTATTCTCCTTGCAGCTTCTCGAGCTTCTTCCCCCTTTTTGGCCTCATCAAGACTTTGCAGGATTTCAAGAGCGGCGTCCTGTTTGGTCTCGATGCTGTTTATTCTTTCAACGAGGGAGGAAAGAGTCTGCGACATCTCTTGAATGGATTTGTCATGCGCACGTAGCTGAGAGCTGTTCTCTATCATTGCACAGGCGGTCTTGGCTTCAGCAATTCTTGTCTTCGAAGCTTCCTCCTTCAGTTGCGCTTGTTTATCTTCCATGATTTTCAAGGCTTGCTTGAACACTTCTGGCAGGATGATGAATGCTTCGACAACTCGAGATACTTCGTGTTGAAGAGTTGTCATTTCTTCAACTGCAGAGGTGTGCATCGATTGAGCCTTTTCTACTAAGAGAGAGCGTTAATCGCATCTTGATAAATACGATACCAAGGCCAAGAGCTTGCAGGCGCTCTTTGCGTGCAGCAGAGATAGGAGAGTCAGGCTGGGCGAAGTCTTCAGCACCATTTAACCTTCTTACGTTCACGGATGGTCGTGAAGTAAGTTGGACATCCTCAGGTTCGTTACCGTCCTCGGATTCCAAGGTTGCAGGGGCGGGAGCAGCTTCTTGTGGAATGGCGACAGTTGGTTCAGAAGCGTCCTGTGGCGAAGGTTCTTCGGCAGATAAGGATGCAGGCAGGACTGAATCCTCCTGTTGGGTTGTCGGACTGGCTTCTTTGGTCGCAACAGGCTCGGGTGCCTGTTCCAAAATTTCTTGATCTTCTACGACGGGAGGGACTGATTCCTCCTGGTCGGGAATGTTCTCCGGCTGTGGTGAAGGTGGATGAGCTTGGGCAGATGGACCTTCGTCGTTTTTGGGTGGAGAGGTGGCTTGGGCTTCAGCCTCTTCACGGCTCAATCTCAGACCTGCTTGAAGAGCATCGTCGTCGTCGTCTGAGTCGTGGTCGTCGTCGTCTTTTGGATTGATGGGAGAGTCCTCTGACTTCTTCTTTCCTTTTCTTCTGGCGTCGGATTTGTGCAACAGGTGGCTTTCAATGAGATCTTTGCAAGAAGCGTTGTCCCATCGAAGCAGTGCCTCAATTTGAGTTGAGTCAGTTACTTCGGAGACAAATCGCTCTTCGTGGCTCCATTCGCTCCAGTTGTACAGAGTGTCGTACGGAGCTAGCCTAAAGCTTTTCCATTGCAGAAATCTTTCGTACGCCTGTTCAATTTGTACTGAAAGAAGTGTTTGATTTATAATTGAGTCGGGGGAGGGACTTCGAATCATGTCTGGAGACGCTGTTTCGAGGGATTCCGGTACAGGTATGGGATCCTGCACGGAAGATGGACTCCTTGCAGGGGATGGTGCCCCGAAGGAAATTGGATCTCAGACGGGTGTGGAATCCCGTAGAGGAGAAGTAGCTTGGCTCCGAATGGGAAGCCGACGTGCTAACGTCTTGAATGTTAGCGCATGTCTCTAAATCCGTCGTAGCCGCCAAGGGCTCGGGATCTACCGTCGATGCAAAGAGAGACACCTCTTCCGCAGGTTGGGCCCCGGGGTGCTATATCGATGGGTTGCGCCACGGGCGAGACATCCTGAGTGTTTGGCTTTGATTTTGAGAGCCTCCGGAGTCTCTTCTTCGACTTCTCATCAGCAGAGTGCTTCTTGCTGTGAGAACGCTTGCGCTTCTTCTTTGAAGATTCCAATTCAGGGACCTTCACGGTTTCGTCTCTGGGATTGTCAGAAATAGGCATGTGACGTGTTCTCGGGTGGTTGGCATGCATTGTGCTCTGGTTATAGGCAGAGGGTTTGACGCCTCCTAAATATATCCGTGAGCTGTTTTTCTTAGCATCGGCGGATTGCTTGACTCCGCACTTCGTCAGAATGTAGTTTAGCATTAAACCGAACGATTTCTTTTGGGTGGCCGGTTTGCACACCTCTTCCTGAAGACGTTTCAAAATGATTTGACACCAGTTGACCTTTTCACAGGTCAAGATAGCTACCATCATTCTGAACCTAAGATTCGTGCACATCTCGAACGCACCGGTTCGATTTTCAATGATCCTGGAACAGAAATCGTGGAGATAAACGAAATGAAGAAGAAAATTTTTCTTGTGGCACGTGGTTGTCACCATATCAACCACTTTGGACCCGGTAAATAGTCCATAAAACTTGGTAATCAGCCCTTGAGACCCAAACGTCTCAAGCTGGTCCATGGTCAGGCCGTCGGCGGGCAGCCTGTAGATTTTCTGAAGTAGGTCGCTATCTATGCAGATTTGCACTCCTTGGACTGTTGCAGTGATGTCAGCAACATGTCCTCCCTGGGCTAGTGAGAGAAAACGAACGGCAGCGTTGAGGTAGAATTCCTCAACCAGATGAGCGTCGTATTTGTCGGCGGTTTTGCTTCCAAAGCGATAAAGACCTTGTTGTTCAAGACGAGTAATGATATACTCCATCGGTTCAGTGTCGTTGGTTTCAGAGATGATACGCTCGATGATGACGGTTTTCGAGAAGATCCGTCCATCAATGATGTTGGAGGTCTTCTTCAGAACGGGGGATGAAGATTGACTAGCCATGGATGTTTTCTTAAAGCGAAGGTGTAAGAAAACAGTAGAGATTCGCAGTGAATATGCAGAGAATATGTAGGCTGTTTGCTTGAGATCTCTTGTAATTGCAGAATGCGTAAAGAGTCTCTAATGTCAGATACAGTCCTTTTATACTTGGGCGGCGAAATAGGGTTTGCAGAGTACGAATGGTCAGATTTTAAGGGATGGGAACCGTTTTTGAAATCGACGGTCAGGATGGATTTAGTATAACTGGTACGCTAATCCATTAACAGGTTTTAAAATACAGCGGGTCCCACTTCTGACATAGGTTGAATACCCTAAATGCCTAAAACGGCGGTTTAAAAATAATAATCAATTTGAAAACATCGCGGCTTTTGAGATTCAGTTGTCCAGATGTCGTGTAAGGCATTTAATGAACATGATGTTTGACATAAAACAGGGCACATGGACAAAAATTATTTTAAAAAGGAAATAATATTATATTATATACTGAATCAAAATCCTATAGTATGTGCTGTTCTCCGCGTCGATACAGCGTTCCCCCTTAAAAAGGTACTAATAGGTTTTAAATTCCATACAGCAATGGTTGGATTAATGCTGTATTCATGGGTCCTACAGTATTCCCCCTTAATTATTGCACACATCAGCTGTAGTATTCATATGCCTTCGTTCGCTACAGTACTGTATTGATGTTTCTGAGTGTACAGATAATTAATGTTGGATACTGTATTCACGGGTCTTACAGCATTCCCCCTCAATTGTTGAGTAAAAGCAGTAAATTTACTTACAGGGAGTCTGGCTGTAGTATTCCCAATTCTGTTCTTAGCATGTTGAATCTTGCTGTGTCGAGAGGCTTGGTGAAGATGTCGGCCAGCTGGATGTCTGTATGGACTTTTTCCAGGCGAACATCCTTGTTCTCGACATGATTCCTGATGAAATGATGCTTCATGTTGATATGCTTAGTGCGCGAGTGCAAAACAGGATTGTGCGTGATTGCAATTGCACTCGTGCTATCACACATGATTGGAGTCTCTCTAGCATCGATTCCATAATCGACAGCTTGTTCTTTGCATCCAAAGGATTCGCATACAAGTGACTACTGACATAGATAGTACTGATTCACCGTGGAAAGAGAATTTGCCAATTGCTTCTTCGAACCAAGATACGAGTCTAGGTCCAAGAAAGTGACAAGTTCCACTTGTACTCTTCCTATCTAGCTTGCGACCTCCGAGATCCGAGTCAGATCCAACTAAATCGAATCCGCCTTCCTTAGGATACCACAGTCCTGCATCGACTGTTCCTTTAACGTATTTCAGGATTCGTTTAGCCGTATTGAAGTGTGATTCCTTAGGTGCAACTTGGTATCTCGCACACACTCCAACAGCAAACTGGATATCGAGCCTGCTAGCCGTTAGGTACAGGAGCGAACCAATGAGCTTCCTGTAGAGTGATTGGTCAAACGGCTTTCCGGCTTCATCAGCACTAATTTGCACGGAAGTGCTCATGGGGGTTGGCGAGGATTTGGAAGTGTTCATTCCAAACTTGTTGAGAAGCTCCTTGCTGTATTTCTCCTGGTTGATGAATATACCTCGTAAGCTGTTTTGTTGTGGTGCTTGTTGACGATACAGCGGTTTTGAGTGTAGCACGCTGTGTTAGTTGCTTCACCCCAGAAACGCTGCGGCAATTTGCTTTCGGCAATCATTGTCCTTGTTGCTTCTTTCAACGTCCTATTCTTTCGCTCGGCAACACCATTTTGTTGAGGTGTTCGGCAAATGAGTACTCGTCCGTATTCCATTCTCCGAACAAGATTGCTCTATAAAGCGGTTAGTAAATTCAAGTACCTCTCCGGAACGAATGCACACGATACTCGATGTTTTTCATTCGCAACTTTCTCAGGAGCTGGGCACTTGATGTTGTTTCCTTCTTCTTGCTAAGAAAGATCATCCAAGCATACCCGGAATAATCATCAACAACAACCATACAATATTTCTTACCTCCCAAACTTATCGGGTCTACAGGACCGTAGAGATCCATGTGTAGCATTTCCAATACTCTTTGGGTTGAAAGGTAGGATTTGCTCTTCAGGGTTGACTTGATTTGCTTGCCTTTCGGCATGGTCCGCAGACGCCGTCCTTCTTGAATGACACATCCGGCAAACCTCTTACCATACCTGTCTTGAAAGCTTGTTGATCGTCTTGAAGTTGACGTGAGACATCCTCTTGTGCCATAGCCACTAAGATCTGCAGGTGCCTTTGGCAACAAAACATGGAATTGAGGAGCTCATAGGCTTCGAACAAGAATGTACATATTACTCGATGCTTCCCGTAAGCACAACTTCCTTGGTTTGGGTGTTCTTGACTCTCTGATCTATATAGAACTTCACCGAGAACTGTTTATCACGTAATCGGCTAATACTAAGTAGATTATACTGTAAGCCTTCAACATATGCGACATCGGTGACTTTGAATTTCCCGACAAGTAGGTTTCCTTTCCCTCTTGTTCTTCCTTTAGACTTATCACCGAAGCGAACTTTTGGACCGCGACCTTCTACAAAATTAGATAGCTTGCTCCTGTCTCCAGTCATGTGACGAGAGCATCCACTATCGAAGTACTGTATCCTCCTCTAGAATGTCCCGTAACAAAGAAATTAGGTAGATTTAGGTCCCCTTTGATTTTGGGTCCATGTATGTTAGTTCCTTTAGGTACCCAGATTTTCCCGACAATTGGTTTCTTGTAGGATGTACTCGTGACAGATTGCGGTATCTACGGGGCATATCCGTAGTTGTTATAATCATGATAATTACTATGCATGTAAAATTCGGGATTATTATTATTATTCCGATTTAATGCCGTCTAGGAGGTGGAGCCATTTTCCTAGGCCTAACGGCTTGTCTTCGGGTCTCGGTTGGATTCCCAATGCCGTTGTTGATACCGAATCGGCATCTCTTGTCTTGAGGGATAACGGGGCTCGTATCAATACCTAGGTGCCTGCATCGAGGGTACCTGTGCGGGCCTTTGGTGGTTGGATACCGTCTTCTTTGTGAATGACTTTCGGCTTTGATGATATGCTTGGGGAGCATGTCAGATTGCGCCTTCGAGTGGTTGTTGGTTCCACTGTCTCGAATTGTAGAGTTGTGGAGGCGGAATGGCGACTTTTGGTTTTCTGACAAAGAGTTCCTTTATGGGACTAGGAACATCTTCCGATTCTGGAATGTGTTCCACACTCTTGACGAACACAAGACTAGTTTTACCTTTATTCGAACATGAGCCGTATCCTAAGCCACTTTTATCATGAGCATGTTGCCCGGTGCTCGAATTTCTTCCATTCTTTTGGACGATTTTTCAAAAGACTTGAGAATGGTCTCAAGTTCGCTTTCGCTTCTCGAGAGTTGTAATTTTGGTTTGTAGTAGAACCAAATCATTTGTCTTGCTCTCATTATGGGTTTTAACCTCATTTAGTTCATGAGCAAGTTGATGATTGCTCTCCATGAGTTTTTCAAAATCGACCTTCGGGTTTCACAATCAAGAGACATATTATCATAGTTTATCTTGACAGAAGTCATTCTCATCTTTCAGCTCTAGATTTGTTAATTGAAGTCGTATATTCTCGCTTTTAGACTCTCATGGGCTTTTTGAATGTTTTTGAACTCATTCATCATATTTTCAAAGTATGAGATGCATTAGATGGAATAACCGAGGTTGAACTTACCTCATCGTCATTGTCTTCACCTTACGGAACATCTTTAGCCATAAAGCACATGTATGCTTTATCATCGAACTCATCGTCGATGAATCACTCTCGATGACCACCAAGACATTCTGCTGATTTGGATGGTGTGGGGGAGGCTTCTGATTCTCCAATCAGGGCCTTGAGCTTGTCTTTCCAAGCACGTCTTCTTTCATCTCGCTCTTGTTGCTCGGCCTCCGGCAACCTTTGGACTTTGGGATGAGGACATTTGTTTGCATAATGGCCTGGTTTCCTGCAGTTATAACATAGGTTAGCATCGGATGATGTTTCGGTGCTTACCTTGTTGACAGGTTTGGGCCTGTAGGGAGTCTTTCCAGACAGTTTGATAAACTTTTTGAATTTGTGCATTAGAAGCGCCATTTCATCTTGTGACAGGATGTCGCTGCCGCCAAGACTCTTGGGACCGGGCTTCGACGAGCTAGGCATCTTGTGTCGACGGTTCGATACGGCGGCGAGAGCTGTGACCTTTGAAGGAGATTCTTGACTTTCTCTCTTCACAATGTCATACTCAAATGCTTTAAGGTCGAGAAGAGATCAAAAGTGGATATTTCATTAAGATTACATGATACACGCATAGTGTGGTCTTAATGTCCCATCGGGCCGAGAGATACGAAAATTTTTAAGTTCTTCTCCTTTTGGGTGTAAATCTTGCCCAACGCTTCAAGTTCACCAACAATACCAGTAAACTGAGGTCAAGTTCCTCAAGTGTTTCCGTTGGTTTCATTTCAAAAGATTCGAATTCTTGAGTGAGTTTTGAAATTTTGTTTTCTTTTGAGAGCTCTGTTCCCTCACAAATTAACTTGAGTTTATCCTGATTTCTTTGTCGCTTTTGCAGCTCTTTACCTTTGAGAACGTGCCTTTGTCAAGAGTGACAAATAACGCGTTCTTAGCCACGTTGTCTAGATTGGCTCGCTTCCTTTCATCGGTTGTCCATTACTCGTGTTCCTTCTCGAGCATTTCAGCATGGGCTTGGCCCTCAATCCTTGCGGCTGGATTGACCTTCATAATCTTGATCGGACCATCCTGTATAACAAAGATCATCTCTTCGTGCATTGCTGCAAGATGAGCTTCCATTCTAATTCTCCAGTCGTCAAATTCGTTAATAGAGAACATAGGAACTTTGTTAATCATAGAGGTATCCATACTGATAATATAGGAATGAAAGAAACTGTTTTGAAAATAAGTGAATTGAATCTGATTCAGTTAAAAGAAATACAACTGATTCTTTTTAGAATCAACCGCTCCGATACCACTTGTTGGCCACTTAAGTATACTGGATACAGTTTGGAAAAGTAGTTTAAACAACAAACTGTATGGAATCTAAATCTGAGTGCGTAGCGGAAGTCTTGGATACAGTTAGTTGCCGTGGATACAGCAACAAAGTGTTTGGTGTATACTTAATATATCACAGTAATTTCAAACAGTAAAAGCAGAAGGTAAATAACACAGTAATTTAAGTGGTTCGAGGTAAACCCCTCTACGTCCACTGGTCCTCCACACAGGAGTAAAAAGTTTATTAAATAATTACTGCGTACACAACTACGTAATTATAAACAAACCTATCCTTGTATCGTTCACACAGATTGATACAAAGAATATCACTTTCAACCTTTCACACAGATTGGTTAAAGCTTCCTTCTTGACTAGCTTCTTCACACACAGTTCCAAAGCTTCGTCCTTATTCGTCCCACACAGGTCAGAATAACTTGTTGAGTTCACACAGAGCTCGGTTTTTACACAGAGGTAAAAGGTTAGGTAACCAGGTAAGAACAGCAGCTTTGAATATCAAGATCTGATGATAGTTGTTCTTGAATTTTGAGCACTGTATATCTCTTTCGTTTTAACTTGTAGTTTGCTCTGGAGATATGTTTGCTCAGATGATAACTTTGATAGCTTTGAGAGTTATATTACTTGGGGTATCTGATCTTCAATGTCTTCAAGGATATATATAGCCTCTGAAGAAAGTATCCGTTGAGATGTCCGTTTGAATAAGATTTCCTTCAACGGGAATATGACATGATCCGGATTTCGCGGGATTCTGAAGATCTGAAGATCGCGTGATTTAAATACTTTATCCTTGAGTATTTAAATACTTCTTTGTTCAACGGAACTTGACTTGTGTTCTTTCTTGTCCTTTTGTGAACTGTATGGAGAATGACTGTATTTAGGATGTCGAGACAGTTTCCATACTTGATCTTTTCACAAGTCTTCAAGCTGTACTGACGAGCTTCACTTATGCTGATTCGAAGTAGGTCTTCGATACATGATAAATCCTTGAATCCTCGATACAGTTTTCCTTTACTGTATTTGGCATATATGTCAAAACCTTCTCAAAAACAAATAACAATCGATACAGGGATCGGGTATCCCGGCTGAATCGATACAGGGTGATTGTTTTTCCTAACAAGTATGAAGCCTTGGTAGGCGGGCTCGATCTAGCCCTCGCCCTGGACGTTCGCCACCTCCACATCTTCATGGACTCCCTCTTGGTAGTGAACCAAGTCAAGGGAGAATATGAGGCATGCGGCGAACAGATGGTCAAGTACCAAGAATTGGTCGCCGAAATGTGCACAAAATTTGAGAAAGTGCTAATCGAACAAGTCCCGAGAGAGCACAATTTCCAGGCCGACGCCCTATCCAAACTGGCATCATCAGATGGGGCGGCCGATTTCTCTAACATTCAAATCACAAAATCAACAAAGTCGGCGATCGACAGAAACCTGGTTACCACAGTTACCATCGCCAAAGAGAACTGGATGACTCCGTTCATTAAATATTTGAAGGACGAGACGGTCCCCGACGACCGTATCAAAGCTCGCCATCTCCAGCTCTGTGCAACCAGATACACCCTATTGGACAACCGGCTTTACAAGCGAGCTTTCAGCCTCCCCCTCCTCAAGTGCATTATGCCGGAGGAAGGCCGGCTCATTTTAGCCGAGATCCATGATGGGATCTATGGAAACCATGCTGGCGGGCGACCTCTCATCCACAAAACAACCAAGTAAGGTTTTTTCTGGCCTTCACTTAAGAAAGATGCAATCGCCTATGCGAGATCGTGTCACATGTGTCAAGTGATGGGCCCGAACATCAAGCTCTCCCCCGAGCAGCTCACTTCAATGTACAGCCCATGGCCTTTCGCCCAATGGGGCATCGACCTTATAGGTCCCTTGCCACCGACGGCGCCAGGGGGCTGTAAGTTTGCCATCGTAGGTGTCGATTATTTCAAAAAATGGGCTGAGGCCGAGCCACTAAACAAGATCGGCCAAGAGCAAGTAATTAAGTTCATTTGGAAGAACATCGTATGCCGATTTAGCCTGCCCCAGGCAATAATCTCCGACAACAGAAAGCATTTCGACGGCTTATAAGTCATGCAATTCTGTGAGAAGTAGGGAATCAAAAAGTTGTTCTCGGACCCCTACCACCCTCAGACGAACGGGCAGGTGGAGGCTGTAAATAAAATCCTCAAACACGCGATCAAAGCACGACTCGAATCCAAACAAGGACGGTGGGCGAGCGAGCTCCCAGATGTTTTGTGGTCCTAGCGAATGACGACCCGAAACTCGACTGGCGAAACCCCGTTCGCCCTCACCTTCGGAACAGAAGCGGTGATCCCTTCGGAGATCGCCGTCCTCAACCATCGAACTGAACAAGAGATGACGACGGACAATGATGTGGCCCGGCAGATTGACCTGGACATGCTCGAAGAACGGCGACTGACCTCGGAAATGAAGAACACAATCCACACAAGGAGATCCAAGAAGTTCTTCAATTAGAAGGTCAAGGAAAGATGGTTCCAAGTGGGCGACCTAGTCCTCAAAAAGGTCTAGACCCACACAGGACGTAAATCTCGGATAATTATTATTTCTTAAGTGTAAGTATATAATATTTAATTGTGTATATAATATTTATTGCTTTGATTTACAATGAGTGAGAGTCACAGTGATTGACTCAATATGCTTTGTATCTTGGGCAATAATATTATTTACATGATAATTATTATTATAACTAGAAATCATGTCCCGACTCGTGCGAGTTGATGATGTCCCATTGAGGAGCTCAATAATGATTATTATATTAAACCCTGCAGGTGGATTTAATTCTGATATAATAATAAGGTTCGAGTGGTGCTACTCTTGGAAAAAAAATTAATTGATTAAAGTTGTAGTAGCTTAAATTAATTAATAGACAGTTGATATCTTAAACATGAGAATTAATATATTTAAATAAGGAGCTCGATTTTGTAAATTGGGATTTGGGTTGGAAGTGCAATATTAATTATTGAGTAGATTGAGTTGATATTAATGAACTCAACCATATTAGGAAGGGCTTAATATAGAAGGTTTTGTTACACAAGGAGTCTTTATTATAATCCTCCTTAAGATCCCTAGAGTAGTCCAAAGGCTATAAATAGGACTTCTAAGGGGATTCGCCCGTGACATTATACTCATACTTTGAGAGTTCGATTTTTTGCGTCTTGTGTTTAATTATAGATCTAGACTTGTGTCTTTGACTCTACAATTTAGATAATACATCAATTTTCTAAGAGTGTTTATATAATACTAGAAAACAAAAAGAACGAGTGACTCCCAAGAACAATATTTAGGCCAATCCGAGTTCAAGTTCAAGCAATATTCCATAGCTCGTTGCCCACACAACATCCGGATTAAGGCGGGATCATACTCTAGAATATTTTTGAGGAAGAAATCAAAAGTAGCAAACACTACGCTTCAAGAGGTAAATATCATATGATCTTTTGATCTAGATTTAGATATTGAATTCACCAATAATATTGCTTGAATAAATAATAAATAGTATTTAAATTGCTTATTAATCTTAGTATTTAATTAATTAGCGTGCCTAAATAGATTTTGTGCTCGTGGATTCGTAAAATGCTTTATTCAAACCTTATCAACTTTGCTTTCACTGCATTTTATTTTCAATAGTTTCATATGTGGGGTAATCCTCTACTAGTCCACTTTTCTACACTCCACTTGTGTAATATCCGGAATTTCTACTACTGTGGTTTAATATTATTTTATCCAAGTTATGTTGGAACGGGGTTGGATATTGCGCGGTGTTGCGAAAGCATAAATATCAAGTGCGGAAATTTAAAGCACACAAGGATTTATAGAGGTTCGGCTATAAACGAGCCTATGTCCTCTCTCGGTATCTTTTTCTATAGGATCAAGATAAAAACCTCTAAGCCTCTCTTCTATCGGTCGAGGTATAACCATTTACAATCACGTCTTCTATTGGTCCGTGATAAACCACTCGTACTTGTCTTTGCGTCGGTCCAAGTTAAACCGTTTTCCTTTTCTATTGGACAAGGAATCAACCGCTCTAGCTTTCTATGGGCACTAGATAAGCCTCACTAAGATAGCGATTGCGATTCTAACAATGCCTTATCCTTGATCCTAATAACACCGAATCCAATCGTATCTTTTCTTTTACCACTCGTGTATATGTTGAATGTATAAACACTCAAACTAACAATTAAGCTCAATATTACAACAACAAGTATATCAATATGAATCTGCGATCAATGAGTTGTTTGCTTTTTGTTGTTGTGTTGAATCAATACCATAACTATGGTATTTATAGGTTCCATGATCAAACTATCCGTTAGCTTCCTGTGCACTGATTACGTACGATATAGCTCTTACATTACATACGTAAGTCCCTTTACGTACGTTAACCATCCATGGTTACGTACGTTAGCATCTTCACAATATAGTTCAGGGAGTTTCGTCATTTTTGATTACGTACGTTAACATTTCATTGGTTACGTACGTTAAGCCTTACGTCACTGCTGACGTCATATGTCCGTTGCATGCTTTTCTGACTTTGACTCCTCCAACGTTCACTTGGTTTGAACTACATTACGTACGTTATATTACTTCCATTACGTACGTAAGGCTGCTTCATTTACGTACGTTAATCATGCTGAGTTACGTACGTTAGCCTTGTGCAGAACACTATTTTCCAGCTTCGTTTTCTTTGATGCTCGCTTCGTCTCTTCGTTGTTTTGTTTTGTTTAGCAACTTTAATCATCAAAACATTATTAATTTTTGTATGGAACTAAATGTTCCAACAATCTCCCCCTTTTTGATGATTACAAAACAACACTTCATCAAAGGGATTTACCTGCAAAAATACAAATATATGTATACGTGTACAGACCAAAGTTTTCGACTTTGTCCGTTTTGTTAGAATCTTCTCCCATTTCTTTTTCGACTCCTTCTTTTCTTTTCTCCTTTTCTTTTCTCAATTTCATTAATTTTTCATCGTCTTTTCGACGTCTCCGCATTTTTCTTTTTTCGATTTTCTCCCCCTTTTACTATTAATCACATTTTCGACTTATTTCTCCATTCTCCTATCTCTCCCCCTTTTTGTATTCATCAAAAAAAATGAAATAACATGCCAAAAAAAATTTCAATAAATATGAAATATGCAAAAAATAAATACAAGGGTATTAACTCCCCCTGAAAATATTATCCGTTTTTAAAAAAAAATTATTCCCCCTGAGTAAAATACCAAAAATCAATGTTTGGGGATCCAACCTATAGTTGGTTTTTGTTTAGGAACATAGACGATATTTGAAACGATTGTTCCTTTAGGAACCCAAATTTTCTTAATTTTTATCGTCCATCTCGGGCTTTTGCAATTTGAAATATGATGCCCGATTCTTAAACACTTTACGCAATGGGGTATTTTAAAATTAACGGATTCGTTTTTCGAACGAGTTTTGAATCCTAACCCCTCTTTATTCAAAGTAAATTTTTGAACACCAAGCATTTGTTCAAATTTATCGTTTCCACATGAGAATTTCTTTGTCAAAGATTTAAGCTCGGTTTGAATTTTAGCGAGATCATTCTTCAAAATATTTTCATTTTCAATACACTTTGAATGATCGATTTCAACAAATTTTTCCTTCTCGATAATTTTGGAATTTTCAATTTCCAAAGATTTAATTTTAGACTTAAGGGATTTGATTTCTGATAATGCATTTTGAAAATCCGTATGAAGTAATTCAAATGCATCAAATAATTCATCACGGGAGGATGTACTTACTTGGCTTTCGACGTCGCTGTCGTCGAACGAGCTCCGAGCCATGAGAGCGAGATTATTTTGATCGACAAAATCGTCATCTTCGTCTTCATCGCTCCAAGTAGCCACGAGAACCTCCTTCTTGGGTTTGGCACGGCAATGCTTAGCGAAGTGGCCTGGTTTTCCACATAGTCGACAAGAGTTGTCGAATTTCTTCATTTCGCTCGAGATATCCTTCTTCCTCCGGTTTAATAAAGTTTGAAATTTATTAATATTCTTGGCATAATATGCCGCTTCTTCGTCGCTTTCTTCCACCGGGATTTCTTCTTTCTTTCTCGATATCTTAGCCTTCATGGCTAACGATCGTTCCTTCGGCTTTGGCTTGACACTTCGAGATTTTAATACAATCTCATAATTGATTAGTGAACCAACAAGGGCACTAAAATCGAGCGTGTTGAGATCTTTAGATTCCATAATTGCGGTTACGGTGCCGTCCCATTCGCTAGGTAGTGATCGTAAAATTTTCTTAACTTTTTCACTACTAGATAATGGTTTACCAAACGAAGCAAGTCCATTTGTGATGACCGAGAATCGGTCGAGCATATTGGTGATGGACTCGTCACCTTTCATCATGAATAACTCGTAGTCATGGAGAAGTATATTTATCTTCGTCTCCTTGACTTGAGTCGTCCCTTCGTGTGTGATTTCTAGAATTTTCCATATTTCTTTCGCACTCTCACACGATGATATTCGATTGACCTCTTCCGGATTTAAGGCACAAAATAAGAGTTGGGTGGCCTTATAATTTAGATGGTCATTTTTCCAATCGGCATCGTCGTATTCTTCAAAAGATTTGAGCGTACCGTCAGATTTGATAGGAACTTTTGGGCCGAGACAAATAATCTTCCAAATCTCTATATCGTAGGCACGAATAAAGATTGACATCTTTTTCTTCCATGTCAAATAATTTGAGCCATCGAAGAATGGTGGTCGGTTGAGAGCAAGGCCTTCGACTGGAGAGAATTGAAACGCCATTGGATCTTTTTCTCCTCGGATGTTAAGCGGCGTATTGGAGTACCACTCCGATACCAATTGTTGGAACGGGGTTGGATATTGCGCCGTGTTGCGAAAGCGTAAATATCAAGTGCGGAAATTTAAAGCACACAAGGATTTATAGAGGTTCGGCTATAAACGAGCCTAAGTCCTCTCTAGGTATCTTTTTCTATAGGATCAAGATAAAAACCTCTACGCCTCTCTTCTATCGGTTGAGGTATAACCGTTTACAATCACGACTTCTATTGGTCCGTGATAAACCACTCGTACTTGTCTTTGCGTCGGTCCAAGTTAAACCGTTTTCCTTTTATATCGGACAAGGAATCAACCGCTCTAACTTTCTATGGGCACTAGATAAGCCTCACTAAGATAGCGATTGCGATTCTAACAATGTCGGATCCTTGATCCTAATAACACCGAATCCAATCGTATATTTTCTTTTACCACTCGTGTATATGTTGAATGTATAAACACTCAAACTAACAATTAAGCTCAATATTACAACAACAAGTATATCAATATGAATCTCTGATCAATGAGTTGTTTGCTTTTTGTTGTTGTGTTGAATCAATACCATAACTATGGTATTTATAGGTTCCATGATCAAACTAGCCGTTAGCTTCCTGTGCACTGATTACGTACGCTATAGCTCTTACATTACGTACGTAAGTCCCTTTACGTACGTTAACCATCCATGGTTACGTACGTTAGCATCTTCACAATATAGTTCAGGTAGTTTCGTCATTTTTTATTACGTACGTTAACATTTCATTGGTTACGTACGTTAAGCCTTACGTCACTGCTGACGTCATATGTCCGTTGCATACTTTTCTGACTTTGACTCCTCCAATGTTCACTTGGTTTGAACTACATTACGTACGTTATATTACTTCCATTACGTACGTAAGGCTGCTTCATTTACGTACGTTAATCATCTTTGAGTTACGACGTTAGCCTATCTGCGAACTATTTTCCAGCTTCATTTTCTTCGATGCTCGCTTCGTCTCTTCGTTGTTTTGTTTTGTTTAGCAACTTTAATCATCAAAACATTATTAATTTATGTATGGAACTAAATGTTCCAACAAGTTATGTTGTACAGCGTGGAATCTATACAGTATGGATAAAATAAATGAAGGTCTAAGACATCTGTATTAGTATTATTACCGCACTTGGTTGACATTTGTATTGGAAGACATTGTGTGTCGGGCTTATCGTATGAGAATGTTGTTGGAAGATGTATATGTATTCAGTATGCCATATGTTCGTATTCTGCATGTCGAGACATTGGACAAGAGTAGCTGAAAATGGCTAAATATAACCTTGTTAGCGCAGGCTAATACTCATGTATAGCGCACGCTATCGTGCAGGTATAGCACATGCTACGGGCGTATGTTAGCGTACGCTAGTGCAGAACAGCTCAGATGGAATCTGCGTGTGGACCCGGCCACTTTCGGCGCATGTGCCGATGAGTCAACGGATGTTGTAATGTAGTACTAAGGCACGCTAAAACCTAAGGACTAGCGCACGCTAATTGCAGATCGGACAAAAAGGAATCTTATCCTCGTCAGTGCTTTCGGCATGTGGGGACATGGGGGTAGGTGCGGACTGTAGCAAGTCAACTACGATTAGCGCACGCTAAGGTCTAAGAAATTGCGTGCGCTAGACAGTGTAATTTACGTATGTTATTGCATGGACATAACGTACATGAGATGATGTGCGAAGCAAAACAGTCGCCTCTGGACCACGATAGCGCACGCTACTAAGGAAAAGTAGCGCACGCTAATAACAATCAGTATATATATGATTGCAGATGTGAATTATGTTCGTTCGGCCACTCCTTCCTTTATTTCAAGAGAGAGAGTTTTTAGAGAGAAGTTTGAGATTCCAAACACTGAGAGATGATGATCTTTAACAAGATTAAGCTGAGGAACATGGATTAAAGTCTTGTTCTTGAAGTTATTGATGATTCTTGAAATGAAGTTGATTGTTCTCCTTCATGGTTCGTCTATACAAGGTAATCACTCTTCACCTTTGGATTTCGTTTTGGATTAAAAATTGATGTTCTTGAGTTGATGATTATCATATAAACAAGTTGATAAGCATGATTATGAGATGGATTACTGGAGTATGATGATATTAATATGATTCGTGTGATTTGAATTGTATAGTTCGTTTTCTTGAGATAAGTTGGTTAATCGTCTCCTCCTCTGCGGATGTTGATGTCATTGTTGATGATTAATCTCTGTAATGTTAGATTAGGTAAGTGTTGTTAAGGTTCTTGGTGTTCATGATGTTGATATTTGAGGAAGAAGATGATATGTGAATATTTGAATTTGATTAAGAGTTGGATGATTACCTATATGTTAAATGATATCGGATTTCATTGTTTTGATAGCTTTGAACTTGGTTCAAGATCACTTAGTGTTTTTGATAATCGCCATATGTTGATCGGTATCCGAAATACATGCAACTGCATGTCATTAGTGCACGCTAAGCCTACTGGATAGCGCACGCTAACGGGAGCAACTTAACGCACGCTACGTTAAGTAATTAACGTGCGCTGAGTCAACAAGCAGGGTAGTATATTCTATTTCGGTTATGAATTCGTGATCGTTTAAGTTGGTTTGATCAGACTTGTGGTTAACCGAGATATTGTTGATCTATTGGGTTTGTGAATTGATTTTATCGATTGTTGATTGTTATCGAACTTGTTGTTTATCGCATTACTAGGTTGAGAATATTGATCGGTGATTATAACCGTGTGTTTCGGTCGAGTTCGAGGATGTTCTTGAATTGCTTTGGTCGGGATCGAGGAACTTGTAGATAACGGCAATGGATTTGGTAACAGCTTCCTCGTCGTTGTATAGGTATTCAGGTAAGTTATTACTTGCTCAGTTTATAGTATTTAATGAATGGTTTCCATTTCATTCGGGTATAATTCGTATAACAATGTTTATAATCGTAATCACAGGAGATTTGGGATTATAAATCGTATTCGAGTTTTGGGAATCTAAATCATAATGTATATGATTTACTTTTGTTATTGGTATACTTGTATATCGATGATATATTGTGATAAAGACGAAGATATAAATTATCTACAATCCGTGATACTTTGGACCATCGAGTATTGAGGATAATGGTTCGTGATGTTTTAGACATTGAGATCGTTCTCTAAGGACTCGGGGAAAGTACTCTAATCATTTTTATCATTTGTGTCGATCATGTCGTGATACATTCGTGTATCGTTGTTGTCATGCATTTGTGCATTGTTGTTGTCATGTATTGTGTACTGTTGTTTTGTGCTGTTGTGCATTGTTGTCATATGTCCACCTCGTGTTGGTCCGACGGGATCATCGGGGGATCTATGCTAGCATGCGCTGGATCATCGGACGGGTTTTCTGTAATATCCGCATTTTTTTCCTTGTATTTTCATTTCCGGTGTATTTTTCGATTGTAGTGACCCTCGTATATCTTTCAGCATATCTTTTCCGTCATCTATTGATCTGATTCTCGTTATTGTTGTGCGGAACCACCGTTTCGGGGTTGCCGTACTTCCATCTCGTGTTATTGTTTCCCCAATATTGATTCCTATTGCTTTTATTCTCTTCCTGGGTCATTTTTCTTCATTTTAGGACCCAACGGGGGTGTGGGCCGCGGCACAAGGATTGTGCGCCGCGGCACACACATTTTCCAGCTTTTGGCCGAGCGGTCTGTACTGTGTGCCGCGGCACATGTCGGCCGGGCCACGGAACACAGCCGAGTCAGTGCCGCGGCACACCCGTCCGGGCCGCGGCACACTTGTGTTACATTTTCGGCCATAACCTTCTGTACCTTGTGCCGCGGCACATGTCGGCCGGGCCGCGGCACACTGCCGAGCCACTGGGCGCAGTTTTGGCCCTGTGCCGCGGCACACAGAGCGGTCTGCCGATCACTGGGCGCGATTTTTGGCCCTGTGCTCCGGCACACTTCGGCTGAGCCGCGGCACATAGGGCAGTCAACCCCTATAATTGCGTTTTTGAGCGTGGGTAGCTCATTTTCTTCCTTTTCCTTCACCTGCACGAGAGAGAGAGAGAGAGAGAGAGAGATGAGGGGAGAACTTCCCATCTTTCATCACTTGAGGGTTTGAGTTTCATCATTTCTTTTCGGTTGTGAAGCTCGGATTGTCGATCTAACGCGATTTCATCAGATTAAAGTACTTGGATCTTCAAAGGTAATATCTCTTGGAACCCTACCTTTTGGATAATTGGGGGTTTTGGGGTTTTTGTCCGATTCTTTCCATTTTGTTGGTGGATTCTTGATGAATACGATTAATATTGTTAGTATCATTAACTTTCCTACGGATTCATGGTATATTTTGTGGTTTTTACGGAATCGAGAGGGTTTGGTTGTGGTCCGCCCTCGTTGTTATTTTTGTACGAATATACATGAATCGTAGGCGGGTTTTCGGGTGTATTCCATTTCCGTGTTCGTCTAGAGTTGGTTGTAATTATGTTCTTCGAATTGTTAGGTTCGGTTCCGTTGGTTCTTAGCTTTCGTCGGTGATTATCCTTTCCGTTCGTTGCGTCATCAATTACTCAAGGCAAGTATTTTTTTGGAAACCTTTATTCTTAACGTGGAATGGTAATGTATTTTGTGTGTGATTTGCTCACCTCGGGTTGGTCCGACGGGATCACGGTGGGAATCCAAAGGGTTGAGTCCTGGGTTCATGAGTTTGTATAGCTAGCCAGCTTGGGAGGGTCCTTAGAGGCCTCGGGCGGGATCAATGATATTACTCTGTTCCCAAGGCAATGCACGTGCGTGTTTTGTTTTGTAATATGGCCACCTCGGGAGGGTCCTTAGAGGCCTCAGGCAGGATCTATGATATTACTCTGTTCCCAAGGCAAATTGTTTGACTGTTTGTTTCCGGAAAAGACATGTCTGGTTTTGGTTTTTGAAATGATATTGGTGCATGTACTCTGAAATGTGTAAGCGATTGGTTTGCCTTGATTACTTGTACTAGCGTAATTGCTAACCCCTTTGGGGACCCGTTTTGGGGAAATTCTTGTTATGGATTTCAGGTTATGATTATCCGGACGAGCGAGTACCGGGACAGTACAAGGATGTTGGCCAGGGTCGTTGACATGTGCATTTGGGTCTTCTTATTTTCTTTCGTTTACTTCGATTTGGTTGTTTCCCATTTTTATAAACTTATAGATTATGCTCGCGAGTACTTAGGCTTTTCATTTTAAATTGTTACATTGTTGGATGATGCTTATTTCGTCGGTTGCTCTGGGCGTATCTTTATATGTCATATTATTAAAATGTGTGTCCTCGCTAACCGAGATGGTTAGTCGAGTGGGGTTTTTCTTGTTGTAGCCCGGTGGGTCCCATGTAGGGTTCCACGG
Source organism: Orobanche coerulescens (assembly GCA_033398695.1). Taxonomy (NCBI): domain Eukaryota; kingdom Viridiplantae; phylum Streptophyta; class Magnoliopsida; order Lamiales; family Orobanchaceae; genus Orobanche; species Orobanche coerulescens. The sequence goes on from CM065809.1 coordinate 98,779,367, forward strand.
CGCTGTAATATACTCCGAATATCTCGGGGTGTTACAGAAAATGGTATCAGAGCTCTAGGTTTATGGATACCTAGGCTTGTTGGTTAATTGGGTCTAGTCGTGTTTTGTTTTGCACATTGTCACACCGCTGCCAGCATCTCGATACTTCCAGTGCTCGTAAGTTTTCTTATTCGGTCTTTTGTTTTCTTGCATAGTATTTCCGTTTTTCGAATCGTAGTTGCTTATTCCTCCCTTACTCATCATCAATATACTTCTGTTATCCCTTAACACCACTATGGATGCCGGAGGAAACCGTGGTCGTGGTCGTGGTCGTGGATGAGGCCGAGGACGTGGGGCAGCCGGTGGGGCGGCCACGTCGTATTCTTCGGGAGCCGGCAGTACCGGTGATCGTCACAGTCATGCTTCTTCTCAGGAGCGCGCCGATCTTGGTATTGCGGCTGTTATGCAGCAAATGGTTAACCAGATGGCGGCGATAGCTCAGGTGGTTCAGAATCCGGATCCGGCCCATGCTAATCGGGGCGGAGCGGATCGTTGGCTTCAGGACGTCATCAAGATGCATCCTCCTCAGTTTTCGGGAGCTTCGGACCCGATCGGATGGGAGAAGTGGATCAAGGAGATATCTAAAGTCTTCATTGCCACCAACTGTCCCGAGGATCGTAAGGTCCCTATTGCCCAGTACTTTCTCACTGGGGATGCTACGGATTGGTGGGAGGCTATTGGGCCCAAAGACCATGTTGCTTCGTGGGCCGAATTTCAGGAATTGATGGAGACCGGATATTGCTCGTGGCCGGTCAGACAAGCTAGAGTGCATGCCTTCTATGATGCTCAACCTCGGGATATTCCCGTGTCCCAAGCCATTGCCGATTTTAACAAGGAGTTGGGCTATGTGAAGACCCAAGTTGTCGAAGAGAGCGACAAAAATTTTCATTTTTCCAGGAGGATGAAGCTGTCCATTCGGGACTATATGTCTGGACTCGTCTGCACTACCTTGAAGGATTATCAGAGTAGGGCCCTCGCTTATGATATGTCGGTGACGGCTATTGATTTGGCTCGTGAGAGCAAGAAGCAGAAGTCGGTCGGAAATTTTTCTGGTCCCAAGAGTGGAGGCCAGCAGAAATCTCAGTCTGCAAATATTTCTACGGGTGGTTCGGCTCGTTTATCTGGGAGCTTTCAGGGTGCCGCCGGAACCTCCGCTCGTGAACCCACATGCTTTAACTGTGGTGTACAGGGCCATAGGATCCGGCAATGTCCTCGTCCGAAGTTTACTTGTCATACTTGTGGACAGTTGGGCCACAAGGCCCTCTTTTGTGAACAGATCAGACAGCTTCGCGGCGCCCGTTCTTCTCAACCAGTACCTATCGAGCCGAGTGTGAACCAGGGCTCATTTGCTCCGCCGCCTCCACCGAGTGCCGGCTGAGGTAGGGGTCGAGGTCAAACAGCTAGAGGAGGAGCTTCCAGTGTCGGCTCTGCCCAGCCGCGTATCTACGAGATGAGGAGGGCCGATGATCCAGCGGCTACTGTGGCGACAGGTACCGTCCATATCCATTCTCATCTTGTCAGTGTGCTTTTTGATTCGGGTGCTACGCATTCATTCATTTCTCTAGGGTGTGTACGCCGTTTGAGTCTCGACTGCTTGTCACCTTGCGAGCCTTTCGTCGTTAAACTTCCTAGCGGTGATAGAATTGTCGGTGATTGAGAAGTCCGGGACTGTTCTGTGTTTATTTGTGAGAGGGCTTGGCTCTCTAATCTTATTATCGTGGGTATCGAGGGTGAGGATTTAATTTTCGGGGATTATTGGCTCGAGCGGCATGGTGCAATCATGAACTACCGCACGAGGATCATTACCATGCTAGCCGAGGACGGCACCGAACATTCTTTCGCGGGGCGAAAGAGAAACCAAAAGTTCGTTATTAATGCCTTGAAGGCGATGAGTCTCCTGCGAAAGGGGTGTACTGGTTATTGGTGCTATGCCTTGAAGGCGGAGGATGGTGGACTCGATCTTTCTTCGATTCAAGTCGTTAGTGAGTTTCATGATGTATTTCCTGACGAGTTTCCGGGATTGCCACCGGATCGTGAGGTTGAGTTTGCTATAGAGTTAGAGCCGGGCGCGGCTCCGATTTCGAAGGCGCCGTATCGCATGGAACCTTCAGAGATGGCCGAGCTGAAGAAGCAGTTGAGTGAGCTTCTTTAGTCGGGTTATGTTCGACCGAGCGCTTCGCCTTGGGGCGCGCCGGTCCTGTTTGTACGAAAGAAGGATGGTTCACTACGTTTGTGTATCGACTATCGCGAACTAAACAAGGTGACCATCAAGAACAAGTATCCTTTGCTGAGAATTGATGACTTGTTCGATCAGTTGCAGCGAGCCGCGGTATTCTCGAAGATTGATTTGAGATCGGGGTACTATCAGCTCCGGGTGAGGGAGTTCGATGTTCCGAAAACAGCTTTTCGGACGAGATATGGACATTATGAGTTTGTAGTTATGCCTTTCGGGTTAACTAATGCGCCGGCAGTGTTCATGCAATTGATGAACAAAGTCTTTATCGAGTATTTGGATAAGTGTGTCGTCGTCTTCATTGACGATATTCTTATTTATTCGAGGAGCGAGGAAGAGCATGCCCATCATTTGCGAGTAGTGTTAGACATTTTGAGGACCGAGCAACTCTATGCGAAGTTCTCGAAATGTGAGTTCTGGCTGAAGGAAGTGATGTTTTTAGGTCACGTGATTTCAGCCGAGGGAGTTCGTGTGGATCCGCAGAAAATTGAGGCAGTGTTGGATTGGGCACCGCCCACGAATGTGAAGGAGGTCCGTAGTTTCTTGGGATTGGCTGGCTAGTACCGTAGGTTCGTCGAGGGTTTCTCGAAACTAGCTCGGCCACTTACAGAGTTGCTCCAGAAATCCGAGAAGTTCGTCTGGAATGACGAGAGGCAATCGAGTTTTGAGGAACTGAAGAGGCGTTTGACCTCAGCCCCGGTTTTGGCGTTGCCATGTGGCAACGTGGGTTTTGCGGTTTATAGTGATGCTTCGGGTCAGGGTCTTGGGTGCGTATTGTTACAGCACGGCAAGAGCATTTCCTATGCGTCGAGACCGTTGAGGCCGTACGAGCTGAACTACCCTACTCATGATTTGGAGTTAGCAGCAGTCGTTTTTGCGCTTAAGATTAGGCGTCACTATCTTTTCGGCTCTACATGTCAGATTTTTATCGATCATAAAAGTCTGAAATACATATTTACTCAGCGGGAGTTGAATATGAGGCAGAGGAGGTGGTTAGAACTGATTAAGGATTATGACCTCGAAATCCTTTATCATTCGGGCAAGTCGAACGTCGTGGCCGACGCCTTGAGTCGGAAACATATTGCGTTGCGAAAGCTTGAGGTCCTTACGTCTCAGTCTGAGCTTCAGCGGGCTTTGATTGAGTTTGATGTTGAGGTTTTGTTGCCTGGGGCTGTCGGGCAACTTTGTGCTTTAGAGGTTTCGTCGTCTTTGATCGATGAAATTAAGCTGAAGCAGTTAGAGGATCCGATGATTACTCAAATCCGAGAGAACGTTCTTAAGGGAAAGTCTCCTGGGTTTGTGATTCATGAGGATGGTGTTTTGAGATTCCAGAGTCGGCTTTGTATACCGAACGACTTAGAGTGGAGACAGAGTATTCTGCGCGAGGCCCATGCTACACCTTACTCCGTTCATCCTGGTTCGAGTAAGATGTACAAGGACCTGAGGAGGAATTTCTGGTGGAATGATATGAAGGAAGAGGTCGCGCAGTTTGTGGCGAGATGTTTGACTTGTCAGCGGGTCAAAATCGAGCATCAGCGACCGGCTAGGTTATTACAGTCACTTCCCGTTCCGGAATGGAAATGGGAAGATATATCGATGGACTTCGTTACGAGTTTGCCGAGGTCGAGGTCGGGCATGAATATGGTATGGGTGATTGTGGATCATATGACCAAGTCGACACATTTTCTGGGCATCAAGGACGCTTGGGGCCCGGAGAAGTTGGCTTGTGTATTTATCGCGCAGGTTGTGAGGCTTCACGGTACTCCGAGGTCTATTGTTTAGGATCGTGACGGCCGTTTTGTATCGCACTTTTGGCAGGATGTGCATAAGGCGTTGGGTACTCGGTTGCGTTTGAGTACCTCTTTTCATCCTCAGTCGGATGGACAGTCGGAACGCACTATCCAGACGTTCGAGGATATGTTGCGTGCGTGCGCTCTCGATTGGAGCAGCGACTGGGAGGAGCATTTGCCATTAATCGAATTCACGTACAACAATAGTTGGCACGCGTCGATTCGGATGGCACCGTATGAGGCACTTTATGGGCGGCGATGCCGATCACCGATTTGTTGGAATGAGGCATCCGATTTGATCGGGACCGAGCCGGATGTCGTTTTAGAGACGAGGCGAAAGATAGAATTGATTCGGGAACGGATGTTAACTGCCCAGAGTCGACAGAAGTCATATGCCGATGTCCGTCGTCGACCTTTAGAATTCTAGGTGGGAGACCATATTTTGCTGAAGGTGTCGCCGACGAGAATAGTTTTCCATTTCGGGAATAAGGGGAAGTTGAGTCCGAGATTTATTGGACCCTTCGAGATTCTCGAGCGAGTCGGTGGGTTGGCATACCGTTTGGCATTACCCCCGGACCTGAGTCATGTTCATAACGTTTTTCATGTTTCCCAGCTGAGGAAATATGTTCCGGATCCTAGTCACGTCATCGACTATGGGGAGATTGATGTTGCCGAGGATATTACTTTTGAGGAACGTCCCTTGAAGATTTTAGGGCATCATGAGAAACGACTGAGGCATAAGACCATCCCTTTGGTCAAAGTGCAGTGGTCTAAACATGGTGTCGAGGAGGCAACTTGGTAGACCGAGGATAGCATGCGTGCTAGATACCCCGAGTTGTTTGTCTCTTAAGTTTCGGGACGAAACTTGTTTTTAGAGGGGGAGAATGTAATATCCGCATTTTTTTTCCTTGTATTTTCATTTCCGGTGTATTTTTCGATTGTAGTGACCCTCGTATATCTTTCAGTATATCTTTTCTGTCATCTATTGATCTGATTCTCGTTATTGTTGTGCGGAACCACCGTTTCGGGGTTTCCGTACTTCCATCTCGTGTTATTGTTTCCCCAATATTGATTCCTATTGCTTTTATTCACTTCCCGGGTCATTTTTCTTCATTTTAGGACCCCAAGGGGGTGTGGGCCGCGGCACAAGGATTGTGCGCCGCGGCACACGCATTTTCCATCTTTTGGCCGAGCGGCTTGTACTGTGTGCCGCGGCACATGTCGGCCGGGCCGCGGCACACCCGTCCGGGCCGCGGCACACTTATGTTACATTTTCGGCCATAACCTTCTGTACCTTTTGCCGCGGCACATGTCGGCCGGGCCGCGGCACACTGCCGAGCCACTGGGCACAGTTTTGGCCCTGTGCCGCGGCACACTTCTGCTGGGCCGCGGCACACAGAGCGGTCTGCCGATCACTGGGCACGATTTTTGGCCCTGTGCTGCGGCACACTTCGGCTGAGCCGCGGCACACAGGGCAGTCAACCCCTATAATTGCGTTTTTGAGCGTGAGTAGCTCATTTTCTTCCTTTTCCTTCACCTGCACGAGAGAGAGAGCTCAGGGGAGAACTTCCCATCTTTCATCACTTGAGGGTTTGAGTTTCATCATTTCTTTTCGGTTGTGAAGCTCGGATTGTCGATCTAACGCGATTTCATCGAATTAAAGTACTTGGATCTTCAAAGGTAATATCTCTTGGAACCCTACCTTTTGGATAATTGGGGTTTTTGGGGTTTTTGTCCGATTCTTTCCATTTTGTTGGTGGATTCTTGATGAATACGATTAATATTGTTAGTATCATTAACTTTCCTATGGATTCATGGTATATTTTGTGGTTTTTACGGAATCGAGAGGGTTTGGTTGTGGTCCGCCCTCGTTGTTATTTTTGTACGAATATACATGAATCGTAGGCGGGTTTTCGGGTGTATTCCATTTCCGTGTTCGTCTAGAGTTGGTTGTAATTATGTTCTTCGAATCGTTAGGTTTGGTTCCATTGGTTCTTCGCATTCATCGGTGATTAACCTTTCCGTTCGTTGTGTCATCAATTACTCAAGGTATTTTTTTGGAAACCTTTATGCTTAACGTGGAATGGTAATGTATTTTGTGTGTGATTTTCTCACCTCGGATTGGTCCGATGGGATCACGGAGGGAATCCAAAGGGTTGAGTCCTGGATTCAAGAGTTTGTATAGCTAGCCAGCTCGGGAGGGTCTTTAGAGGCCTCGGGCGGGATCAATGATATTACTCTGTTCCCAAGGCAATGCACATGCATGTTTTGTTTTATAATATGGCCAGCTCGGGAGGGTCCATAGAGGCCTCAGGCGGGATCTATGATATTACTCTGTTCCCAAGGCAAATTGTTTGACTGTTTGTTTCCGGAAAAGACATGTCTGGTTTTGGTTTTTGAAATGATATCGGTGCATGTACTATGAAATGTGTAAGCGATTGGTTTGCCTTGATTACTTGTACTAGCGTAATTGCTAACCCCTTTGGGACCCGTTTTGGGGAAATTCTTGTTATGGATTTCAGGTTATGATTATCTGGACGAGCGAGCACCGGGACAGTACGAGGATGTTGGCCAGGGTCGTTGACATGTGCATTTGGGTCTTCTTATTTTCTTTCGTTTACTTCGATTTGGTTGTTTCCCATTTTTATAAACTTATAGATTCTGCTCGCGAGTACTTAGGCTTTTCATTTTAAACTCCGCTTTGTATCATTTTAAATTGTTACATTGTTGGATGATGCTTATTTCTCCGGTTCCTCCGGGCGTATCTTTATATGTCATATTATTAAAATGTGTGTCCTCGCTAACCGAGATGGTTAGTCGAGTGGGGTTTTTCTTGTTGTAGCCTGGTGGGTCCCATGTAGGGTTCCACGGCACTGTAATATACTCCGAATATCTCGGGGTGTTACATTTTCCACCACGGGTTGGTCTGACGGGATCATCGGGGGATCTAGGCAGTGAACGCTGGATCATCGGATTGCCATGTATTGTTGTTGTGCATATGTATATTATGGGTTTTCCATAAGTATACATTGTCGTTATTGTTGTGATCATATTGACGTTGTCATATGAGTATGCATTTGTAGGTCTTGTGTTAGGACCATGTCCGTATGTTGTGTTGATCTGATCTCGGATTAAACTGACGTGATGGTAATGGTATTTCGTATCTTGAGGTATGTTCCGTATTTCCTTGGTACTTGTATTTGATGGACAATCGATTATCGTATTGGAATTGTTGACGTTATCGGATGGATTAAATTGGCCAGGGTTGGTATAATTTTCGTATCGCGAGTTATGATAATGTTTTGAGAACCTTGGGTATTGTTGAGATACCGTACAGATATTTCGGTATTATCTTATTGTGTTGTTAAGGATACGAATCGTGGATTTTCGTAAAGTTACGACGGTAAGATTACATTAGTCGTATTCTTACTTAGTATTTCCATGGATATGTAATTATTGACGTGATGTGATGGTTATCATTGTTGGATATTATGGCTGACCCCGTCGTGGGCTTTCTTTTTAGGTTCTTGAATTATCAAGCTTGTGGCGGTCGTGAAGAGATGAGCTTCTCGGAGGATACTGGATAGGACATGTATTTGTGTATTAAGCTTCTCATCAGTTGTTGTATTCCGCTGCTAGAGTATTTTAATTGTTTGTCTTTATCCGCTGCGTGAGTATTTTTAAATGGCCTTTTGGTATCTGGTAACTTAGGTTACTTTGGCAATCATTTTCTAAATCTATTATGTCGGTACGTGTAAGCGATAGCTTAACGTATGTTTTTAAACTGTTGAATTTTGGCATTTCGGGCCTTGTGGTTTCAAATGAGATTTTACGACAGTTTTGATAAACGAGTTTTATAAAGTCTTCGAATGTTTTAAATAGATAATACCGTCGTTAGCCTCTTGGACGTTTGTAAATGTTTGTGAAAATTTCCTTCAGCCTTGTGGGCTCCATCTCGGGGCCCACGGTGCTGTAATATTCCGGTCGAATCTAGGGGCGTTACAGAATATGGTATCGGAGCTTATGTTGTGAAAACCTAGGCAGTCGGATCGAGTTAGGTCGTGCTTTTGTCGTGTCATTCGAGTTGTCGGTTGACAAGTGTTTGAGCTCTGGGTTTTTGTTGTTCACTCGGCCTTGTGCATTATGTGATTTACCAGTGTGGTACTGGGATTGTTGTAACTTTTCCAAATGGTGTTAACGTGTTTCTTCAGATAGAGTTGTGTTGTGTTCTCGAGTTGAACTGAGTTTGCAAAATGTGTGTTTTGAAAATATCTGTGTCAAGTATTTTCTTGAGTCGAGACATGTGCCAGTATCACGGGGAATCGTCGGCTTCACGATCTGTAAGTATTTGGATTCTTGAATTATATTGAGATTTATTGCCGTTCTAAGTTGATATGCTTTGAGATTCAGCAAATATTATGCGTTACAGTATAAGGTGACAGAGTTGGGACAAGATTGATGATCTTGAGAAGTTATGATTTTGGAAATCAATATGTCGGTTAAATTTTGGAAATAGAGTTGTGCATTTGGGAGAAATATTGAGGATGGTTGAAGTGAACCTGTAGTCATGTTAGTTCATTTTTGAGATATATGAACTGTTTTTGAGCATTTGAAAATGATACTTTTCAAAATGAATGTTTTATGAATATTTTACCGTAAATGATTTTTGGGCCGAGACCCAATTGACATTGAAATAGTTTTATAACTCAGGACTTGGGGTCCGAAAAAGAGTTTTCTACTTTTTAAACTTCTTGTAATGGGGAACGAAATACGGGCTGAGACCCTAATGTTTCAAAAGGCTTTTTCATGGTTTCTAAAAACTCTCGAGATTTGTAAAATACTTTACCAATTGTTTACCTATTTTATTACTACCTTCTGAGGTTTTGATTTACTTGTTCAAATTAAACCTCTCGGGAAGTCTTTCTCCGTGTTGATTTGTTTCAATGTTTTGTCATATCATATTTCAGGTAATCCAGGATGGGTTAATGGTTGACATTGCAAGTCATAGGTGGAAAAGGAGTTTTTGGGTCGGAGTTTATATATTGAGATTTTGGAACTCTATCGTGTGGTTTTCTGATGGAATATCAGTGGATATTGGTGACGAGCCGAATTGGTATACAGGAGTATGGATGTGGTCAATCATTTACATAATTTCATTTTATTTAATCATGTGTATTCGAAAAGAATTATTATCGAATACTTGGCACCAGTGAGCCGATTTAATTTTTGGGAAATTGATTTTGTGGTCTTACCAAAATTTATGTTTTGAGTTTTGAAATTCTTGAAGGAACTTTCGAAAAGTTATCTTCTTGACAAGACTATGTGATTTCAAACTGGTTTGAAAATGTGACTGATATGCATACGCATTTAGTGCATAGTGCATATCATGATGAAGTTATGAGTGTGACTCACAAACTGGATGAGACATCAGTATGGAACGATGAATAAAGATTCGAACTTCAGTATGGTAGTTGGTTATCCAGGGATGATCAGTTGATTGATCGGATAAGAAGAATATGCTGCGTAATGTAGAATTCATGCACAGGATGTAATTTTGGAACTTCGGGTTTTGTGAAACTGGGACGTATGTGCTATGTGATTCCATTGGTATGGTAGTAGCGCGATTTTACCATAATGTTTTTCAATGGTTTCTTTGTAAGTGTAGATTTGGGGATGGTGCCTCCATGCTGGTTGTTTTGGATATTGAGTGGTCGTTCCCACTCCATGTATGATTGGGTATGTTCGTCGATTTGTGATTGGTTGTTCGTATGCTGAGGGATATGTTCACCAGTCGGGTATGTTTATTGAGATCCACTGTATGTGGTTGGTGTGTCATTTTGAGAATGTTATTCTTTCGTATATCTGTTTCTGTGGTTCTGTATTGACCGTGTTGGGGCTTATCGTGTGAAGGTATTCTCGATTATCATTGATCATTCGTTGGTCATTGGAGTTTATCATGATGATGATATTCTCGATTGTGTTTTGACCTCTGGTTGGTCATATTGGAGGTTATCATGTTGATGATATTCGCAGTTGTGTTTTGACCTTTGGATGGTCGTATTAGAGTTTAACATGTCAATGATATTCTCGGTTAATTTATTGGTTGATCATTGTTGGTGATCATTTGAGCGTTCGGATTTTGTGTCAATGTTTCGAGATTTGTTGCCATTGTGTTGGGCAGTTGTTTCACAAATGTATCGTACACTATTGGTTTTTAGCAGATTAGGACTTTATTGTGTAATCAGGCAGGCAGGATTTGACATGGATAGATTATTTCATCCGACGACGACACACTTGGTTGGGACTCATGGAATTGTTATTGTAAGCATATTGAAGCTTTACAGTAAAATCATTTGCTAGTACCTCAGGATATCGTCGACTTGGCGCATATGTAAGTGTACTATTTTGGTTATTAGTTAATGATGATGATTGATCGTTGCTGTGATGGTTTCGGAATATTTTGATTGAACGGTTTGTTGGTTTTTCTATGACGGATTGCAAGTTTCGAGGACAAAACTTATTTTAAGTGGTGTGTCAGAAAGAAGGAACATGGAATAGTTTCACAACTAACACCTCCAGGTACTCCTCAGTTAAATGGTGTGTCAGAAAGAAGGAACCGGACCCTGTTGAACATGGTCCGTTCTATGCTGGGCTATACTGACTTGCCGATTTACTTGTGGGGGTATGCACTCCTGACTGCCGCGCATATCTTGAACAGATGTCCTTCCAAATCTATTCCTAAAACTCCATATGAGATGTGGGAAGGAAGGAAACCAAGTATTAATCATATTAGGATTTGAGGATGTCCCGCTTATGTCAAGAAGACTAAGGTGGAAAAGTTGGAAGCTAGGTCTGCGAAGGGACGTTTCATTGGATTCCCATCTGGGACGATGGGATATGTATTCTACATGCCCGAAGATCGAAGGATCGTTGTTGCTTTACAAGCACACTTCCTGGAAGATGAGTTCATTCAGGAAGGCGGAACAGGTAGAAGTATTTCTTTAGAAGAATACAATGAAACTCCTCGAGAGACACCTGTGCAAGAAACTGGAACCAAACTTTCTGAAACACAAGTACAACCACCTCGTAGGTCTAGTAGGGTGTCTCATTTACCTGAGAGGTATGGGCATGTGCACTTGGAGGAGCTGGGTCTCCATGAGGTTCCAAGTGATAGCCAAGAGACCGACCCGACGACCTATGACCAAGCGATGGTGGATGTAGACTCCGTGAAATGGCGTGAAGCTATGGAAGCTGAGATAGACTCGATGCATGTCAATCAGGTCTGGACTCTAGTAGACCACCCCAAGGGCATAGTGCCCATTGGGAATAAGTGGATCTACAAGATAAAGACTGATGGTGATGGCAAGGTTGACGCCTATAAGGCCAGGCTTGTGGCAAAGGGTTATACCCAAAAGGAAGGGATCGATTACCACGATACCTTCTCGCCCGTAGCCATGATCAAGTCTATTCGCATGATGCTTGCTATAGCTGCCTACCACGATTATGAGATATGGCAAATGGACGTAAAGACGGCTTTCCTTAATGGATTCCTCAAGGAGGAAATCTATATGGAGCAGCCTAAAGGCTTTGTGTCCGAAGTCGATATTCAGAAAGTGTGCAAGCTTCAGCGTTCCATTTATGGACTGAAGCAAGCGTCGCGTAGTTGGAACCTTCATTTTGACGAGGCAGTCAAAGAGTTTGACTTCGTGCAAAATGAAGAGGAAACTTGTGTATACAAGAAGGTTAGTGGGAGCAAGATCGCATTCTTAGTACTATATGTAGATGACATTCTACTAATTGGAAATGATGTGGGAATGCTCAGTTCTGTGAAAGCTTGGCTTTCAAGTAATTTCTACATGAAAGACTTGGGAGAAGCTACCTATATTCTTGGTATTCGACTCTACCGGGATAGAGCGAAGAGAACAATAGGTCTTTCCCAAGCCCTCTATATAGATAAAATCTTAAAGCAATTTAAGATGGATGATTCTAAAAGAGGGTTCCTACCGATGCAACATGGAATAAAACTCTCCTTGAAGATGTGTCCTCAAAGTGAGGAACAACGAAAGGAAATGAGTAATATACCATATGCTTCGGCCGTGGGTAGCCTTATGTATGCTATGTTGTGTACGAGACCTGACATTGCGCATGCTGTAAGCGTGGTGAGTAGGTTTCGTGCAAACCTGTAGGGAACATTGATCGCCAGAAAGAACGTTCT